>OX577862.1:12916050-13516050 GCA_951213275.1 Idaea straminata | reverse complement strand
GTATATTCCACTAATCTGACAATTTGAGAGTGACGTAAAGAAAGGAGAGGGCTACAAAGTTGTAAAAAAAAACGTCATCTCGACATTCTCGAGCGTGGCTAATTTTTTTTTTATTTCGAAGGATATAATTCAAGGATAACGAAAAATATATAATCTGACGATTTCCACAAGCCGAAATAACAAAAATTCGTCGATAAAGTTTAATGCGTGCAGCTGCGTTATGCCTATATTCTCCTCTCCGCGTTTATATTCTTTAAATTATTTTCTTACAAATACAAGTATTCTACTTAAAAACATACACTTTTTTATTTGCATGCTATTTCCTGAGCTTTTCAATTAATTAAGTTCAATGATTCAAAAAATGTAAAAAAATAAATAAAAAAATTGTCAGATTAGGCGAAATCCTCTAGATAATCGTCAGATTATGAGACAGCACATCTAGGACATAAAGATGAACCATATATATCTTAATCTGACGCACTTGAGTATTTCAAAATGGCGAATTTTTTTTTCATATTATAATAATCGTCACGAGTTTGCGTCACATTGAAATCGTCAGATTATTGCATGAGAGTTTTTTTTTAGGTTCACTTAACACCGCCTAAGAAAATCTGAAGCGCTCGATTAATTTTTTTTTTCATTTTCAACCCTTACGTACGACCACCCCCATCATGCAAACGATCAGATTAACATACGGACATTATTAAAAATACGTAGGACATTGATGCTATCAATATCTGACGCGCTCGAGTATGTCCATGCAACAGTTTTTTTTTACATTTTTGAAAATTAATAGCCGCTTCCCCCACTGATGCAAGATATACATTATATGACATTTTTTTCTTCTTATCATCTAAGCTTTGCAACCCAATAGGTCTCTATGACGCTCGAGTAAATCCCCATTTAGCATCGTGGGCTCCCCTACTATAGTATTCGATATTTCATTTTTCGGCGACTTCATGGTGTAAAACAAATATTAGTATGTATATTTTAGAAAAAAATATATTCAGTTTTGTTTTGAGTTGAGCTTCTATCAACGAATAATTTAATCCAAGCTTGACTTTGCTTTCAGATCGTATCGGCATGCAAAAATTGTGTGGTAAGTTTATATTCTACTTTATTTCAACGCGTGGATCTATGTGTGTGTAAGTAGGTCTAAGCAGCTTTAATTTGTGTTGGTCGAACGATGCGCGATGGATACCTTAGAACTGCCACACTAATCCACGCTGCTTATCTACAGATTCAAGCACACATAGAACCGCGTGCAAACATTACATCAAATTCTTATTACCTACGCTATGTGTGTTACAGATACTAGGAAAAGAGGAGAAAGCGATGTTCCGCGCACACTCAGACGCGTGCATCGCGCAGTCGGGAGTCGATCCCAAACTTGTTGACGGATTGCTAGCAGGTATTGAAAAACCTATATTTAAACATCGAGAAAATGAGTGCTGCTCAATATAATACATGGCCTAGGCAATAATATCACTAAAAGCGAGTGTATCTTTCAGACAACCTTAATAGTTTATGTATGTTTTAGGTCAGTTAGAAGATCGTCCGGAATTACGTCGTCACGTGTACTGCGTGCTCGTGAAATGCAAGCTTGTCGGTAAGGACGGCAAGCTGCTCAAGTCGGCTGTCTTCGGCAAGCTCGCCACTAGGATGGACGGACGGAATGCTAGCAAGGTACGCTTACCTACACTTGACAAGCTTATGACAAGTTAATAAGCAGTTGAGTACACAAACATATTATTTATAAAAGTATTTATTTTGCCATCATACAGAAGGAATGTAGCTTGCCTTTTGTTGGGTACCTTTGGAAAACTTATTTGGATTTTTGATTGTTTGAGTAGGTATGTAGATACGTCTCTCTAGTCTGTCTGTTTGAACTGGCTGGTGTAGATAGATGGGACCTTCGAGAAGGGCATGGGTTATTTTTATCCCGATCCCAGACTAACGCGGGGTGTTCGTATTTAAACAATTTCGTCTCTAGCGTAATTGTAGGATAGCTTGTCCCACTATTTTGAACCCATCGATGGGGTAAATAGAATAATTTGATTTCTATTTATTTTTAGTTTTCAATGAGACAAATGGGATAAAGTGTGTTAAATAGGACTTCACGGTGTGTGTGGTCGTAAATTGACTGTAGTGAAGTTTAGCACGATTTAAAAGTGACTAGTAATTTAGTTAATTTATCCGTGATCCAGGTGCTAGAGAACTGCGCTACGCAGGTGTCGGACGCGACCACGCCTGAGGACGTCGCGTGGAACCTCTTTCGTTGCGGCTACGATCGGAAGGCGGTACTATTCGACTACATGCCCCCGAGCCAACAAGAAACACTCTAACCCATCTACCCATACACCCATTGATGGCGCTGATGTCAAATATTTTATGTAAATCATGCTTCTTTTAAATCTACACTATTTTATACATTTTATGGGCGTTTTAATTTGGCCGCCCTGAAGTTGCCGCCAGCCAGGTACAGTGACGATACAACCGTACTCATTAAATTTAACTATTAAATTAGATTTCATGGTTCCACTATTTTGTAAGTAAGTACACCTACTTACAGATGTATTAGTAATGCTTAATGTAGGTAAATGAATTAAGTAATTTAATATGCCTACTTACTTTCATGGTTTTTGTCGAAACCACATGCTACTGTGATAGGTACAGTGCAAGTTGTTTGGATTGGGCTCTACGTATTGATGGCATTGAATGATGAGGTCAATCATTGACGCACGCATTTATTTGGTTGATGCTGTAACTGCCGCGTTTCGTTGCAACTTCAGGTCGATTAACGTAGGACGCACGTATTGTGTCTCACTGCTACATCTTCTGTACCATTCCTGCAACTTATTATAGTGAGATTTTGCTCCGAGCATCTGTTCGAAGTAAAATTATTGCCGGTTTGCGTCTAAAGATTGAAGAGTTCGCGGTTTTTATATATTTTATATTTTATAAGGTTTTTATATAATTCTTCTTTGAATTTTCATAATTTCAAAATAGTTTTTTTTACTAGATTATTTTATATGATTATAGAAAACACAAAAATAATAAATAAATATGTGTTTTCATTTATTGGTTTTCATAATTTTTCCTATCTATACAGCTATCCTAATACGTGCCTGAGCTAGAAATCTAGAAACATATACTGGAAGATGGCAAATTCTACTGAGTCTGGTGGTTTATTCGCCGTTATGAACGCTCAGTGAATGTGTACCTACTCTCGTTACTTACCCTAACTATTTAGATTGATGGAAATAACAGTTGCAATACTTAACATGAAATCCAGCCCCCGCTTGTCGACTGTCGACCCACACATCATTTCTATTTTACATATATTATTGATAGGCAAAGTAGGCTGTATTTAGTTGCAAGTTGAGTGTAAATTAAATACAGCAGTTTTATGATCTCATTGCGTTTGTGGGCGGTGACCTAGTACGCGACGCAGCCTCCGCTGGCAGTATGCGAGTGCGAGTCGAAGCCGCGCGGTGCGGCAGACATCTTGGATTTTCACTGATGATTAAAAATTCGCGCCAAAACTGAAAATGTCCACATTTTTTTAGTGCTTTTTCCCTTCTGCTTCTGAAGTGACCCAGCTAGCGCGTCTCTATTTTGACAGTACTGTATGGATTTTTTAAAGAAACAATAATGGGTATTTCAGTTTAGTGGATTTAGTTATTATAATCAGTGAAATAGAAGTGTTGTGTGTGGAAAGTAAGTCTAATGTGCAGACAACAGGAGACAATCGAGGAATCTATTGTAAAACGTAAGTTTGTAGAGTTAGTTAAAACATGGTTTAACAAGTAGCGCACTAACTGGCGTTCTAAGAGACATTCCTAAGGGAAACATAGGTCAATTAAATATTGGTGTAATGACAGATATTTCTTTCTGCAAAAATATAGGTACTTATTTGTACAGGATGTAGGTACACAACAATGGGAGTACGAGAAATAGTTCTCCCTTGTGGTCCCATTAATGGGACAAAATCCTGGGACCACGAGAAAACAACGATTTATTGTGGTATGTGGTCACTTACAAAAAAAGTAATTAGGTGTAAGTATTAAAAGTAATTCTAACTGTTGTCTGGCCACCATAACACAAGCCTAGTTGCTTAGCTTGCTGCTAAATGACGCTGTATGTCTAGCATTTAATTTACTTATATATTTACTTATATATTTACGCTGAAGACGTTACCTACTTATTTTAAGGAAAACTTTGTCAATAATTTACAGTGACGTACCTTAACTTCAATTGTCCTTAAGACACGTTTTCTCGTAGCTAATGCGATTCTGCCTAGATTGTAGCTTAGCTTGCACTAAGTTGTACCTAAGTAGTCTCATTTATTAGTTTGTATTATTCCGATCTATCACCCTGAAAAGTTAAAAAAGTTAGAATCTGTCCCCTTGTTAGCAACGAGGGGGCTTCGAACTTTATTCACCCCTTAACGGTTTCATCTGTCCCCTATCAGTAATATGGGAACAGATCAATGTTTGATGTGTCTGTGTATGCGTGTCTGTCTGTAGCATCATAAGCTCCCGAACCGATTTTGATTTTGTTTTTTTGTTTGAAAGGTGAATTATTACTATATCGCAGTCAGTTAATATTTAGTTAAATTGAATATAATTAAAATACCTAAATACTTAAGTAACACTAACCTAACTGGCTGGCGAGGAGGCTGGCGGCGCGGGCGCGGGCGCGGGCGTGGAGGGCACGCAATAAAGGATAAGTTTGGAACTACATATATTATATATAGCCTAGGTACCTACTTAGCTATACCTGGTGAGATCTGAAGATATACCTTAAAGTGAAACCTACGATACTACAGCGTGCAGGCAAATGATAAACACAACCTACTCTACAACGTAGGTAGTAGGTAGGTACGGTATAGTATGTTAACAAAATAAGAAGGTAGGTAGGGTAATGTGTATGACATGTCTAAAGGATCACGTTATGCCAGTTACATTTTTTTTGTTTGAATTTTCGTTTCAGGACGTACCTACTTGTTTTCATCCCTTTGTTAGGTTCAATTAATTTTAGCAATTATTCTATGTAAGAAAATGTAATGTAATGCTTAGTTTTGAGTTTGTTTTGTTATAAATAATATTTTTAATCTATGGTTTGTATAAATCATGTTTGCTATTTAATCACGGCAACACCAGATTGGATAGTTAACGTGATTGGCGGAATTTGTGGCGGGAACATAGGGTCGCTCAATGATTGGTTGACGTCACGACATCATGCGATGTCGTCCGCCAATCAGTGAGCTGGGTTTTGTCCTACCACAAAAGATCGGGCAAAAAACGGGCATTCGATTTCGAACGCTTAAGGGAGAACGACGATTTTGGTGGATTGCAACTGAAAAATAAATCAACTTAAAGTATTTGGAGTGTTTTTCTCGTGGTCTGCTGTCCTGTGGTAGGTGTATCAACGCATTGTGGACGGGTGCTCATATTTCAGAAGTGACAAGAACAGTTAAAACGTAAGTACACGCCCAAATAATAAAGTTAAGTCCATATTTGAAGTGATCGTTATTTATTTTGAAAGTTAATTCTTAGTTTCTCCTAAATTTAGAATAGAATAGAATAGAATATAATTTATTCGAACAAACACACTTCAATTTCAATCCTTACTAGAAGTCTAAAATCAAAGAATGTGTCAAACATAATTTTGCTTCCTGGTTGGAAAATGAGTACCTACCTAGTGTTTCATGTCAACTAATTGAACCCTATAAGCCATTACATTGTTTTAATTTCAATTTATTTATTGTTTATATAACGGACTAACATATTTTTGCATAAATTATTGTATATCAACTGGGTTCAGATCCCGATTGATGGTCAGTCAAATTAAATCGAAATAAATGGTGTAAAATCAACGAAAACGCCTGATTACTCTAAATAAATAGCAATGTTGAATCTGTGACCTGATAGCGTTGTAGTAATGGTAAATAGACAAAATTTACCGTCACATTTAACTTTTTCTTTATACTTGCACTGTCGTTTCATCGTATTGTAGATAGTACGTACACAGTAGATGTTTTACGCATTGAGGGTCAAATAAAAATATCTACATCAGAACATTTTTATTTGTGATGTGAACATTTTGCACTTTAAAAGACAAAAGGGTAACATAATGGCACAAATACATTACATTTTGCGTTAGCCCCTCAATAAACTGCATTTGTTGTTTTTAGTCATTTGTGGCGAATAAAAACTAAACCATGTGGTTCTCAAATCCTTGGTTGTAAGCTTTCAGACAATGTCGGAACCTCCAAGCCGACGACGAAGACTTGTGACTCCGGACCGCCGGCAGGCTCTATCGTCCGCGCGGAGCCGTAGTCGCCTGCGGGACCGTAGCAACAGTCGACACCGGCCAGAGTTGGACGCTGACCTGGATTTCGAACGACTGCGGTTGCTGGAGGAAGAAGTGCGACGAGGACGTCACCGCTTGCGCCTTGCTGAAGATCTACGTGCCTCATCGCGCAGGGTTAGCCAGCCAGAAGAGGATAACCGTCGTCAAAGCACCTCCGAGTCAGCCACGCGCCGGGATGCAGAGCGCCGGTATGCAGAGCGCCGGTATGCAGAGCGGCGGGATGCAAAGCGACGGGTTGCGAGAGGATCACGGCAACGCGACGGCGAGCAACGGATTGACAGGTCATGTAGCCCTACTATTTCTAAGAAAGACTTATTCGATATATTTAAACATTTGCGAGACGGTCTAGCATTGCCATCCGTGAACCATGGTGCACCACAACCACTGCAGAAAATTGATCATAAAAATATATTGCCAAATTTTGATCCTTCATCTAAAAATCAAAGAATGGATGTGTGGTTGAAAAAGGTGAATGAGTGCGCTTCGGTTTACGGATGGGATGAAAGAACAACGACGCATTTTGCTATGCAAAAGTTACAAGGTCTAGCTCAAACCTGGTACGAAAGCTTAGATTCTATTCTGTTCACATGGCCAGAGTGGCAAGAGAAGTTGTTGAGTGCATTTCCATGTGAACAGAACTACGGCCAGGCTTTAGAGGATATGATTAAGAGGAAAAGTAGGTACAATGAGTCCATAGAAGTGTATTATTATGAGAAGTTGAGTTTGGTGAATCGATGTGAAATAGTAGGTACGCGCGCGGCAGAGTGCATAATACACGGTATTACAGATAAAACGCTTAAGTCAGGTGCCCTGGCATTACGTTGTACCCATCCCGACCAATTATTACAGTACTTGATTAGTAACAGGGATTATAATCAGCCTACTCAGACAGATCGATCTTACGCTAGGAATAGAAATTTCGATAATTCGGTTGTTCCTTACACAGGAAACCCTAAAGCTGGCAACAGACCAGGTCATAATATTACCGAGTGTTATAACTGCAAGGAACGGGGCCATAGTTTCTTGCACTGTCCCAAGCCGCTACTTAAATGTATACGATGTAACAAAGTTGGTCACGTTGCGGATAAGTGTTTCGTTAAGTCAAATGACAAAGCACAAGAGAGCACTACTGGTGCAGTGCAGAAAACTATGCGAATCGACTTCAGACAAGATGTAAATAGTATCGACACCCAAGGTACTAAATATTTTAAATATATTAAGGTTAATGATACTGAGGTGAAAGCGTTCATAGATTTTGGTAGCTATGCATCGATTATTAGGGAATCAACTGCTAGGGAACTAGGACTGTCTCACGATAACGACCGTAACACTATGAGAGGATTTGGTAACGGTCTAGTTCAATCGCTAGGTAACCTAATTCTTGACGTTAACGTCGATGGAGTGGAAGCTAGCGTAGTGTTCAAGGTTGTGGAGGATCATTGGTTAGATATCCCTGTTCTTGTGGGACGGACGTTCACAGAACAGTCTCATATATCGGTCTACAAGGATAAGAATACATTGCAGTTCCTTCCTTGCAATTTAGGGGACGAGTTGCCAACCTCCGAACTTGTTGATGTAAACAACGCTTTATTGACGTTTTACCCAGCCAATACGATCGAGATCTACGGTGCAGCATCTGTTAGGGTTAGGAATCAATCGAAGTTTGATGGTGACGTGCTGTTGAAAAGTAGTGTAGCCGGAAAACCGAATGAGCAGTATTTCATCACTGGTGGTCTGCATCGATCGGTAAACGGATACATTAGTGTACTGGTCGTGCCATTTTCAGAATTTTGTCGCATTTCGGCTAGGCAAGTCTTCTGTCGTGCGGAGAACGTCGACGTTGTTAGTCGAGTAGTGGAAGGACCGCCATCGCTAGTTGAGACGTGTAGTAGGAAGGAGTTAGATGAAACTCAAGTGCATGTGGGTGAGGGAGTGCCAGCCGGCGTTCGGGAAACTCTGATGGAGATGTTAAGGAAATATCGGCATCGCTTTGCCTCCTCTCTGAAAGATTTAGGTTGTACGGGTGTCACTGAGATGAGTATAGAGCTCAATAGTCAGCGTCCTGTCGTTTACCGTCCATACAGGTTGTCGCACCACGAAAGGGAGAAAGTACGCTCGATGGTTGGAGATATGTTAGGCGCTGGTGTGATTCGAGAATCGATTTCAGATTACGCAAGTCCCATAATCCTTGTACGCAAGAAGGATGGCACCTCAAGGTTGTGCGTTGATTACCGTATGTTAAATTCAGTGACAATTAAAGAACGGTATCCAATGCCAATCATTGAGGATGAGATAGCACGTCTCGCGGGTCAATCGTGTTTTGTAGTCCTTGATCTCGCATCTGGCTATTACCAGGTGCCGATCTCTGAACGAAGCAAACATCTGACGTCATTCGTTACGCCGGACGGCCAATACGAGTTCAACCGTATGCCGTTCGGACTGGCGAATGCGCCAGCGGTTTTCCAACGCATGATAAACACGATTCTTGGTCCGGCTCGGTTTGATAAGGCTACCGCGTACATTGATGATGTACTTATCTACGGTAAGGACTACGCCCAGTGTCTTGAGCGCCTTGAAGAAGTGTTGCAGATGTTTGAAAGAGCGAATCTCACATTGAATCTTTCAAAATGCGAGTTTCTGCGGGACAAGGTAGATTATCTAGGCTATGAGATTAGTGCCAGCGGTATTAGGCCGGGTGAAAAGAAGATTGCTAGCGTTGTTGATTTTCCTCGTCCCCAGAATGTACATAATGTAAGGCAGTTTCTTGGCTTAGCCAGCTACTTCCGAAAATTTATTGAGAACTTTGCCCAAATTTCGTTCCCTCTCAGTAAACTTTTGAAAAAGGACGTAGCATGGCAGTGGAATGAAGATCAGGAACGAGCGTTTGACAGTTTAAAGTCGATCTTGGTTGATAGGCCAGTTCTTGCCATATATCATCCTTCGGCTGAATTAGAATTACATACAGACGCCAGCAGGTTGGGGATCGGCGGTATCCTTTTGCAACGGATGCAAAACAACGAGAATTTTCATCCGGTAGCATTTTACAGTCGGCAGACTTCTCCTGAAGAAAAAAACTTCCACTCTTACGAACTGGAGACACTAGCTGTGGTATGCTCGCTTCGTAAATTTAGGGTCTATCTATTAGGAAAGGAATTCAGGATTGTAACCGACTGCAGTGCATTGCGTTCCACATTTTCAAAACGAGATTTAATACCGAGGATAGCACGCTGGTGGCTAACACTTCAAGAGTTCAATTGTTCTATCGAGTATAGGGCTGGAGTCAAAATGAGCCACGTTGACGCATTATCTCGTAATCCTGTGGAACCAGCGGAATATCTTGAGGATCAGTTCCCGGCGGTAATGTCTATAAGTAGCGAAGATTGGCTTCACACGTTACAGTTAGGAGATACAGAGCTTTGTAGAATAATGGACATCTTAAAAAGTGACTTAGATGAGAAGGGACTAAAGTATATAAGACAGAATTATGTCATCAGGGATAATCGTCTGTTTCGTTGTTTGGATGGAGATGAAGAAAAAATTAGGTGGGTGGTACCAAAGGGCGCCAGGTGGCAGGTGTGCAAACTCAACCACGACGACATTGGACATTTTGGTGTAGAAAAGACACTAGAACGAATTCGAAGCAATTATTATTTCCCCAAGATGTCCAGATTCGTCAAAAAGTACGTGGGCGCCTGTATTGAATGCGCGTACGCGAAAAACAATTCAGGCGCTCACGAAGGGCTACTGCACCCTATTGAGAAAGTACAAATTCCTTTTCACACTCTTCATGTGGACCACCTTGGACCCTTTGTAAAGTCGAATAAAGGTTTTACGCATTTGCTGGTGATCGTTGACGGCTTCACTAAATTCTGTTTTCTCAAACCAGTCAGGAATACCAATACCCAAAATGTAGTTAAGGTGTTAGATGATATTTTTAGTATATTTAGAAACCCTGACAGACTTGTTAGTGACCGGGGTAGTTGTTTCACCTCGCACATGTTTAAACGCTTTTGCCTTGATAGAGGAATAAAGCACATCTTAAATGCAGTCGCTAGCCCCAGGTCTAACGGCCAAGTAGAGCGGTATAACCGCACAGTGTTGGACTCTCTGAAGGCATTGAGCGTTAAACATGGCGAGAAAAGTTGGGATACCCACTTAGGACGCATACAATGGGGACTGAACAACACTTACCAGAAAACTATAGGTAGGACACCATCTGAGGTGCTGTTCGGAACCCTTATGAACAGCGAAATTAACCCCATGCTTAATGACGTTACTTCTAGTGCACGTAACACGGAAGACTTGAGCCAAATACGCGATATTGTTAAAGCTAGGATAGATCAGGAACAGGCCAAGCAAAAGGACAGGTACGACAAGGGCAGGAAACCTTCCCGTATCTATAATGAAGGAGATCTAGTTAAAATAACAAAAACAAGTTTCAACAATGACGGACAGAGCAAGAAATTAATGCCCTCTTTCGTAGGACCGTATCGTGTTAGCAAAGTTTTAGGCAATGATCGCTATATTGTAGCCCCAATACGTGGGTTAATCGATACAGAAAGTAGACGGTCAACTACCGTTGCTGCTGATCGCATGAAACCGTGGATACATGTGGCCTCTCTGGAGGTTGAAAGTAACAATAGTATTGAAAGCGATGATGATGATAATTCGAATTAGAATGAGAATTTAGATTCGTTATAATGATTAATACCTTTATCTATACTACAGAGTGTTATTTGTTTCCGTTACAGATCAAGTACGCGAGAATCGATCGGTTCGCGGCTTGGTGTAACAAGTGTCATAGCAAGGCCTTCGGCTGCCATCACGAGCATTAATCGATCGGCTCGGATCGGCGTCGATAGGCATCCTGATTAATCGATCGTTCAGGAAGTTAGGGCACCCTGATTAATCGATCGTTCAGGGAATTAAGGTATTCTGATTAATCGATCGTTCAGAATACTCGTTCGATTTACTTATATAAGTTGCGACATAATCGATCGGTCGCGATTTGGTTTTAATGATTAGTTCAATGAATCGATCATCTTAGTTCACTAAATTCAATTTCAACAAATCGAGTTAGTTTCGTTATGCTGTAGATTAATATGATAACTATCTTTCTTTATTATTTGCATTATTTATATAATTTATGTTAGAGTTACCTTAATCTGTTTCGATAAAGATTGGTTGTTAGTGTAATATCTTATTCATCTTGAGATGTTCAAGTGTAATATTGTAATTTGTACCTGTTTCGATCAGGTTAGCTGGTGTATTATAAATATAAAGTATAATTAATAATATTTGTTAAGTAGATGGTTAATATTATGAAATTCAAGGTAATCTTAGAAAAAAAATTTATACCAGGCATTTTTAAGATCGATTTCTAGTGTTTGCAAAGTGTTACTGTACATTTAGAATTAATTATTAGCAAATAAAATTTAGGATGTGCCATTGTTAGGTTATTGTGGTTACCACCTGGTGTCGTGTGCGGGGACGCACACGTTGTCAGGACGGTCGATTGTTAGGTTCAATTAATTTTAGCAATTATTCTATGTAAGAAAATGTAATGTAATGCTTAGTTTTGAGTTTGTTTTGTTATAAATAATATTTTTAATCTATGGTTTGTATAAATCATGTTTGCTATTTAATCACGGCAACACCAGATTGGATAGTTAACGTGATTGGCGGAATTTGTGGCGGGAACATAGGGTCGCTCAATGATTGGTTGACGTCACGACATCATGCGATGTCGTCCGCCAATCAGTGAGCTGGGTTTTGTCCTACCACAAAAGATCGGGCAAAAAACGGGCATTCGATTTCGAACGCTTAAGGGAGAACGACGATTTTGGTGGATTGCAACTGAAAAATAAATCAACTTAAAGTATTTGGAGTGTTTTTCTCGTGGTCTGCTGTCCTGTGGTAGGTGTATCAACGCATTGTGGACGGGTGCTCATACCTTAAATTGCAACAAAATATGATTGATGTCGGGGTAAGCACGCGGTATGTTACCCTCTTAACAGGTTCAAAATGTTGATAACAAAGCATAATTTAGGTACCTACCTAACGAATATTTACAACATTTTATTGCTAGGCGTGGGTATCAAAGTGCACCGCGGAAAATAAATCACTATACGAAGCTCCCATAGTAAGTTTTTTTATTTTTTTTTAAGTATACATATATCCAGAAGTCGCGGGTGTAAGCTAGCGGATTATTTAATCCGCTAGTTGCACTCAGAGAGCTGAACACCTAATATGCATAACTTGTAACGGAATTATCTGATCGTTCTCAAATACCTATACCTAGGTAGGTACCACTTACCTATACCTACCTGTCTACCTATGATACAACCGTTGATCTCATTGTAAACTTAGGTTGCACTTAGACGGCCAGAATCTATAACGTGCCTTACCTGCTACCATCTGTTAACACCTCATCCATCCATGGCATTTTTACGACGCAACATAAAAATGTAAGCTTAATGTATAATGAAAGAACTAACACACGGTAAAGGGATATCATATGGTTAGATTAGCTACATCCGTCAGAATTGTGTAAATTTGACGTAAGATGAAGCGTTTCTTGCTGCGGTCGCGTAAATACAAATGTTTTATTTATTTTCGACTAATTTAAGGAATTACAAAACACAGGCTAGTGAGGTCTGTGGTTCCCAAAACTAAGGTATATCCGCCCACTTCACTGAATATTAAGACAACAATTTATCCTTCCAAATATGCTATATTTACCGAAGTATCTACTCACTACTCCATACTTGAAACAGAGTTATGAAGTTGACGATAACAGTCCAATTAGTCCATATTATACGACGCCCTGCGCGCGCGCGTCCGCGTGGGCTGCCCTAGCCTAGCCGGCAGCTACGAGTAGTGGACTTGATCACAACTTTACCAAAATGTAGGTATTCAGGCCTTTTATGGAAGATTTCGTAACTTATTGATATAATATGATTAATTGATTATTTAGGTAAGTGTTTATTGATCAATTTAAGTTTATTATTATTTATGGTTATGTTATTGAAATATGGTTTTATTTGTGAAAGTAAATTATTGAATTACCATATTACAAAATTCGCTAACACCATAACTATTATTTTATAGATTTTATTTAATAAAGTACTTAGCTGCGCCCCGAAGTTATACTTGTAGATAGAAACTGATTCCCTGCGAAAATCTGGATCTATAGGTAAATTATTGTTCTACTGCTTGGTTATTTGAAGACCCCTAAAATTTCGTTTCCAAGACCTTAGTTTTGTTCTATCTTCCTAAAAAAGAGTCCCCACTGTCTGTCTGTTTGTCTGAACGCAATAAAATAAAATAAAACACTGAACGGATTTACATATAGGTTTTCACCAATGACGAACTAGATTATTCATGAGGAAGGTTTAAGAGGAAAGCGTACCGGCTCTCTCCCTGCATAATAGCCGCTAGAGCAAATATTTTTGTAGCATAAAAATAATAACCGCCATGACCAATATGAGCATACCCCTATGTTTTATCTATACTAAAATTATAAAGCTGAAAAGTTTGTTTATTTGTTTGAACGCGCTAATCTCAGGAACTACTGGTTCGAATTGAAAAAATATTTTTGTGTTGGATAGTCCATTTATCGAGGAAGGCTACTTTTGATTTTCATATTCCCACTGGATCGGGACTTACGCGGGTGTAACCGCGGAGCACAGCTAGTTTTATATATTTATTTCGTTTTTTTACTCTTACTTTCTATGATAATAAGAATATGGAAAAAACCAAGCCATAGGGGCATAGTCATGGCAGTTATAGGTTTTATGCAACAAAAATGTTTGTGCTAGTGTCATTATCCAGGGAGTGTTTGTGCGTTTGTGCTCTGCTCCCCGTGCAAAGATAAAATAAATAAATGCGTAATTACTATTTGCGAATGAAGAACGAAGGTAGGTATAATTCATTAATTATGAAGCTTACTCAAACAACAACAAAGCTTACAAAAAATGTTTGTGCGTTTGTGCTCTGCTCCCCGTGCAAAGATAAAATAAATAAATGCGTAATTACTATTTGCGAATGAAGAACGAAGGTAGGTATAATTCATTAATTATGAAGCTTACTCATTGTAGGTACCAAATAGTTATTTTGGTACCTAAATAACATACCTACTGTATGAACCGACAAAAATAACTTACTGAGGAAATAAGAAAGGTTTGTACTCTAGGTACCCACCCACCCAATAGGTACCTAAACTCTTTAAAATATACTTTGAAAACTAGCGGTAAAATGACTAATAAATAAAATAAAACGCTTGTCACATATCTAGCACAACACACAGATTGATGGCGGTTTATAATCGTGATCTATTATTCATTACACCTCATTTATTATTTCCGCTAAAATATATAATGTTTAACTTAAAAACTTCAGAATCAAACTCATGATAAGTGTTTCGACTACCTAATAGAGAATCGGTGTTATCGGTAAATAGATGGGTTAGCTAATTTAATGAACGTAAACAATTAATTTTAATACCGGAAAAGGTGTATCCATTAGCGTTGAACAAATCACACCGCGTTACTCTCTAATTCGAGAGTCGCGGTAGACGACAAATTTTTCCATCGCCCAATTGTTTGTCGACAGTTCAGAAAGAAGAAAAGCACATAATTTGCTTTTTTTATAAAATTAGGTAGAGTATGAGAATCGTTTAAAACTGATTGATTTTTTTGTATTCTTCTTTAAAAAGTATCTATCGACGATTTCGACTCAAAGGCATTCAACGCGTCGTTTCATCATCTTTTATATGCGGACGATATTAAAGTCTTCAAACTGCGGATCCTCCAAAGAAACACATTTAATTCAATTTGTCACGCTAAGCCGTTAAAAATTATAAGTTACAAAGGCTTAATGCGTTGTTGAAGATTATTATGATTATGTATAATAGACAAATGCGTTGTTTTTATTGTAATAATAATGTTGGATGTGCGTGGGAGCACCCCCGCGGCCCACAACCGATGTAATGATTCACAGAGATACCCAGAAAGGTAAGTTTAACCAACGTAAGTAATGTCGGGCAAAAAGGCGAGATGATCGATTGATAAGTGTAATTGTGTCGTGTAATTATTGGGCTTCATCACTCATAGCTGTGCGTTGCATGTGTGTGCGCTCGCGCTGTACGGCGCGGGCGTGGGCGCTGGGGGCGATAGTTTGACAATATCTGGATTTGAAGGTTTCGAAAATAATCAATTCCTCAGTTACTTTACGGTGTTTTTGCGGTCTATGAACAGCAAAAACAACGATAGGTATTTAATTTTGTAAAGTTTATTCTATGTTTTTTGTGTGTAAGCACTAAATCAATCAAATGAATAGGTAATTATTAAGATAAATAAACACTTTTTTTGACACATTACAAAAAAATATATACAACTCATAAAACTTCGAAACCTTTTAAAAATCATGCAAGCTTAAATTGAAAATTAATGATCTAAATGGGTTCTTATTTTAAACAAAGAAAGCCTGAACACCTAAAAATATAGTATTGTGTAATATTAATTCAGTATTATATTACCTACTATTAGGTATATATTCTGTGCCTATGGTACAGTAATTGAAATATAATAAGGTAAAATAGTATTAAATATACTGAAAACAAAACCAGTCAGATTGAAAACCTCCTCAATTATAAAATCGGTTAAAAAAGTAGGGTACGTCGACCCCATAAAACAAGGATTTAATAAAGTTAAATTGCCTGTAGGTAGGTACTTGCTCTCGGCTCGATACATGGTTAATAAGGAGCTGTCGAGTACCGCCGCCGGTCCTACCACCGCACCGGTCCGGTCCTCAGAAGGCGGCGGTAAACCATAACTATAGGAATCGGCAATAATGCTTCCCTAACCGGCAACTATTGTTGGGTATGGACAATGACTGAGGAGGTCGGGTGTGGTGCCACTGACAGCGGGATATAAATCGTTTCCTTTTTGACGTCTACATACGTCTTAAAAATCGCACTTGTAAAAATGTCTTGACACTGAACTTCTAAAATGTCTCGGAAACGGGATAATTAACAAAACGTGATTTAAAAAAAATGTGAAGTCAATATTTGTTTACCGTTATGCCCTCTATCCCTTCAGTATTAGTACCACGCACGCCTCCCAAAGGTCCGGGGCTCCATAGCCCCGTAATAAAGGACGTTTCACAGATAAATAATAATATATAATGAAATGTTTTAAATTAATAAAAGTAGGTATTAGCTGAGCATGCTTGACAATTAGATGAATAGGTATCTGCAGTTTTTAAATTTTTATCGACTTAAGTTTGAATTCATACGCCTTTACAGGCAGGTGGCGGCTGCAATACTAGCAGCGCTCCGCGGTTTCACCCGCGTAAGTCCCGCTCATGTGGGAATATCAAAATAAAAAGTAGCCTTCCTCGATAAATGGACTATCCAACACAAAAATTCAATTCGAACCATTAGTTCCTGAGATTCGTTCAAACAACAAACAAACTCTTCAGCTTTACAATATTAAGTATAGATAATTAATCACCTCGATATGAACCTATACCCAAAATCTATGATATAAATATTATTTTTCTTATTCAGTAGTATTTTTCTAAGGTTTTTCTAAGGCCGTATCCATCGGAGCAGCGATGGTATGGTATGTGGTACTGGCCTATAGGTGGTGGGCAGCCAGACGTTTACCCACTAAAACTCCACCGGTTCCTCTCCCGTCATGATGTCGGTGCTGCGGGAACGTGTTGCAAAAAGTTGTATTTAGCCTACCCAATTTTTTGGATGCAGGAAGTTGTGACCAATAGAGCAGTGTTAGAACATGCATTGCGGAGATAGGGGATCAAAGGTTTATTCTACATGATTCAAAATAATACAAGAGTTTTTAAAAAGCCATGAAAATGACAATATTGACAATACAAAGCATGTATTATTTCGTTCATCGAACGTTTTAACTCTGGCCCCACCTTTTCAATATTTTAAGGAAATATGCGCGAGGCCGCGGCTCAGGCCCGATTCGGCTGAAGTACTAAAATGTATAATATTTATTGGTTCCTGCTTCGGTAGCTAATATGGCCATTTCGGGGTAGAGAGGCCGTATTCCACCACGTTATGGCAATAAGGGCACTCACTCGATGATACACTGTGGGAATGTACGAGTTTTGTTTTCTTTGCGGTTTTAGCAAGCGAGTGTGTGTGTGGGTGGGGTTTTTGTTTTCATTTGTCATAGGTTATTCACTGCAAGTAGGTAACAACAAGTTTGTGAGTACCTACAGTAGGTACCTACTTACCTACTTCGGTATTGAGTACCTACCTACCGTTCTTATTGTACAGAACTTAGGTTTAAAACTGTCCAGTCATTCCTATTGTTTTGGCTTTGAATGATTTGTATATTATAGGTATAAACAACCATTTTTAAATTTAATTGATCTTTCATTTTTCTTTTTGTTTCACGAAAGCTATTGAAAGCGAAACCTCGCCGTGGAGTTTTTAATGAGAAAATATAGTTTATTTCTAAATCCAAAATGAAGGGACTGGACTTTCACCAAGGTATCACTTGAGGGCCTATTTCTTACCCTGAATTTTTCATCTTTTTTTATTTAGACGACTTAGCTGAGTTTGAGCTGTGCGTTGCTCGTCGACATATCGATCAATCAGGACTTTGAATTCTGTATATTTATGAAGAAGATATGTTTGCATATAATTCCACAGGTGCGTCTATAACCGTATAGTATAGTATAGTATAGGTAAGTATCTGTAAAAGGGCAATATTTCACACGTAACTAAAATAATGAAAATTTAACGACGTGTTATGTCCATTGTTGTCCGTTATGGTCGGACACGTAGGATGTCATCATTAAGACGTGTACCTGCCGGTCGACTCCCAAACGTCTAGCCTACGCACGCTGCACGCCATAGCTACCCGCGCCACTAACTATCGGCCTCTCCATAGCCACACCCACACTGACTGACCCTACAATACGACCACTTTATGGTCATAAATACATTCATTTACTATAAAATGACATCTATGGAATGTTTCTCAAGTTATTCCATCAATTTTAGAATGTTTTATATGGTTTGGTCACGGATACATTTTGATATATAATATATATTATATATATATAATAATAATTAATATTGTAGTGTGGTTTAATTTTGGATTGATTAAAATTTGTCGAAGTTGAAGTTAATGAATAGCCATGAAGATATTTTACTCCTAAAACTTTAATCAATGGGTTGGTAACCTTGTGGTACCTATTTATTCTGTGGTGTAATAGATATTGCCCTTTATTGAATGTATTTATATATATATGATTTATAAACAATGACAGCACCTATCCTAGATTTCACTCTCAGCTCAAAGACCGTGTCTAGAAGAAATAACTCGTCAATAAGTTAGGAGACATACAACTAAGCGGCGCATTCGAATACGATGTTTTTCTTTACCATAAGAGCAATAATTAGCGCACATACCTAAATTCAATCTATAATAAAGAAAGTGTCTATACTATAAGTACCTACTAAGTAGGTAGGTACCTATAAACTAAAAGTATCAATAACCTAACCAGCCCAGTGTATGGGTGTAGATATGTCAAACCAATTAATACTGCTATCATCGCCTGTCCGATCCCATCACACTGACGACCAGCCTTTTCACAAGCTAAACTAGCCTCTATACTATTTTATATTAAAGTGTTTATTTCGTTGTTTAAACAGTAAGTAGTGGGCGAATTTTGACAAGTAGATCAATAATACGCTCAGCGCTCACTAATGGGTAATGTATGGAATTAAATCGAGCATTGTTCGTGGCTTTGTGAGGTGAGGTTACTGACTTATTACACTAGGTTTTTATATCAAAATGTAGGTGTGCTAGGCTAGGTATGCAGTACCTACCTTTACTCTTTGAGTTTCTATGTTTCACAGGAGATGACACCACGAAAGAAAAGTAGTGTGCACCGAATAGGCCGCGGCCAGCAGCTGTTGTTGGTTCTGCTGTCCGCGGACCGCAAAAATTGCGACAGTGTTTTTCTTCGTATTGTCATATTCTGTAGTAGAACATATAGGTAGTAATGCAATGACTTCGATAACAAAAAGGAACAATATTAAACATCGGCAGAATTGGTATTCTTACTAGGAACGGAAATTAATCAACTTAGCTTTTTGAAAGCTCTTGTAAGCTTTCAAAAAGCTATGTTTTGAAAAGTACTTTTCCGGATGTTGAATTATAAGAAAAAACTAATTAATTTTTTTCTTAAATATCCAAGGCTGCGAGATTTCTTGAAATATATTTGTCAAAATAATCATACCGTAGAAATAATTTTACGAGTGACCCTTGGATTCATCTCAAATACCTACGTCCCAAATGTTATGGAACTTTGAGATTTACTCTGAATTTCAATTAATGATATTTCTATTCTTAATTGGACTCTTTCCATTTAATAATGGAAATTGATATTTGGTACAAATATTTAGCAAATGTCGTTTAAAATTCATATGATTAATAATTAAAAATAATAAGAAATAAGTTTTTATTTCTAGAATATTTGTAACTAGGTAAGTAATTAAAAATTAAATAATAATGCTACCGTAATTAGTAGGTATTAACTTAACATGAATGTAAACATGACACCTAGAAATTGTTTATGTAGGTAAGTATACAAGACAAAGGTTGTGAAGTTTAGCCGAAGTGAAAGGATAAATAATGTCCAATGAATCAGATGTAAAGTTAGGTACCTTTACATAAAACAAATAAACAATTGCTTATAGTCTTTTATTTTATATTCCACTGTTATTGCTGTCTGTACGTAGGTACCTAGGTACTTTTGTTTGGGATAAATTGGGAATTCGTATTTAAATGGGATAAATTGAGGAAATGAAATTAATTTTAGGGCTAGATTAATTAATTTTACTTACTGGTAATTTTATACTATTATCATAGTAAGGACCAAATAGCTCCTTACTATGACAATAGTTATTTGAGCTATTTGGTCCTGTCAACTATCAAACTGATATCTGTTCACCATTTTAGAGCTTAATGTAACATAAAGACAAGATTTGAATGTACTTAAATAATAAAAATGAATGCAAATATGCAAAATGTGATAATCATAAACACATGTTAATTATAAAACGTATATCGGAACCGTATGACCAAGCTGGGAGTAAAACATACGGTTAACGTTAGAATAACTATTAAAATGCAAGTGAATGTTGGAACACCTACAGTGCTAATGGGGTCAGAAATGGTTGTGGGCTCACGGGCGGTGTGGGAGGTGACCAGACCACGTGCCTGCAACGAGGCTGTTGCATATCTCTACATAGAATATAAATACCACATTGCACACTGTCATCTAATCCGAACGGATTAGTAGTGGGTCGTCATAAACGCAAACTCGTCATACTAACGCAACTCGTCATAAACGCGACTCTTCATATTCGCAACTCGTCATAAACACGACTCGCCATTTTCGTAACTTGTCATATTCATATATTTATTCATAATTTGCATTATACGTCAATCTGTTATATTTTACATTTGGATGTAGATAATATCTATATATATAAAAGAAAGTCGTGTTAGTTACACCATTTATAACTCGGGAACGGCTAAATCGATTTGGCTGAAAATTGGTAGGGAGGTAGCTTACAATCAGAAGACGGACATAGGATATTTTTTTCGATATTCCCACGGGATCGGGACTTACGCAGGTGAAACCGCGGGGCACAGCTAGTTAATAATTAAAACATAAAGTAAATAGCAATAAAAAGAGAAACACACCATGTCAAAAAATAAAGAAATACAATGTCAAGTTAGGTACTTACAAGGTACAACAATTTATAATTTGATAGCTAAAAATTCGTCAACGTCATTCTCGCATCTTGTCATTTTCGCAATTCGTCACAAGAGCATTAAGCCTTATTATAAACTAGCGACCCGCTCCGACTCCGCACGGCTATATTATGCATGTATTATACATATAAACCTTCCTCTTTAATCACTGTATCTATTAAAAAACCGCATCAAAATCAGTTGCGTAGTTTTAAAGATCTAAGCATACATAGGGACAGACAGTGGAAAGTGACTTTGTTTTATATTATGTAATGATGTGAAAACCTCGGGTTGCTGCTTGTCTATTATAACGAGCTTGACTGAAATGATCACCTAGTTACACATTTTCAAAATCTTTACACACAAGATGCCTTATTACTAAAAACCTCCTAGCTTTATTAAACGTCTTGTACTTGTTAATAAGACGAAGTGAAGCTTAGTTTTATTCCGCAAGCAACTTTGACCGGCCCTTAGGAATAAATCTAACGTCATCTATCGAGCGATTCTATACTAATTTAGAACAAAAACGCTTTACCAGAAAAGCTCATTACAGTAATGGAAATAGAAATGAAGAAGTCTAAGCAACTTCTAAATGAAAGAGAATTTTAAAATATATTAGAGAAAGCTTAAAATGATCCAAACTTCAACGAATAGATAGGATATGGTAATTAAAGACAAATATATCCATGGGTGACGATAGCTTTGTATTCTTTTAAACGCAATGTATTTATAGATGTAGTGTCTTGACTGTTCTCGTGTCCATACATTCTTGTTAATTAAAGTTTTAATAAAAAAAACCTTTAGATGCATAACGCCACATTTACGCAAAACGCATTACTCGCAAAATACCAACTACGTACAACACTAAGTTTGATTTAGAAACAAAAGACGATCGAAATAAAAACAAAAGACAATCGAAAAAACGATCACAACGGAAACAAAACCCCATCGAAACGGAAAAAAGAGCCGATCGTAATGGAAATATACGCAATCACTTAGAAAGAAAAATATGTAGGAACGTGAAATTACTAGGAAGGATGAAATAATGTCAATCGTCTTTGGTAAACGAAAAACTCCAGTTTGATTTTCAATTATAATTCGAATCAATTACGAAAAAGAAAATTCCGGCCGATAATTTGAATACCTACCTAAATGTATTTTTTATTATATTTATACGAATCTGAATGACTTTTTCATCTGCCAGTACTAAATACTATTTTGATGGCTAATCGCTTAAATTCGTCCCATTTGAGCCGTAGGTATCCGTATTATATAGACGAATCCAAAGGTTACTCTTTAGATACAGATGCATTGCGTAAAACGAATTAATCGACTTTTGTTTTTAAAAATTGATATGTCTCGCGAGTAAAAACTACATTACATCTGTTACATTTGGTTTTTGCAAGTAACCTATTTTAAATAGAATCCACATCGACAGACAGACGTCTTATAACACCTCTCAGTATCGTAATCTATGTGTTCCGTACATTATATCCTGAATATAAATAAATAAACACTGATTCATGAAGTTGGCAGAGTTACAAATAAAAAAATATGATTTATTGATCGTCTGAGCGCCATTATTAGAGAAAAACATAATATCAAACACCTAAATAACTAAGTATTTGAAAAACCTTGCCTTTACGTATACTAGCAGAGTTTTGCGGTTTCACCAGCCCAAGTCCTGATGCCGTAGGAATATCGGATAAAAAGTAGCCAGGATAAATGTTACTCCCAAGGATTCAATGTATCCTCATACCCAGTTTCATTAAAATCGGTCCAGTAGTTTTAGAGCCATTTCGAACGAACATACATAAAACGAGTTTTTTTACCTAAAATATTAGCACCTACTTATACAGTACCTACCTATACCTAAAGAAAAAATACGATACAAAGTAAAATCTTTGAGTTATTATCGTTATGGTTCATCAATAGAAGATTCATCCTGTATTCTTAAAATCATTATAATTTCTCAGAACATACTGGTTGTTAGAATATTCTAAAACGGGAAGAAACAACTTGTTTTCATAGTATATATGGAGAGAATCAATAAGTCAATCATAGAGTCTGTGTAGCCAAGAAAGTTTTCCTGTAACAGTTCAATCCGGGAGTAACCCTTGGATTCGTCCCAGAATTTTTTGATAGCTTAAACTTGTCCTATACAAGAATAAGAATTTTGGGAATTAAAAAATCATCTATGCATATTTTTAAACAAAATATTATTTGAAAATTATCATTTTTAAATGTTCCGTTGTTTTTTTTGTAGGTATAGAATTTAATCTTCATGTCAGTACAGTCATAAAAAGGTGGATTTAAATAAATAGCTACATAATATCACACTCCAGTAGTTATATTTCATGCGAAAAGTTAGTTCAATCCATAATGTAACAAAAACATTATCAAAAAATTATTATTCTAAAAAACATAGACAAAATTTGTCAATTCTAAAAACAACGAGTAAAAATGAGTGTTGCCAAACTATTCAGGAACCGAAATAAATGTGGTTAGATATACGTACACCAGAGTAGTCAAAATCGTCGTCGTGATAAACACGTACAGAGGTAAAACACTTATACTACAATAGAGATTACATTCCGGGATATAAGCTCCTGCAGCTAATTACGATTGAAATAGTTGAGTGACCCGTGGATTCGTCCTAAATACCCACAACGGAATATTTGAGGGATATTTTTTTCTTTGAACTCGTGCCATTTGCTGGAAAAAGAAAAGTCGGTCGTAGGAAAAAGCGCTGGTTCGGTAACATCAAAAGTAAACAAAAATAGAAAGCATGTGATCGGGTAAAAGATTGTGAACTGAACGTGCAGTCAGTTCACCAACGTTCACTAGTCCAAGAAGCACCCTGCAAAGATACCATTTTCCAGCTAAAGGTTCCGATTGAAATATCCATTTACTTTATTATTGTACGACAAAGTATTTGAGGTATTGAAAATGTGCCTTCTATTCTAGTTTAAGTATTGTATACATCTATGGATAAAGACAGACAGAAATAACCTATTATGCTAAAATATTGAAGCATTCAGGAAATTGGGTCATTTCTGTTTTGATGTTGAAATAATATGAAAATTGTTTTACAACCATAAAAATATTAAATTAAACTCCTTAACCAGGTATATTTAGGAAAAGTTATGTAGGTACATAACATATTATATACCTACGTAGTAAAACTATTCAGCGTAAATCTACATAGAGTACAAATTGGTATTTCGAGAATATAATAATATGACCATATTAACCGAGCTGGCCATAATACCCCAATGCCTTAACTATACCGAAATCTTAAATAATATTTCCCCTAATTAGGTATATTAACAACATAAAAAAGGGGGGCTTCAAGTGTAAACCCCGACAGAGGGTAATCGAGTAATGAGTAACATAGAAAAAGGCGTTTATTAGACAAGCACATTCCATTAATTGCAACTGAAATTTTAAACAGTCGAATTAAGAACCACCTCCTTCTTTTGAAATCGGTAAAAACCTACCTATATTAATTGACTTCTAGATACTGATTTGCCTACCTACCTACGCCTATGTCATCGTCAGAGGCCAAGGGGATGACCCTTGTATTTCTTATGAATAGTTTACGTAAGTGTAGGCATTATTAATTACGCTTATTTCACCCGAAGTTAGCAATATATTCCTAAAAGTATACAATGAGGCTAAATGGGTCATCGGCGTGAGATCATGTCTTATTTGCAAACGTCGTCGTTATTTCTGAGCCAGACGATCGATGGCGATGTAACTGAGAGTGGAGTGCCTTATAGGGTAGGCTGGTAATATAGTCGGGGGGCAGTCGGACGCAGGCGCAGGTGATGCAGTCGCTAGTGTCGGCAACGGAAGCGGCTGAAATTAGCAGCACCGTCGTCGCTAGTGGTCGCTCGCGCTCGCGCTGCCAGCCGGCTTCGGGCGATCAGAGAAACTAAATACCCAAAACAGTTGTGTGATCGCGCGAGCGGTTGCCAAATATGGCACGAATCTCGGGTTTCGCGAGCCGCTGAGCGCCGCGTCTCTGGCACAACACCAGACTTACTGCAAAAACGCCCTGCGTTCCCGCCTCTAAAAACACGTAAAAAAACGTTTTTATTTCTGTTGCGAGCGGCCTCTAAATTTAGGCCGTATGGAAACCGAAAGTAATACGAGCGATTTTGGTTGGGGCCGTCTTGTCTGTATTTAGATTAGAGCGGCGTGAGTGTTACGCGGGAGTGTGTGCGCGCGCGCCGGTCGATAGCGCGCTGCACTCTGTGATACCGCCACGGCGACGACGTGTGCCGTGCTCGTACCGTGCCGTGGTACCGTGCCGTGCTGCATTACACTTGCACTCATCGAACGATTGTGTTTATCAATGAAAAGTTTCGAGCGCACAGTGCCGATTTGAACAAAGGATTTGGATGTCACAGATGCTACCTGAAGGCGGAGGTGAATATCAAACCACTATTATACCATAGATATATACCAACAACATTGTTTTGATACATTTCTAGAAGCCGAGCCGGTTATCAATATCCCGTGTGTTATTTCAATATTCAATAAAATATTGATTAGCAATCTCTACCTATATTTAATTTATTTTCAAAAATAAATTAGCAAAGGTGTTATCAATTTATGTTATTGTTATCGAACATTCACTCAGTGGGTGGAAACAAATGGCTGTAGTTATGTACTATAACTACGTTATCTATGTAGGGTACATAATATTACCTAATGCGGTTATCAGAATATTTGTTTATTAAAAATGTTTTTTTAGATAGTTTTTAGATCAATTATTGTGTGCGTAACACATTCTTTTTGTAAAGTTAACTGAAATAGGGTTAGATAAACAATTTTATCATAGACTCAACACAAGGTAAGTAGGTATATTTTTGAAGATTTATAAATTAAGCAGTCTTGATTGGACCCATTAGACCGATAGAGAAGTTCACCAATTGGGACCGGCGAAGTTTGATTTAGATAAGTGTTGACAATGAAGAATTTTCACCCTGAGGTCAACATTCGATTGACTGACATTTCGAATTGATATCATTCTAGTGAAACGAAATTAAATAATGGATGTCTGTTATGGAAGAGAAGCGTCAAACTAATGATTGTGTCTATCGATAGAAGACACCGAGATAATTGTTCCTTCTTCCATAACATAACACCTTACATAATCTTATTCTTAGCCCATTAAAAATAAATACTATTCACTCCAAATCACTCTTATGAAAACACATTTTTCTACAAAATCAATGCCAACTAAAACAGGAAGAACGCAAATATATGTTTTCCAATGTCTTCATAAAAATTAGAGTTTTAACAATTTATTATCGTGACATAAGATTAATGATGTCGCCAGAAAGTTACCTTGGTCCCAATTACCCGAAGAAAAAAAATTAGGACCAGTATCAAAGTGGCCCAATCGCATGTGTGACCACAAGGACATTGTAGTGTGCTAAACAAATTACATTATCGTAACCAATTATTATTATTATTATTAAAACTAGGTAGGTAGGTAGGTATAGGTACTACCGAGTGCGGGGTCATCCTTTGATTGTGTGGTTTAAGAATTTCCTGAATCGGTAAATCTTCTGCATCGAAACAAAAACCACCTGCGCTCTCATTTTACTAATAAGTTTAATCGTATTTTAAAGGAATCTCATAAAAGTCCATAAAGCTGTTAATTTCTTAAATTGACAAATATTTATCGTTCAATTTTCATAATTGGCTAATGTATTCATATATATACCGATATAGATGGAGTTTATCTACCGAGACATTACATCTGAATCGGTATCGAACACCAAAACGAAAAAAATGCCAGTAACTATAAATTATACGGTTTCCTTACAAAATATACCTTTTAAGTAATAAACCAAAAATGTACGACGTTAATAAGAGATGACGTATTCACCACTGAGTTACTATGTTTCTCTGGAGATGACCAGTCGAAGGAAAAGTTTGAAGCAATTTTTGCAGGCCTCGGTCAGTAAAACCAACAACTATTGATTCACATAAGCGCGCGCATTCCGCGCTATTAACTTTTTCCTCATCTTATCACCTCTAGTGGAACCAAATAACTCAGTGATTGATATACAAATTGAGAATTAACGACATAATATTGTTTAAAATAAGGTTGTCATTGGTCCCGGGTAGGGTTACCTATTATATATTTAGGGTCATGTCTCATGTGCCTTATTTGGTACATTTGTGGACGGAATTCCAAATGATTCAGTGCGTAGGTGAGTTAACACCTTTATTTATGGGTGTTGTAAGTTTATATGAAAACAAACTTGGCTCATTGTGTTGTCATTTGGAGTTCTATTGACATGATTTGTCTAAAATATATATAATTGATTTTCAGCAACAATGACAACTGGTTAATAATTAGTGGTAGATACTAATTACCGATTATTTTTATTAATACCTAATGATCAATTATTTATATTAATTGGAGCACTTAAGGCACATTATGATTGCACCTATTTGATTATGATAGCACCTATCGCTCTCAAAAACGTAACGTGCTGCGTGCTTACTGTTATATTTGATCGATATGTAAAACATTTAAGCATTATTATTCACAAATATAGTTCCTAGAGGTCAAAACCTATCATTTGATTCATTTTTAGAAACAAACGTTAACTATTTTTGAATAAAACCCGATAAACGATCTAATAATTCTCTGTTTTCTAACATTTTTTTATCGAACGAAGTTGTTTATATCATGTTTTCAACCACAATAAACAAAAATATGGTTATTAAACTACAATATGCATTTATATCCAAATAACAAAAAAAGAGTATTTGATTACTTAGAGTTGCTTAAAACAAAGGTCGATTTTGGTAGCTTTATTAGCACCTGCTCTTAAATTATGTTCACTCGAAGACTAAACGGCTTTGCTTCTGACAGTATTGAATTTAATTTCGATTATTAAACGGGACGATTCAAGGATATAAATATTCGTTATTGATACCTCGGATTTGTCCTGGTTGGGACGAATTCACCCTCAATCCAACACTCGGATTCGTCCGTCCGAACCGGGAAGAAACTGAGGGTGGGTCTAAATTTAAAACAAAAAATCACTCGATAACATGCTTGTTTTGCTCATAAATTCCTGAAATTCAATCAAGATCAGGTAAACAATCAAGCCAATTTCTGCATCTGACTTCACCTCGATATTTCCATTTAAGTGAGTGATAACAGAAAGCGCCTCGCGGTATGTTTGTCTATCTGTTTGTCATTGCAATTATGTACGGTGTATTTCGCTGGGTCATATTTGACACATGCCATATAAGGGTTATTTGACTTTCTTATAGACAAATTAATGAAACAAACGGTCCAACTAAATCTATACACTTCGACCAAGATAACTGTTCGGTTGGTGGTGGCGCTACTTTCTACGCAATTTCAATTTATTTCGCTCTGAAAACTTTAGTCGCGTAAAATCCGTCTGTAGTTATGATTTGTAACATTGTATTTGCACAAATAAATTGCGAGAGATGTCAGCTATTCATAGAGGCTTTCTCTATAAATAGTTAGGTACGCAGTAGGCATTAAATATGGGTGTGTTTTGTAATGTTTTAGCACTTTGAATTGGTGTTTACTGTTAGAAACATACCTACAGTGGGTTATTTTAATAACGGTGTTAGATGACTTTTGGACAAGTGTTTGCGAAACTAATTATCCGTACCGGAACTAAGGAAGGATCGAACCATCGCAACATTAGTAGACAATGTGACGTCGAATCATTAGTATAGTTACGTGCTTTTATATCTTATCTCAGAATTATTTTAAGAATTAAAAGTGGCTGATTGAATTCCACCATTGACCTCTCCACCTCTCAAATTGATAACAGTATTTTAGATAATGCGCAGTATCTACCTAAAAGCTAAAATACCCCTGTTTAAAATTACAAAAAAAGGTAAACAAAAGTAATATATTATTTGACTCGGATGTAAAAGTGGGAAGAGTTAGGCAGAAATAATATTTAATTATGAAGACCAAGATATTTAGTACGACTCGAGGGTATAATAAAGTAATTTAAAACGTGATATTTACCATGTTTATTGTGAAAATAATTATGGTAGTTTAAAATCATTAATCAAGGGTTTATTCGAATTGCGCCATATATTTTTTATATAAGGAATAGTATAACTATTTATGAAATATTTCCTTAAAAATCTGTTATCAATTTGTATGTGAATGCGTAACCAGTTACGTAGGTATGCCACTGGTACTCGTATTGTGAACTCCCTGGCAGTCTGCCAGCCAGTGACGTCACCGCACATGTGCTGTGTAATTACTGTATACCTACTGACTTACTTTTGGACATAATCAAGTTAATTTGTAGCCACCCTTGATAACACTCATACCTAGAATGTAACTGTACCTTCCTACTACCTACTCTAGATACTGAACTCCCAACCCTTCTCAATTGACAATGCTATAGTTGTGTTCGGATGGTCTATGATGCCAACATACGAGTTTAGTTGTGTCGTCACAAAATGAAGTAATGTGGCCATTCCACGTAATAAGGTCTCAGTGGACGATATTGTTTCCGAGATATTTACATTTTTGTGAAAACAAAAACAGAAACCATGCATTTTGCGATTTCGATAGATTTTATTTTGTATGCCCAAATAGTTAACTTATATGAAAAGTGCATCTTTGGTAGTCCAAGGTCTGCACATATGACCAACATCCAACATCATCAACTCAAGGAAGAACAATCCCAACCCAATATAGTTTAACAACCTACCTACTTATATCATAAAGATATTTATAGATGTTGACCAAGAATGAGAATACAACCGTATAAGGAATGCAGATGGCTTGAATTATACGAGGTGTATTGTGTTTTATATTGATTGGATGTTTATTATTAAACGCTTTTATTGATGACTGTACTTAACGATAAAAAATGATGGGGCGAGTTCAAGGAATATTATAATTTTTCGATCCCACAAAATCTTTCCACGTGGGACGAATCCAAGGGTTACTCATTTTATAAAGTCAAATACCTAAAATAGTTTGTACTTATTATGATTTTTTAGAGTTCCATATCAATATAAATCAGCCGCCTGCCAAGACACTTTATTCTCAGCAACGGGTAGGAAGAGATAACGAGGTGCAAGAATAATAGCTAAACTTCGAACAAAAATTACTTGTTTGCGAAGAGGTTAGGTTCTTGAAGTTCCTATGTGTAAGGGCATCAGATGCTGATGAACGAAATGAAAAACACGTAGTTTTTAAATGCTTAGGTATATCATTTTTCCACATCTAGTTCACACAATATAATATTAATTCAGTCGTTATCGAAAATATTATCATATATTTTCTACTTGTTGAATCGAATATTAAGCACTGGGTTCCTGTGGTTCACTGGAGACTTACTGGAGATGACACATCAAATATTTACATTTTGTATTTTACCGTTTGTATAGTACGGGAACAGCAAAACTAACCACATTTGATACATACGTATTACGTACGCGTACGTTACCAACACCCCGCGCTGTCGGGACCGGTGCTAACTATTTGACATGTCGTCTCCCGTCTAACTAGTAGATACTTCAGTGAAATTAAGCTTTTTTTTGTCACTTTTGGGTGTAAGAAAGTTTCGAAGTCAACGCGATCAAAAGATATAGCCATATCCAATTATTCATTAGTTGGTCATCAGGTTAAAACAAAGGTGAGTTTTGGTATTTAACTTTTTTTTCGGGACTTTTCACTGTTTTTGTGATGGCCTGACTTATATTTTTGTCTAATTACATGGGTGTAGGTCAAAGCGAAGTAACCTTTATGTCTTTAACGTGAAATTAAATAACTTTGTATTTATCTATTTGATTTAATTTGATATTGCAAAGAAAATATTTGTTTAATTGTTTTAGGCTCTGAACTACCTACTAGATAAATATATGAACCCCATAAATATGTAACACTAACCATTTAAATTATCTACATAAAATATAAAATACTTATCAACATTTTTATTCAAACTCTTTGTGTGTAATGTGGGCTACTAATGAGTTACGCGGTTAGTGATATATTCGTCGATATGTCGAGAGACCGTCTCCTGCGAATCAGTAACCAAATCCAAGCGAGTTGGTCGGCGAAGCTAAGGTGTTACGAAACATAGCGCGATGCGTTCGCCTTTGCCGGCGATCGAGCCGGAGTATTTCGAGCGGCCGCGTCGCGTCGCCCGTGTAGGGTTACCTATTGCTAAAGACACTATACTCTAGTTACGTAGGCTTACCCTACATCTTACAGATCGAATTGAATCTTATCCCTTACGTGAGTGGCATGATTTTAGTATAAAATGTATCGAAAACCAGAAGCGCGATAGACATGTCTTTGAAATAGTTGTTGGGCATCAACCGCGAAAATCCATAGAATAATATTCCTACTGTCGTTAAGATGAAGATTTGCTTTGGATTGTCATATACTTCTAAACTCGACTATAGTGATTTGCCTTGAAAAAAAATCTTGTATATCGTCCTATTTTTGGTTTTATTTCAATTAAACGGCAATTGTATAGAAAAATAAGTACAACATTTATATTTTCCTTAACTTTACATCAAATGCCATAAGGTAGTACTTACAGATGATTTTCAACAAAATAGATATAATAAGTCTTTTAATTACATACATACAACCGAATTGAGAACCTCCTCCTTTTTTTGAAGTCGGTTAAAACAGTTAAAATGGCCATTTCGCGTTGCGCGGGAGAAAGAGATAGTCATCGCGCGACGCGCGCGTGGGTTAAGGGATAGGGGTTTTCAGGTCCTACTTCCCTTTAAGCGTTTTGCAGTCTTAATACACTAATGTTTATGAGTGATTTGTTCCTTATTCGAAACCACAACGATTTATGTAATAAAAACATTTTTACCAAATAAAAACCTTCTACCTAAAAAACTGTTAAACCACAGGTTCACACCTATTCATTAAAAACTACTTACCTACCTTCTGTTTTTTGCGAAGGTCGTGGGTTCGTGATGCTAGCTAAAAATGATTTAAATACTTACATGCTCTTATGCTGAAAGAAAACATTATGAGGAAACCAACACCATCTACAACTTCGTTTTAGCTTTCTGTTAAAAATTATGGACTAAATCTAGGTTTAGTGAAATCGAAATTTTAAACTGCTGCAAAGATGGTTACGTTCACTACAAAAGTTTCATATAACGGGATATTTACAATGATTGTAGTTTATATATTGTCCTAGGCTAATGGCTAGGCGTGCCTACCTATACCTAACTGTGTTTAGTAATGTAATAAATCGTATTGTTACAGAAGTGATGCGTCGCGTGGCGTGCGGCGACGTGTGCCCCGCCCCGCCGCCCGCGCCACCCACTACCATCCACAACCACACCAGGTAAATATATTACAAATATATGTTTGTTTTTACCCTGTAACACAGGTGCTATCCTTGTAAATGTGTGAAAAACATTAACTTCTAAAGGACGATAATTTAAAACCTGACCTGCTTGACATGGTTATTGATAATCCGACGAACCCCGACCGAATTTGCACCCTATGCAATATGGCAGCATTTTAGTTCCGTTTTCTGCCATGTTCATAAACCGATATTACAAAGTTTAAAAAACTGAAACATAGCGTTATTTTCATTGTTTTCAGATCAGAAAACAAAGAGCTACTCCGTCAGCAGTTGTTGTCAGCCAGCAAGGAGCGTCTCGCAGAGAAGTCCGAGCCTCCGAAGCAGAAACACGCCCGGAACCGACAGAAGAACCGATGGAAACTCAAGTTCCATCACCAAGCCTTACCCCAGGAGTACCTAGACCACTACGAGCAGAGCTTACAGAAAGCAAACGTCAAACAACCAGCCCAACCCAAGAAAACTGAGAAGCCAAAACCTGAACCGAACTTCGATTTGAATAACATAACGAATGAAACGTTCAAGATTTGGGCGCAGAGACTTGCCGGAATCCAGAATGAGACTGGAACGCTGACCGTTCCAACAGTTATGAACATGAGCAAACCTAAGGCAGAGGATAAGAAGAAGAAGCATCCGGCCATAGCTCCGAGCAAGATCGTCACTTACGACGATCTGCCCTACATGGGCGAGATGACCTTGAACAACTCTAAGCCTCGACGAGGTCGCAAACCTAAAAAGGCTGACATCTGCCACTTGATTTATGAGAACTATGGTACGGTGGTCCCAGGACAACCGCCACCTGCCCAAGATCGCCTCAATCAACTCAGCATGGTGCCGCCTTTCAGAGAACCTCACAGCACTCCCAAAACTGATCTCCAGAACAAAATAATCTCGAGCTTATTGGAAAGGAAACTATCGCAAGAGAATAAAAGGAGATTGGAAAGTCTATCTCCATCTCGGTTCAACAGTCCCGACGAACCGATGCCCGAAGCCCCGCCGACGATCGCGGGGCCGCTTCACAGCGACGACGAACCTCTCAACCTTTGTATCAGAGACCTGCATGATCTTAAACTGCAGATTCAAAAGAAATTCGGCAACATTTATACTTCACTGCCTGAAGTCAAGATCGAGGATCCGGAGACTCCAGACTCACCAAAGAGCGAGCAACCGAACGCAATATCCGTAATACAGAGGAATACGAATTTCCTTCCCGTAACGGCGAGTAGTTCACCTGATCTTTCGCGACACCAGAGGGCAGTGTCCCCAGCGTTATCGGAACCGGCTCAGTCTACATCGAGCCCTGACGGAGATGGCAAGTTCCCTGGTTACGTGTACTGGCCCCACGCTGGAGTCTACATGCACCCCCTCGCGTTACAAACCCAGCTACTCTACTACCAGAGACTAGCGGCTGCAGGGCAGCTACCTTTCTCTACGGAGGACAATCGAAGCCCTCCCACACCGGCCAGCGTTACAGAAAGCATCTCTACAAACAACTCAGTCGACGAGACCAAAAACAAACTCGTTCTTAAACAGATTTCTGAACTTCTCGATCCCAAAGTTATCAAACAAGTGGAAGCAACGAAGAGCCCAGATCAAAAAATAAAGCGATCATCGCCGAACCCCACACAAGGACCTGTTAAACGCAAAAGATCTGCAATTTTCATACCGCCAATGCCCACTAAATCGAGCTCAACTACACCTACTACAGAAGTAAGCATCTGCAAGTTCAAATTTACGGGAGGATCTAAACCATCGTTGCAGGAAAAAAAAATGCTATCAGTCGATTCTGTGGGTAACTTCCGGTATTACAACGGGACGAGCAGCAAAGGTACCAAAGCGTTCGACTACATGCACAGAGACAACAACCAATCCCGGTCGGAACCAGGCGAATCTTCCCTGACACAACCAAAGGACAATAAAGTAGACTTGAGCAAGAAAAAGAGAAAGTCCAGAAAGAGTTTGCAAAGAGAAAAACTAGAACAAACTTTTAAAGAAAAGGGGTTTCTGATTCAAACGCAGCAGTTGCAGTCCGCAGAAGGCGCTACTTACTGCAAATTCCGGCAATTAAGGAAGTTCACTAGGTATTTGTTCAGAAGTTGGAAGGATTACCTTCCAGGGGAGTTAGAGGAACGGGCCAACGTGGAAAATGGTGCTGAAATTCAGCCGCCAACGCCTGTTGAAGGCGCGCCTGAAGAATGGGCCTCATGATGAAGTTGATCAGTCAACCAAAGAAACGTTACAATTTAACGTGTAGCTCAATAAATGTGTATTACAAAGCTCTTTCTTGTTGGTGAGAGACTTTAAAGAGACTTAAAAAAATCTATTTTGCAACTGTTTTGTACCAGAATTGCATGGAATTGATGAGTTGCTCATATAGGAATATTGATACAAAATTATGGGAGTTATCACTTAGAAAATAACATGAGTACAAATATAATGTGATGACACGATTGTTTAAAATAGAATGTGTAGGTAGAATACTATGCCATTGTACCTATGTATGTACAATTTTCTCAGTGGTTTTTAACAAAAAAGAGCGTTATCACACTATAAAACTTGTCATATTGTTCGTTAGTGAACATGGGTGTTAATTTAAGACTACCGATAAATATCTCGTGTGAAATACCTAAAAAGTAGTCGATAATAATGCATTTAATTTGTAAATAGGTGTGTTTCTCACTCCGTCCGAGCCTTGCTTGTTTTATATTAAGATATTTGTGTTAATATTATATTTAAGTTATATTTATTGATCATTTTATTCCCTCGAATCAATACATTAATAGTGTAGCATTAAAGTACTTTGTAGATATAGGTACTTAGGCCAAGTTTGTTACCTACATTTCCTACACATTTTCATTTATTTGTTTCTTCCTTTTTACGATCATGGCTTGATTGATTTCGATGGAATTTTTAGCACATGGATAGCCCAAATTGTAAAGAAGGATATAGACATCTTTTTATCCCCATATTCCCACGGGATAGGAAGTTATATAGCTACAATCGCAGGACGCAGCTAGTTTATATAAGTACTAACAAAACTAGTCAATCTGACACCTCTAACTTAGTTTTATGTTAAAATTGTAAATATAAACAAATTTTGAGTTAATCTAGTCATTAATATTTAAGTATTATTGTTTTAATATAAATTATATATAATTAATGTTTTATACTATAAATAATTAAAAACCTTTTTCATAATGAAAACTTTTATTACACAAAACATGATTCCGTGATTAAAAATAAAAAATAATATAAAAAATGCAACAGGAATGTATGAACCGAATAAAATGTTTTAACAAAAACCACTTTGTGTTTAATTTTTAAGGAAGACCTCAGTTTAGCTTAGAGTAGGTATATGCAATTATCAACAAGACATATATAACATATATTTATAATTATATCAGATATAATTATAAACACATTATAATATATGGGTGTTGTGTGTAATTGACGTACTATGTCAATAAATCTACTTAATATATCCCACAAGACACCAATAAACTTGTTTTATTGTAAAAATATTTATAATTTTATATACAATAATTTTATCAGATATAATTATAAACACATAATATATGGGCAAACAAAGTCAAAAAAGCTACTAATTCAATCCCAGACACAATTTTAAATAAATATGTTATAAAAATATACATAATTTTATATATTTATCCAAAAACTGGACAGTCTTAACACTGTTTTTTCAAAGGCACTTATAATAATGTATACATATACAAAATGTATATAAAAATAATGATCTAAAAAACTATAATTAACGATTAACAACTTTTTGTGCGAGAAACGGAATGTTTTTTTTCAGTGAAAGGAAATATCGTATTCGTAAATCAATCTTCCATATCCGCTTTACTAGTATAAGACTATTAGGTTCCTAATAAATCACAGAATAAGCCAATATTTAGTAACTATACCCCGAATCAGTAGGACAGTATATTTTATTTACCCCTTTTACCCCTAATAGTTGAAAACTTTACCTCCACCTTTCAGCACTTTTCCTCTACATTTTAGCACACTTTTAGGGCTCCGTACTAAAAGTAATAAACCGGACCCTTACACAAACACTGGATTGCCTGAACAAGGTTTGTACTTCGAAGATGTGCTTACTACATATAATGTCACGGGTAGAGGGGGAAAAGTCGCTAAAATTGTAGGGGAAAAGTGAGACAAAGTAAGGGTAAAGTAGCAAAACCCTCCCCTTTACCTTATTAAGCCTTAATGATCTCCTTGACAGCATTGACGATGTGTTTGGCCGAGATGCCGTACTTGTCGAGCAAGGCGGTCGGCGGTCCCGAGCGAGGCACTTCGCGGACGTATACGTGACGTACTATCACGTCACGTTCTAGGGCTAGCGCTGAGAGGACAGCTTCACCCAGACCACCTGTTGAAAAACATTACAATTTAAGTTTTAGTAGTTATATTTTGATATCCGGGCAATTTTTTTTCGGCGGGCCGTATTTTTACCGTCGTTGCGTGTTCACTATTGATCAGTTTTTCATAGAATAGAATGCTTTTTGAGGTTAGAATCGCTTGTTACTGCTCGAAGTCAGTGTTAGTATGTATAGTTACATCAAATAATTAAAAAATAATGTATGAATGCTACTGCCCACCTCCACCGACATCGACGGCGTGAGTACGACAAACATACTATAATGTTGCACTTTCATTTTATTGTTATACATACTATATTATGTATCACAATGTTAGAGTTGCCAGTGCGATAGGGATTCAGAGTGAGTACAGTCTGTCATGTGAATATAGTTGACTAAGCTGAGTGGTGGTTCAGGTGCTGGGTGATACTACTCCAATAATATTGTACGATCCTACAGCGCTATCTAGCCTCAAACTAAGCGTGGGGTTCCATGTGACCTGAATGTCCCGAAGTGGAACCGGTGGGCCTGAAATTCCACCGGTTCCACTCTCGTCATCGTGTCAGCATATGTGGTAGGTGCACTGTTTTGAGGACACCTGCATCGCTTAGAAGCTCTGCTCAAAGCCGTGACACGCGAAAAACCCCTTAGTCTGGCGCCTATAGACCTATCTTAAGGAGAGAGAGAAATTAGAGTGTCAACCGAAGCGCGCAGTTCTTCCGCATTCCACCCATGTAATTGTCATGACGCATGACGGTCTCGGCGCTGGCCATGCAGCCATCACTGTCCAGTGTATTGACTGACCTGCTTGGTAATGGTCCTCAACAACGACGACCCTGCCTTGCGCCTGCTTGGCATGTTGCTTGATGTTGGCGTCGAGCGGCTTCACCGTGAACGGGTCGAGGATACGACACTCCACACCTAAACATACATACTATATAGAGCACACATTGGTTTCGTCGATAACCCTAGTTTAATGGTTCGCTCTAAGAAGTGGTGGGTATTGATCGGAATAGATTCATTCTTAGATTTTGGGGGCACACGGGGTGGGTATGCATTTGTCGGTTATTATAGGTTTTTATCAGAGCTATATAAACCGGTAAAAAGGAACCGGTACACATCCTTGTTTATATCATCCGAGGAGCATCCAAATTTAAGCTGACTGATACAATAAAAAACCTGTCAGTTACCTTCACTTTTGAGTGTGTCAGCAGCAGCGATAGCCTCGTGTAGGGTGACTCCGGCGCCGATCAGCAGCACCTTGTCTTTGGGAGACTGACGAATCACCTTCGATTGACCAACCTATGTACAAACAAAAAAATTGTATTATAAATTTTCTGCAAGTAGACTCCTGCTCCTGAATTGGGTCCCCTTTGCGTGATGGTTCTACTCGTCACAGGCATAACCAGCCCAGCTATTTCAGTACAAGAGTACCGCCCCTTCAGCCTTTAAAAGCTGGTCAAAGTAGTAAAGTATTTTTGTGAAATGGCGGAGCCATGTGGGCCGCCTGAAGGCCATGACTGATGATTTCCGCTCATTTGTTGGCCAGCTTATTAAACCAAACAAGATGGTGACATACCTTGAATACTTCGTCGTTGGGATACAAGATAGCGGTGTTCGGTCGTGAAGTACGAATGTAGCAGATACCCTTGGTGTTGGCAGCTAGTTCCACTGCACGCTCGGTTGATACTGCGTCACTGGGGAGCATTGTGCTTTACTTAGTATTTATTATGTACTGTTGTAACTTCAGACTGGTGAATGTACGGACCAATAGCGGTGCATTATGGCTGTTGCAACTTCAGACTGGTGTCCACACTGTCATATACTTGGTCAGATTGAAGCTCTGAATGTAATGTTATTTATATTTTTATAAGAGAAAAGGACTCATCAGGAAATCTTTGAAACTACAAGAGCTAGGGGTTGAAACTTGGCATGGGGGACGTGGGTCTCGCATGGAGGCGAAAGGAAGGATTTTTAGAAATTCGACCTCTAAAGGGGTAAAAGAGATGTAAAAGTTTGTAGTTTGCAGTAACTATTATATATTCTGTATGTAGGAAATCAATATCACTTTTGAAGATACACTAACACAGGTAAAACAGCTGGGCGCAGCTAGTCTGTTATATTGTAGTACTTACGATGGATAGAATACAGTAGCAGTAGGTATGGTCCTGAAGAGAGCTAGATCCTCGAGCCCCATCTGTGAGGGACCGTCCTCTCCGATGGAGACTCCACAGTGAGACCCGGCCAGGTTGATGTTGGACTGACTTATGGCACCCATACGGATCTATAACACGATGGTTAATACTTAGTATTGACTGAGCGAATGAAGCGTGTAGAGGGGTCTAATGGTGAGTTGTAGGTATATATGTAACAGATGATATCTTAAGTATGTTTGATACGATCTTCATGATTTTCGGTATACAAGTTGTTTAGGTCAATTGAATTTTAAAATATGTTACGGAGTTGGAAATGGGGGATGCAAGGTCAAAAACACGAGGTCTCAGAGTAGTGTAAAACCTGAAGTATCAGTAGTGTATAGTGTAGCGTACTATCGGCCAGAGCTGTGCGGTCTTACCTTAAGATTGTTTATCCTGTGCACGGCCCTTTTGCTTCTCCCGACTCTTCATTTTTGTTGACCAATAAGGGAAAGGCGCATTGTTTTTTTTAAACGTCTACATTTTTTAAAGCGTTTTTTGTATGCTGTTGTATTGAAAAAAAATCTAATTAGGATTTGATACTCAATTAGTAAGTTATCCCAATATGTAGAATGTGATACATACTCCCAAATAAAAAGTATAAGTAAGTAAATTAAACAATGTGTAAATAAGGTAGGTTTTATTAGTATTTAACACGGCATGAGTGAGTTTAATAATTTACAATTAATCAATAAGTTAAAGGGGGCATAGAGTGCACATTTCGTTAACATTTCGCCAGAGATCGAGAGGAATACTTATTACTTATTAGGAACGCTTTATGCCAATTATTGACTTTAGTCTCTGTGCTTCGATAGATTTTTTTTGTCGTGGTTGCTATGGTGGTAGTCTATTGTGATCCGAGCCAAACAAACGCCCAGAGCCGTGAATAAAGTTCTTCTAAATTAATAATATTCCTCAGGTCCATCGCGAAGTGGACTTCTGGAACCGGTGGTAGCCCACTCCCACAATACAGGCACTCATTTAAATTATTATAAATAAAACAAGCAAAAAACTACAAAAAGAAAAAAAAAATAAAAAAAAACCCTACAAAAAGAAAAAAAAAATCTTTTTTAGCATTTATTTGGATAGTTAAGTTATGTATTATTGTGTAAGTATTTAGTTTTTGAGTAGTTTCACTTGTAATTCTTAATACTTACTTAAAATTTTTCGTTGAAATTTTAATATTATCATTTTATGAAGGTGTTTTTTTAGGTAAAGAGCGGTCCACCGACGCGACAATATTTAATCAAAAAAATACAGATGTACGGTCGGCTGCATAATTGCAGACCCATCATAGAGCTCAAAAACGGATGTTATAAGAATGTTTTCAACAAAAGCAAGATTCTAGAAACCTGCTTTAGTTGAAGTTTAAAGTCTTCTAACTCATCAATTTATCAAACATAAATTATTAGAATGAATACATGCCAATAATAGTAATTTTAGAACTCTACCGGGGGCTGCAATTATGCAGCCGACTGTACTTACGTAGGGCCATAATTTCGGGGTTATTTTTTTCTTTTTTGTAGGGTTTTTTTTCATAGTTTTATTTGCTTGTTTTTACATTTTACGTTCATTTAATTTATTTTTTTATTTCATCCTTTTTGTAGGGAGGGACTTTTTAATTAGCTATTTGTAATGTGCAAATCATGCCCTTCCATTTGTTACTCCACTCGAGTATATCTTATAACATTCAGTTTTTAATCCTGACTTTTATCCCTCACAACTTTCAGACGGCTGAATCGATTTTGATCAAACATAGCTAAGAACACTCCCGACTAATTCACCTTTCAAGTAAAAAAAACTAAATTGAAATCGGTTCATCCATTCGGGAGCTACGATGCCACAGACACACAGACACGTCAAACTTATAACACCCCGTCGTTTTTGCGTCGGGGTTAATAAAATGGGTCAGGTCAGCCCATGGCCAGACCATCTCTCCCATGATTAAAACTTCAACATAATCACGGAAGAAGAACTAGTCTGGGTCATGTTGAGTCTTTAAAGGTCTCGAATGCAACTAAAACGTATCGTTATTTCCCTGTTCAATATTTGGATTTTTTTTAACATATATTGAATTATACTGGTCTAAAAGCGACAATTAAACCTATTTATCTTAAACAAATATACATAATAGGAGCTTTAAGTAATACTAGGGCCTTTAGTATTTCATTAAAGCACCACCTGATCGTATGACCTCGTCGCATCTCGTTCGCATAGAGTTTACAAGTATTTCACACAGATCGGAGCCACGCAACGACTCCCAAACTTGGTCAACATGTGCAACGAGTGCCGCTTTTGTCCGTTCCTGTCTATTATCCCATCGTTGCACCATTATCGCCCAAAGGTTTACGATGGGATTAAGGTATGGAGAGCGCGAGGGCCAGGGAACTGTTTTTATAGAAGGATTTTGCCGAAACCATTGTTGCACTACGCGCGCGCGGTCTATCGGGCAATTGTCCTGAATAAATACTATTTCAGGAACTTCGGCCTCAGGATACACCACCCTCATGAGCAGTGTTGGCTTAGTGGTAGATACCTCGACTTTTATTCTGAAGGTCGTGGGTTCGAATCCAGGCCGGCCGTGCACCAAAGTATTTTTCTTAAGAAAAATGTATGTGCGCTAATTGACATTGCTCTTACGGTGAAGGAAAACATCGTGATGAAACTCGCGGCTTAGTTGGCTCCAGAAGTATTGACAAGTTCTCTCCTCTGGACATGGTCCACTATGCTGAGAGGGTAGTAGGTGCTGGGCAAGCCTACTCCATCCTCACGCAAAAAGGACCCAATTAAAAAGGGTCCAATGGCGGAAAACAGCCTGTATACAAGTACAAGTACACCACCCTCACAGTAGGTAACATTGCTTCCTGCAAAACCTGCGCATAACTGACCCCCGTTGCTCTCTCGGGGATGTAGACCGATTCCCCAGAACCTGCAGCACTCATCCAGGCCCACATGTTAACCACTACGCGACCCGACTCATAACTTGGTATTATATTGCGTGGCTCATATCTGGTGTTATTCACACGCCATAAATGAAGTCGGCCATGCTGGCTAGACTTAAAAGATTTTTCATCAGAAAATATGGCGTGTGAAAAGTTAAAATCTCTAAACTCTCTAGCGAACGCGATGCGAGCGGCTTTTTGTGATTAAGATAGCACTATTTTTTTGCTGGTCGCCTATTGTGCACGCCGGCTTTGTGTAGTGCAACCCGCATAGTCTACGAAGTGCACTCGAATTCCTCCGCAAACACAGCACTGGTGTAAATGGCGCCTCTTGATAAGTTTCACCATGCGGGGAATGGCGCTCTCCGGAATTATAGATCGTCTAGGATGACGCCAAAGCCATCGGCGTACGGTTCGTCGCTAAAAAAAAGACAACTTTCAGTTAGTTAGGCTTACAATGGGATTTGGGATTCAAAAATAATGAACAGATGTTCGCTCTTTTTTATTACTCGATATAAGTCAAACATTAAGGTTTGACTTATACTCGTAACAATAGTTAATGTTTGTTTGTAGAGTAGTAGATAAAGATTAGTTTTTTTTGGAATTTAAGAAATTCCAGCAGGGCTTTGGTCCACCAAAAATATTTTTTTTCTACAAAAATAAATCTAAGACATTATGACAGAAACGAACGTCGGTAATTATTAAAAATATTAATTTTTGACTCACCGATACCATCATTTCTTCTACTATTGCGAATATGCTTCTTCCTAAGTCTCTTAAATTAATGATTGTTGACCTCTGGTGTACGGATATATTGCTGCTCGATGCCATGTCGGTGTCCTCTTCACGTCTTCCTTATGCCGTTCACGAAGTTAAAATGGTTACGAAATGTTTCAAAACAATAGACTTTGACAATAAAAAAGGGTACTGGACCCTGATTGGGAAACAAAACAAAGGGCGGGATTTCGTAGGTTGCACTACTCCCGAAGGAAAGTTTTCATGTATTGTGACCGCACAGCTGTGGCCGATACTACCTACCTGATCGAATGTCCTGGTGAAGAATGCAGCGAAGGTGGAGACGAAGGCGACGGTGCGGTCTCTACACGCGGCTCCGGTCGCGACGCCTACCAGGTTCTGTTCCGCTATGAAACATTCTATATATCTGAAAAAGTAACAAGAATTAATTTAATATTGGCGTTACTTTCCCAGGTTTGTTAAGGCCTCGTGGTTTCTACAACGTTGCAATAGTCACGGTCACTGGATCGAGACTCACCTCTCCGGGTATGCGTTGCGCAGTTTGTCACTGAATGTGGAGTTCTTCGTGTCTCCATCTAAAGCGATCACACTGAAACAATACAATCGAAAGTATAGAAAAATATTCATTATCTCCACTTTTGTTGCAATAGCATAGCACTTTTTTCCTCTAAAACTACAATAATAGCACTTTTCCCTCACATATGTATACTTAATAGCACTTTTGCCCCTCATGAACCGCAAGAGTAGCACTTTTACCCATCGTAAACTGCAAAAGTTGCACTTTTACCCCTCCCACAGTGTAAAAGTAGCATTTTTTCTCATCTTATAGTGCAATATTATCACATTTTCCCCTCGAACTGTCTGCAAACTCACCGCATATTAGTATCAGCGATCTTCTTCAGAGCAGTACCGTAAGCTAGCCTTGTTGCGACGGTTTCACCCGCCTTGTACGCCGGAGGGGTGGACAGCGTGATGTCGGCAAGGTGGACCCGGGGGGCTTCCGCTAGCGGAGGCCGGGCTTTGGGGACCGCGATGGGGGACTTTATTAGGGATTGGAGGTGCTGGAACGAACGAATATTACCTTCAAACTAAGCCGTTACGTTTGTAATATGGTGACCAAACAACGGTTAGAATACTTATTTACTTATTAATATACAATATTAATAGTGTTTTTGAATTATTTAGTTTTATTCCTTTGCCCTGCAGTGGGCCTATTCCGGCCCACTGCAGGGCAAAGGTCTCTCTCCTCTCTTTCTACTGTTCCCCGTCTAGTGCCAGCTGGGTCTAGTACCCACGATGGAGTCCAACTCATCCTGCCAATATTTAATGATCCTACCAATTTATATAAAAGTGAAACTACGTGTGTTAGTATTACGTGTGTCATATATTACGCAAAAACTACTGAAATGATTGTGATTAAACTATTGGGATAAACTGTAGTTCTGGAATAACACAGCTATTTCCCGCCAGCCATGCTCAGTATATGCATCTTTATATACATAATTCTACTGTACGTGTGTATGTCACTGAACCATCCTAAACGGCTGAACCGATTTGAATGAATTTTTTTGTATGCGTTTGGGTGGCGCCCTGGATGGTTTAGATTCACAAATCAGCCTGATTTTTTTTAAAATGGCAAAACAAGGATAGCTAGTGTAAATATAAATGTATGAATGCTACTGCCCACCTCCACCGACATCGACGGCGTGAGTACGACAAACATACTATAATGTTGCACTTTCGTTGTATTGTTATACATACTATATTATGTATCACAATGTTAGAGTTGACAGTGCGAGTAGTTTTATATTATCTTTATTATCATCTATTGGGTACTGTAAAGTACTGTTAGTAAAGGAAGAGTGAATAAACAAACTGTTCTTGGAAGCAGCGAAGGGGTAGAGGGTCTGATGACCCCCATTGAGGTGTAAAAGGAGTGTAATGACCCCTTTTGAGGTGTAAGGATCCCCTTTTGTACAAGTGATAGGTCACAGATAGTTCTCCGTGCAAGGGATGCATAGAGGCAGAAGAAAACCCACAGCATGTGCTCATAGAGTGCAGTAGCGTGGCAGATCAACGGGCCTTGTCTCTTTAGTCGCCCGCTTCTCGTCCAGAGGCCTGCAGCAGCCTGAAAAGGCTGCTAGCCTTCTGGGAGGACCTGGGATGGTTGGAGTGACAAGTAGGATATTCTCACACGCACAATGGCCTTAGTTTAGTGCGGAAACAGCCCTGTAAAACTAAAGTAAGTGATAGGTCAGAGTTTAGACTACCAATGGTCATTGACGATGCTGTTCATAGACGATAGAACAAGTTCACTCGTGACTTGAGACAGATTTAGACAACTGATTCCATTTGAATAATGATTTCGAGGTGTATGTGGGGTGTCTCTAACTGGGGTGTAATGACACTCACCTTAATAATCTTATCACCCTCAGCGCCCAAGGCCTTCCCGTGCCAGTTCTCCAAGTCTTCGATCCCCGGGAAGCCTTTCCCCTTGAACGTCTTGGCGACTATGGCTGTGGGGACACCGGAAGTGGAGGCTGCTTCGTCAAAGGCCTTGACGAGCTCCGTGACGTCATGTCCGTCGACGATGAGCGAGTGGAGACCGAACGCTTTGAGCCGGGCGTCGTATACGTTCAACTTGATATGGAAATGAAGGGTTAAGTTTTAGGTATATTGGAATAACACAGTTAAGTTTGACTAGAATCAGAAAAAAAACGGCCAAGTGTGAGTCGGACTCGAGCACTAAGGCTTCCGTACTATGCTTTATGGGTTTAATCCCACTTAAATATTATTTTTTCTGTTTTTAGAAGTTGTTATAGCAGCAACAGAATTTACATCCGTGACTGTCTATCTATCACGGTTCAAGAGATACAGCCTGGTGACAGACAGACAGACTGACAGTGAAGTCTTAGTAATAGGGTCCTGCTTTTACCCTTTGAGTACGGAACCCTAAAAACATAGTTTGCGCTGATAAGATCACTGTAAAATGATGATGTATGAAAACTGACAATGTTTTAGTGCTTTCAAATAGTTAATATTGCACAAAATATCTACGATATGCTTAAGATAATATATGGTTAATCGCTTCTCTTTGTGCATTGTTTCGCGACTGCGATGAAACTTCCACCGTTCCCCGATCCTAGCTAGTACTCGACTGACCTGATGCTGCAAGCTAGTAGGTTCGGACTGCCCGAGCCGGTTCACGTCGAAGATGACGACCAGATTGTCCAGCTTGTAGTGCGACGCGAAGTGGAGAGACTCCCAGATGCTGCCCTCTGCTGCTTCACCGTCACCCACCAGGCAGTATACCCTGCACAGATATATGGTTAAGTACACTTCTTGTAAATCTTACCTTGGCTTTCAATACAAACCCCTTGGAATCAAATCACAGAAAAGCATTAATGGATTTTTTTATTTGAAAAATATACAGTGGGCTCCTTCAATAAAGAAAATTAGCATGCCTTAGAAATCACCGAGATTCAAAGACTATATCGCCAATCTGGAGTATGGCATATGGCATTATAATACCTAAATCCTTTAAGCATATCCTAACTTGGGTGATTATATTCTATTGTAGTTGAAATTGTTCAGAGATGCTTCCAAGTTGAAATTCAACTTATGGCGGTTTTAGAACTCCTCTGAAGACAATAGTTTGTTAGCCAACTAACCTGTAAGGCGCCTGATCGTAATATTTCCCCACATAGGCCATCCCAGCGGCCACAGCTAGCCCCTGTCCCAAGGAGCCGGTGCCCACGTCTACGAAGTTCAGTCGCGGGGTGGGGTGCCCTTCTAAGTCCGAGTCCAGCTTGCGAAGATTTTGGAGATCCTCGACGGGGAACAGCCCCGCTTCGGCCCACGCTGCGTAGAGGATCGGGGCGGCGTGACCCTGGAATATTGTTGCTATGGTTACAGGGTCATTTGGTGGCCCTAAGTATTTGTTGCTATATATTTTTAAAAGTTCTATCCATTGTCTGGCTACCATACCTCAGGCCTAGACGTTTAGATTGTGCTTCTTGCAAAGTCTTGCAATATTAATCTATTCAAACCGTGTCATCTAGTTTCATATTAAAGAACTCTTCCTCTTTTAATATTGGTTAAAAATAAAAGTATGATCATAAAATGGTCCACCACATGTTAAGCAATATCTTATCTCTCCATAACAGGCAATATGACTCAAGAGTCAGTACCCTTATCACAAGTTTAGATAGTATTATGTAAGGCCCTGCCTACGAGACGGCATGATTCTCCATCCCTGCTAGCCGGTCGGACGACCGCGTGTCGTCAGCATGATTCGGTCTCACGCGAGCCCAAATCGCCGCCAAGGTTAGGACCTTATGACCCTGACCCAATCATCGTCCTAGGGCCTAAGTCTGCCATTTTACATTAATGGATCTAAAATTGACATTATATCGACACGCTATTGACAATTATATCGAGATTGTGATGGGATTCTGAAGTTTCATTATCATCGCAATATAATCGCTATATGGAGTCTCAACGGAATGGTAATAGATACGTCGTTAGTGTTGCCTATCAAAATCAACATGGTTGCGATATACGATAGAAGCGTCAAATGTATATGAGAAAAACGTTTTGACAACTATCGAGATTCCATTGAGCCACGATTGTGAAGTTAGTAAATTGAGTCAGTGGTGTTTCGATAGAATAGTTAACTTCAGTAAAATATTAATATATTTTTGACATTAAATATCTATTACGATTCTATCAATTGTGTTAGCAGAGTTGGGTGATTGATCACTCTTCAACCAACTAGTAGATGCAACCTATTCAGTACATATAACATTTACCTTGGACAGTATGAACCGGTCGGCCGAAGCGTCTCTCGGTGAGTCGATGTTGTACCTCATCGTGTGGTAGAACAAGACGGACATTATTTCGGCCATCGACGCGCATGATGTCGGGTGCCTACGGAATATATACTTTATTTACTAAGGAATATCGTGTAGTCAAAGTAAAACAAATATTTACTTGGAATAATTCGCATAAAATTGCATTGAATCGTCTTAAAAACTAAGTTAGGATATTATGCCTTCGAAATGCCACTAATGAGAAAAAAAACACAAGAAACTGGGGTTCTTATTTCATTCTTGTGATATTGCTCACAAAAGTCAAGATTACAAATATTTATATATATTACTTTGTAATGTGCTAAGTGACATTACTATTACGGTGAAACCTGCAGCTTATTTGGTTCCAGACAAGTTCTTTCCCCTGGACACGGTCGACTAAGCTGGGAAGGTAGTAGGTGCTGGACAAGCCTACTCCATCCTCACGCACAAAGGACCCATATAAAGGGGTATAGTTGAGGATTAAAAGCCCGTATACAAATATAAAAGGATACATACATCTATTGTCTCAATTTGCATGATTTCTATATGTGGGTGAAACAGCTATTCTTTATTGAATGAAAGAATTAGAGATGACCATTGTCCGATTTCCATTTTTATAAATATTTAGTCACAAGATTTGACTTTGTATATTTATACAGAGGACATTCGGACAAACAATACAAATTCTGTCACATGATATTATGTGAAATAAACATGTACTGCACGCTTATCTACCTTTGCTAATTGAAATAAGTAATACTTAGCTAAACTAATTTAAACTAGGTATAGGTTAAATGAAACCCGGATAACTTGCCGAATTATCCTAATGCATCGAATTATTTTACTTCGTGTAAATCGTGTTCTATGCTCCTTTTTGGTGTTGTAATGAAACTTACTATGTAGATAGCTGGTTCTATAGAAATACATAGGCAATTTTTTATCTTAATACTAGCTGCGCCGGTTTCACCCGCGTAAGTTCCGATCCCGTGGGAATATCGAGATAAATAGTAGCCTATATGTTCATCCAGTCTCAGCTATCTACATACCGAATTTCAATGCAATCGGTTTCGTAGTTTTAGCGTGAAGGAGTAACAAACATACCTACATACACACACATAAACTTTCACATTTATAATATTAGTAGGATTTTAACAACGGGATTTGTGCGTGTAAGATAAAACTAAAGCAAAGATTAATTTATATTTAATAAATACTGTAACCACTTATTTTATAAAATGAAATTTTGTTTATTTTTTTTTGTTGCAATGAATGTGTTTCGAAACTACCAGTCCGATATTGATGAAACTTATTATGAGGGTACATTAATTAATTGGGATGATATATATCCGATATTCCCACGGGTTCGAAACTAAAGCGGGTAAAACCGCGGCGAGCAGCTAGTAGGTACCTATAATAGGTATACATTAAAATGCCTGAATGAATAGTTTATCAGAAGTAAAACTGAGACAAACTCAACCCAAGTTATCTCAAATTGCATAATATGTTACTCTAGTACTTATTATATTACATTTGTAAGACAAGTAAAGGTCATTTAATTCTGTGTTTTTGACTATCCTAGCTTCGTCTTGCGGTTTCACCCGCGTAAGTCACGTCCCCGTTGGAATATCGGGATAAAAAGTAGTCTATCTGTCATTTCAAGTCTCCAGCTATCTACATATCGAGTTTTATCGCAATCCAGTAGTTTTGCGTGAAGGAGTAACAAACATACTAACACACACAATTTTCACATTTTTAATATTTGTAGGATTTCGTACTAGTTGCGCCTGCGCATTGCAGATCAGGTTAAAAGTAACCTAAGCTTAGTTCTATCTCTATGGTAAAATTCATTAAAATTGCTTCAGTTGTTTAGGTGTGAAAACGTTACAGACAGACAAGTTACTTAAGTTAAGTAATTAACACAATAGATTTATTGAGTGAAAAACACCCAAACAATGTAAATAATTGAGCAATATATATTTGATAAATGACAACAAGTATGTTTTACTTTCAAACAAACAGATATTGTAATTGTATTTCATTAAAGTTTCATTGCCCCAGGTACTTTGGTATTCACATTTAGGTATAACTTCTTAGTACCTACAAGTTCACTTATCATTACTTGAATTTAATTGCTCCATGTCAAATTATATTTGAAAAAATATGCCTTTGTGAGTATGATTACAAAAAGCCGGCCAAGAGCGAGTCTGACTCGCCCACGAAGGTTCCGTACTATACAGACCGGCAACAGAAATAAATCATCTGTGAATATTTCAACTGTCTAGCTATAACGGTTCATGAGATACTGCCTGGTGACAGACAAACAGACTGACAGTGGAGTCTCAGTAATAGGGTCCCATTTTTACCCTTAGGGTATGGAACCCTAAAAAAGAATAGGAACCCCATGAGTTTCTTTTGTCTTCTTTAATTTGTAACTTAGTTTTTAAGACGATTCAAACTGATCTCATTCGAATGATTCAAACTTAATAAAGACATTGTGACTTTGAAGAATTTTGGTTTATAGATTAGTTGGCACTTTGGAGTAGGACATAAATTATTCATTCTCTAGATCTCGGAGTGACTTGTTTAAAACGAATACAAGCCATGATTACGCGGGAAAGTTACAATCAGTCACAGATTATATCATCATATGATAATAGTTAGTACTATTACAGCATAGTGATAATGAAGGAATCACTGCTGCAAGGTATTTGTTACCTTATGATTATATAGATAAGATATAAAATCGATTGATACATGATTCAGCTATTGACAAAATAATGTTGGCCTTGAATGTATATTAGGTTTACTAGCACCGCTATGTGGTTTTACTTGCGTGTAAACTAGCATATATTATGTCCTTCTCCACACTATGTGCTATCTCTGTACGATTTTTTATTGAAATCGGTTGAGCCATTTGATTGTAAATATTTGGATTTAGTTATCACTAGTGTGCCCTGGGGTTTTATCTGTATGCCAAGGTTCATCGCAGTCCATGTACTTAGTCATAACAAGAGTCTTTTTCCCATAAAAATATTGGGTTAAAATGTTGCTGTTGTGGTTGTGTATGTTCATCAAGAAATAACTAAGTACATAGTTTTCTTTTTACTCAGTAGGTAAATATCTTTGGATACAGTCAAAACTGCTGGGTAACGATTGAAAACCTCTACCCTTTAATACTTTACACAGAGTTGATAACTTATTATAGAATTCGGAACTTTTAGCCCGCTTTTTTTAAATCTGCTTGAACCAGAAGGGCCTAGCAGGCTAGCACCTAATAAAAGTACTTTGCCGTAAATGATTTTAGTAAAAGTGATTTATTCATGGTGTACAAGACAAGTATAAAGTCCACAAGACTTGAATATCACATCGCGACCTACGTGCGGTGACCTCAAAAATGTACATCGATAAAGTATACTTATTTAATTTTTCCAGTGTTCATTCTATAGAATCTAGCCTTATAAAGGCTGTAATATCCTGGAAATACAATCCTAACCTTCATTAGACCTTCAATGAAGCGGCATAAACATTATTGAGGTTAGAAACCACTCACCCGGATTTCGAGGCATTTGTAGCGACGATGCTGTCGATCCTCAGCTTATTGGCGAGATCTTTCAGAACCTGGATGTTCACTTTCTGTTCGCCCTTCATTTTGGAATGTAAGTAATTCGAGAAGTTTATACGAAAATAAAAAGGAAACCACGTTGTTCACGACCGGCGCTATTCGTCCGCCGCCAATTTAATAAATGGTGTTGCCAGGATTTTGTAGTTTTATACCAGAATGTTGGTGAATGGTAATGGGTGATTTGATTTATAAAAATTTATTTCCCATGGTTTCCTGATCTAAACTGATCAAAATTAAACTTGATAAAGAAATTAACTGACTTTAAAAATAAGTAAAAGTATATTAATAATACCTATTTTGTCGTACGAGACTGTTTATGCATAAATGCTCCTCTGTTTGTTCAAGGTTTAAACGAAAAAATTTACTGCCATAACTTAGTTAATATCATGAACGTAATAATATTATATACCTATTAGATTACTTCTATGGATATTACTCATCTTTTCATACGTCAATAGGGCGTCTAGAAGAGGTAAATATCAAAATGATCATGCTCACCGGGTATTTTGAATCCAAACTGTTTATAATAATGACTTTGTATTGTATGTAGGTACTTAGTATCTTAACTTTTTTGTAATCTTCCATTATAGAAATAATGTCTAATTTTTCCATGAAAATTGTTAGGGTCAGGAAAATTTACATGAAAACGGGGAAAAGTTTACATCTAGCAACATAATCGGTCGTGACCGCCAAAACACAGTAGCGTTGAAGTTTAATTTTAAAAATGTTGTACAGCGCTATCTGTTGAAGATAAGTTAAATTATGTTAAGAAGCAGGTTTTAGTTCAAAGTTTTAACGCTAGATGACGCACAGTGTATTTTTATGCAAGTGACTTTCAATTTTTTTTCGCCGACTACCGCGAAGTTAAATGTAGATAGAGTTACCAGTATTGACAAGTATAATAAGAGTATAATTGATATGAAATGTTAAAAAATAATGAAATCGCTTTTGTCCTTATTTTTACAAAAAATCGTTCTTGTCCTTATTTTTGCAAAAAATATATAAAATAGTTCTTGTAGGTACTTATTTTTCCTAAAAATGTATAGAAGGCGCTTTATTCATTGACACAGTTGCCAATATATTTGTCTGATATTTAGTAAAGTAACACCCGCTAATTCCATTCAAACATCACGTCTCGTATCCACCTTTAATCGGATTTATTGCTCATTGTAATAGATCCTTCTCCTTTACAATAATTTCATACAAAACACATTCAACTCTAAAGTGTAACTATAGAGTATATTATCGATAGTTAACTGTAAAACAACTGTCGAACATAATGCTATATTCATGTGATTGTAACAAATAATGTGATTTTCGCACTAGTGCTTGACGTTTTTTGATGCGATCATGTTTGAGTGACAGTTGTTTGATTGCGTGCAATATGGCAAGGCTATGTTATATTTACTTTGTTGGTATTCACTTTTAGGGAAAAATGTTGATTGAAATTATACTTAGTATTTTTTTGGATTTAGTGTTAATCTGCACGCGCTGCGTACGATTGATTTTTATATGAATTTGTTTCTGTTTTTTTTTTTTTTTTGCACGGGAATCAAACCTACAACTTTCAACGACGTTGCCTCGCTACGCGACAGAGGTAGCACGGTCGAATGAAAACAAAAAGGTAGGTAGGTATAAGATACGATTTCTACCTACTTAATAAAGGGTCAATATATTGTCGCGAGTTGATCTTCTTATCACTGTAAATTATGTTCAGATTATACCAATATAAAACTTATTAAATAAATATATTTGTTTACGCCTGACTCGGATTTAAAAGATCGGATTACATTGACCATGTTGAAGTTTGTTCACATAATATTATGGTTTAAGAAAAATCTGGACGCCATCGCGTCGTTGCCATTCGGTGGCGCTTGCCGTCGCTAGTAGTTTTCGTCTTTGACCGACCGAAGAGCGAAGCGTCTTTGCAGTGTCTATACTGTCAGTATGTTTGTTGGTAATTCTCTAAGTTTTTATCCAAGTTTATCAAGAAACTTAGTAAACAAGTTTTACGATGTTACGAATTTCACACGTAGGTATTGATACATAGTTCTGCAAAAAAATGCTTGTAGGTACATTGTAAAATACATACCGTATTTGATGTCAGGATGAATATAAACCTATCCTAAAGATTAAAAAGTGAATGCAAGCTCTGCACGGGGCACGAGTGGCCATCTCTCTACTGAATTGTACTGCATTTATAGCCAGTTATGTTTATTTAATACTTAAATACAGTAATTGTATGGAAATTGTTGCATTATTTTCTACTTATACTGAGATTTGTTATAAACTTGGTTTTACTGGAGCTGTATTTAACTGTATTTATTGTCAATTTGTTTATGATTTTGTGTGTTTTTTGTCGTTCTTATCATTTTTCTTACTTAGCGATGAAAAAATACGGTTTAAGCATTGCTAAAGCTTGTTGATTCTTCGTCTAAGTATTTTTCTTTCTCAAAAGCCCAATGAAATATAAATTAAAAAAATTCGGATAGAAAATGAATTCATTTACTAAAAAAATGTTGATCTGTGTTTATTTTATGTTTCCTTATTGAGAGGTTTATTTAAGTAAGGCAAATGTAAGGTTTGTAGGATTGACATTAAAATTGTGAAATCACATAGAGGTATCTGGTTGCAATACTTCATAAATCAAAAATGTTTGGTTGGTCAAAGACCTGACCGGTTAAAGAAAAAATAAAATAAGGAATATTTTGTTTGGAAAGTTGGCAACATCTGTTTTTGCAGCATTTTTTTAGAAAGTTGGCTATTGTTTACATTGCTAGAGGCGAGTCCATATATTGTACGGCCACGTATTGTACGACCTGATAATTGGAAGCCAAAATGACTTCCAAATATCTGGCTGTACAATCCATGGTTGCAAATTACTGGTCGCGAAATACATGGCTGTACTTTATCTGTACAAGGTGATAATTCAGAGACAGTTATTTGACGAACTTATATTGTACGACCAGATAATTCGCGACCACGTTTTTCGAAACTGGCTTCGAATTAACTGGTTGTGCAGTATCGGTACGGTCACGTATTTCGTGTACACGGCTTCGCTGCTATTGGTCAAATTATCTAACTCCCATTGGTCGACTATTTTTGTTTCTTGTTTTGGAGCCTCGTTTACTTCTTCCTCCGGACCATAGACATCGGACCAACTTCTTACTCCATTTTTTTTAACGATGTGAACATGTGGCCAGTGTTGACTATTTCTTGGCCAAGTCTTTTTTTTTCTATTAATTATGGCTTCGCACGGCTTGAGCATTTTGCCAATGTCAAGTTATATTTTGCATCAAATTATGACTCGATTTTTCATAAATCGGGCCTAAAGTATTTAAAAAAAAGTCAAAGTCGTCATAGTCCGTCAAGTCAGGGGCTATAGTAAAGCGGTGGCAAGTTTACCATAACCATAAGGAGATTTGGAGGCAACGAGAAAACTTCATGTTTGACACTGATTTTTACTTTTACTACAGTTGTGCACTTTCACAGAACTAAATTGAATAACATTCCACCATAATTCTACAATTCAACTCGGGTTACAACTAAGTTTCATGAAAATAAAACTGCAGCACAACATGTTGTTAACTCGTTCCCGCCAAAACTCCTGGCCAAGTCTTGCAAATTTGACATGAAATTGACGTTTAGCGTTTGTTTGACATTGACTTAAAAATTCGTTTTGATTTGTTTTTCCCTTCTTGATGTTATTTATGCGAAAGTCACAATCTGTTCGTCTGTCTGTTACACTGTGGTTATACTATTAGGCTTTAACCGTTGAACCGATTTTCTTGAATTTTGGTACAGATATAGACTGGACCAAAGATTCCCAAATATATTATTTTACTCTTTGGACTGGACCTTGGAGAAGGACTTATTATCATGAAAAATTGTGATTTTGGAGAAGGGTATCTATCGGCTATGAGGGTTTTGAGAGTGCTGTTTTCGAATCCAGAGTTCATTTTTAAATCCACTTTGGTATAATTCGCTCGCTTAATAATAGACTGACCGAAATCAAAAAAGGTGTTTCTCGGGAAATGAAAAAAAACATTTTTGAAATCCTGACTTATCGCACAAAATTGCAGTTAACAAAAAGTAATATTATGCCAAAAATAGTTCGTGAAGTATGTAACAAGACTTAATTGCATATTTACAGAAATTATGTTAATAGTAAAAAGTTATATAGGTTTAAAAAAAATCATCGAAATAGGTCTGTATACTATGAAAAATTATAATACATTGTTCTAGCACTGTAAAATGTTGAAATGAGTCTGGGTTTTAGTAAATGTAAAACTGTGGAATATGACATTTTTAGGTAATAGATTGGATAAAATCAAAAATTAATTTTAGTATTTTATGACTTTTTATTGGTAAAATTAAATAGAAAAATATCAAAACCAATGCAAAACAATTAATTTTAGTACAAATTACTGCAATTCAGCTTAGTATAAGTTATACCAAGTAGCAACAGTGATTGAAGCTTATCTCCATCTAACTAATTTTCAATGAATTTATGTTCGAGATTTTACTTTTCACTTCTCAAAGTACAAAAAATAAAATATCACTCTAAATAAAGCTTAATATTTTGGAAACAATTCCCAGGATCAAAAAAAGGGTTTTCCCATACCCATAATATTAAAAATTCAATAAAAGACTTTCCTGAAAGTACTTATATTGTGAAGTTAGTCTGCTTTATTCAATATACTTTTCGTAAAATTTTCGACACAATACAAATTTTTTGAAATACAATTTTAACCAATACACAGCGCTTTATAGAACTCAAAAATATGTCATCCTCGTTTTTGGACACAAACAGATGGTAATTTGTGTTTAAAATACAAGCCCGTTTATCCTGAGTTCCAATTTAGATAGTTTCGGAGAAAACAATTTTCAAAGTTGAGACTTTTTTCCGACCGAAAATCGGAAAAAATATTTTAGCTCAAAAAGTATTTGGGGATTAAAACATTTTTAAAGTGTCTAAAACACCAGCTAAACCTCTAGCTATTATAAAAACGTATTTATTGATGTTTTAATGAATTTCATGTTTTATTTTTCCTTCGGAATGCCGCCATATTAGCATCTAATTATTACATCAAATTAAAGCTCTCTCTATACACTATTGACACAAAAAACCGCTTGCTTATATCACGGGGTTTCGAAGTTTTAAACATTTAAGTGTTTTTATAAGTTTCGGCCTTTAGGGTTGTCACACATTATTTTGTCCGAAATGTTTTTTTTATTCGGTCATCTTTGTCCAAAATGGTTTTTTAATTCAGTATTTTGGACACTTTGTCGTTCACGCCTTAAACTAGGGATGTTACGAAGATCGTTTTATCGGAACCGAAGTTGGAGTCAAAGTTTTTAAATTTGTTTTGTCTGTGTTGGAAATGTGAGTCGGAGATGTGTCAAGGGTAGGCCTAATATTAAAAAAAAACAGGATAACATAGTCTCATAGTTTTACGTCATTTCAGTACAACATGTATGGATATAGTTTTTAGCGATTTGCGGAGTTTCTGAAAGATATGTTTCTTTTTCAAAATTACATCATTATATGAAAAAATATTTTTTGAAAAATGCCACTTTTATCAGTAACAAAATTAAAAATAAATGCAGATGTTAATCATTCCAAAATAAAAGAATGTCTCCTAAGAACGTTTTCCCATAGCCACAGCGATTTTAGTACCTGTCCTTACTGACCCAGTGAAATTGAACACCCTGTTCATAAAATGCAAAGGTGACTGACTGTTCTGTAAACGTACAGCTTAAAACAATGGACGGATCAAACTAAAATTTAGCATATTTTTATTTTATAAACTTCAACCCCTACGCGGATGAAGTCGCGGGCAAAAGCATATACATATGCTTGTAACTCTAACGACGAAACCGATTGTCCGATTGGGAAAAAAGAGCGGCACCCCGACGTGAAAATATTTAATAAAAAAAAATTTATGTACCTTACTTACGTAGGGTCATAATTTCGGGGTTATTTTTTTGCTTTTTGTAGGGTTTTTTTGCTTGTTTTAGGCTTTTTACTTTAATTATATTTTAAACTAGCTGCGCCCCGCGGTTTCACCCGCGTAAGTCCCGATCCCGTGGGAATATCGGGATAAAAAGTATGTTAATCCAGGCCTCTAGCTATCTACATACCGAATTTCATTGCAATTGGTTCAGTAGTTTTAGCGTGAAGGAGTAACAAACACACACACACACATACACACACCCAAACTTTCACATTTATAATATTAGTAGGATAGGATAGGATACTCTTCAAAGATCTGATACTTACAATCATCAACAAATATATTTCGAAAAAGATTATTACAGGATTTTATGTTGATAAAAAACTCTATGGCCCATAACTCATTAATAGGTCCCAAATCTTAACATCTTACACACGTGATAACTTTTAAACGAAATATCCGATTGAGATGAAACAAAAAGTATTTTACTTCTACATAAATACTCTTGATAACATAATGCTTAATTTTAATAATGATTTAATATTACGATACATATTTAACGTAGTTTTTTCTTCAGACGATTTAATAATTATTTTGAACACAAAATCGGTTATTGTGATGAAACCATGATAGCTAGATATATGTTCTCGCGGTTTTTTTTGTAGGTCTTAATGGGATCTACAAACCCGTAGTACATCATTTTGTTCTATTGTCAATAGTTTTTGCAGCGCACGCAAAAATAGGTTTTCGATTTTACACCTTGTGTTACAAAATAGCAATTATATTACGGATCCCTAATTTTGAAAAAAAAAAACATAGCCTATAGCCTTCCTCGATAAATTGAATACCCAACACTGAAAGAATCATTCAAATCGGACCAGTAGTTCCAGAGATTAGCGCGTTTAAACAAACAAACAAACAAACTCTTCAGCTTTATAATATTAGTATAGATTTTAGTGTCGGGGGTTTTTTAATTTTTTATTTAATTTTTTATTTCATCCTTTTGAATGGAAGGACTTTTTAATTTGCTTTTTAAAAGCTATTTGTAATGTAAAGATGATGCCCTTTCATTTGATACCCCACTCGAGTATATCTACTTACTTTTGGTTTTTAGTCCTGACTTTTGTCCCTGATAACTTTCAGACAACTAAACCGATTTCGATCAAACATAGCTAAGAACACTCCCGACTAATTTACCTTTCAAGCAAAAAAAAAGGTTCGGGAGCTACGATGCCACATACACACACACACACACTCACAGACACATCAAACTTATAATACCCCGTCGTTTTTGCGTCGGGGGTTAAAAATTGAATTTCTAAAAATAACAAACGTTATGGGAAATGGTCACAACTATTTTGTAAAAAAACAAGCTTAATACTAAATTTGTCATACAAATGTTTACATCATTTTATAGAAAATAAATCTTAAAATTTACATGAATAATTTAAAACTTTTTGTATTAAACAGCCCTATTTCACAGCAGGTCCCTTTTTTATGAATAATTTTAATTAACTTACCGTCACAATCATTAATCGATCACTATTTAATAAAATACGATAAATTTACTATGCCAGTGGCGGGCGCTTAATGAGATCTGCCTTTGTCGGATAATAACCCTAGTAAAAGTCGACGAGAATGAAACAGACAGATGCATTTAAAATGTCAGCTAATTTTGGAATAAGATGTTGTTTAATACGTTTTTGGGGGTGCTGATTCCGAATCCAGGGTCCATTTTAGATCAGAGTTGACATCTGTCAAATGTCACTCTTGGACAATACCTTTAATACATTTTCTAGTTTAATATATTTAATATATCAGATGATACTTAATAAAATGCAAAAAAAATCTTCAAAGGGTAATTTTATAAAAATGACATAATTAATAAAGATTTGTGAAAATACTTAAAATATAGGGACTATGCAAATGAAAAAAGGCTTTGCAGTCCAAGTCTCTCTCTCTTTTGCGAACATATAAAATCTGCAAGATATTATAATATATATTATATAGAATAATAAAAGAAAACTACGAAAAACACAAATTTGGACAATTCATAAAAACTATGATTTTATTGTTAATCGATTTCGATTTTATAAGTTGTGAGCTTCACAAAGAAGACATGACTAACTACTTTCACATCTGCAGCACTTTAATCAAGCAAAACATTATTCCCAAGGGAGATAATGTTGTATAAAACTCCCAAGGGATTAAAATGATTTGAATGTCTCAGCAAATAAGTTTCATTTATATTTTTAGTCATTTCATTGGTCTACAAAAATCTAGCAGACTACGTATTTTTTTAAATTTTGATTGATACGATAAGTCTACGCAAATAGGTTTTGCATGAAATACCTACCAAATATCTAAAATCTTGCTGCCACCTCATTGCAATTGACCCAAAAAAATTAAAGTGGCCTTTTTTCCAATAAGGTCTGTCCACCACCATTTTTTTGGCGGGATTTAAAACAGTGTTATCATCAAAAATGGCACTCTCTAAGGTCGATCCGCACAGAACAATGCCGGAATAGAAGAATAGAATAGAAATCATTTATTGTTTAACTGTGTATATGAGCCGATAATAATGCTATAAGTTGTAGACACAACAGTTCACCACACTGGGCATACAGTATTTTGCGAAATGTAAACTTATACTTATACTTTACTTTGAATACTAAAATTACTTCATAATTCGTTTCAACGATAGCCTAATTAATTTTGATTAGATACTTTAATTTTTTTTATCACAGTTGCTCATAAAGTGGATCTTATTCAACGGCTTTTAGGCTCATAATCCAACATATTATGCACGTGTGCGTTTTATATTGCCAACTAGTGCTATAAAGTTATCCCGATAAGTTAAATACGTATCTTACTGCTAATTACATGTTAGGTAGGTGAAACATTCTTAATTTATCTGGGTTATACTGTTTTGATGTATAAAAAAGGTAGGTACTAAAGAGTTTTTTAGCTAGCAAAAATGGTTGTCTCTAAAGTCGGTTTACGAACGAAAATTATACGTGCTAATGACTTAGAAAACGATTAAAAATTGAGTTATGTTTATTTTTTGTTTTTTCTTTACTTAAATTATATTGTTTTTCCGTACCATTGTATTTTGTTCTTAACCCCCGACGCAAAAACAAATAGAAAAAACCCTAAAAAATATTGTATGTCAGACGAGGCTGTATAGGTTTAAAGTCTTTAGCCTGGCCTTTCCGGAGCATAATTAACAAAAAAATATTGCCTTAAAAATATAAACATGGACTTATCACAAATATTTTGATTTTTGTTAATTATTATTTTGTTTTCTTTTCAAGTCTTTTCTTTTATTCGCAACTGTGATAAAAAACATCGTACGATATACTATTACATAATATCTTTAAATTTATTCAATTACATTTTTTGGTCAATTTATCATGCATTGTCAAAATGGTAAAAATAAATAATTAAGAATAAAATAACTATCCAAAAAATCAAAATATACAAAATAGTCAAAGTAATTTATTATTTATTTATTTATAAAGTAATTTATACATAATTAAAATATTCATTAAGACTATAAAACGTTTATGTTACGTTATGTCTTCAATTTTGCCTTAAATTTAGGTCCATTTAGCATTTTTATGTCACTGGGTGGGTGATTAAATACACGTACTGCAGGACAAAATAACTTTTAGGAAAATGATATCCTGTCCACACCTATTACGTATATTATTTTGTTGTCTATCAGATCTGAGATCAAAATTCTCCGTGATTTTCTTAACAAATACGCAGATTTGCAGGATGTAAATATCAGTCAATATTAAGAAATATTTATCCTTGAATACTATTCTCAAAGATTTAGTGCTATGCAATCTGTAGATTGTACGGAGGTATTTTTTTTGCAATATGAACGTTGACTCGAATTTAACTGAATTACCCTAAAAAAATATGCCCATAAGTAAGTATTGGGTACATCTCCGAGGTAACCCCGACAAGTATGGAGAGCAAATAGCAATAACTTGATATCTTATTGTATATTTTCTCAATATGGGCTTTCCAATTAAAATATTCGTCAATATTAACGAGAAAGTTATTTTCCATGACTAATTCTATGCGCGTTCCAGATTCGACAATATTAGTATTCAGACATTGAGTTTGATAATTTCTCAAATGCATCAATTTTGTTTTAGAAGCATTGATTTTTAAGTTTATCAGCCAATCCAGACTCAACCATTGTTTTAATATTATTATTGTATGTATCAATGATAGTGACTTGTTTTCTATCTAACAAATAACTTTTAAATAATTTTAAAGTAACATCCCTGTACCTGCACTTTCTTATTGGGTTAACAAAATTTCGTGGATGACGGAGTCAAATGCCTTTGACATGTCCAAGAATAAAGCCACGGAGGGCACCTTCTTGTTAATACTCTCCCAGACATCCCTAAGTAATTTAAATATAGCTGAAGTTGTAGATTTGATTTTTTATGTACAACATTATGTTAATTACGGGATTTTAGCAACCCATTGTAAATTACCATCTCGAAAATTACATTACACAGTGCCAACACGTGCCGTACTGTAATATATTCATACGATACGTTTCTGAACTGGATACGGCACTGTGCTGTCACTGTTGTGTGTGGATCAGCCATAAAGGTCTATCCGTACACAACAGTACCGGCACGTGACCGTCAGTTCCGTACCGTACTGTTCCGTAACGTGCTATTCATACATCTCAGTGTTAGTACCGACACGCGTGCAGTGATTTTTGGTACTCTATCGCTAGGGTTACCATAACTTTCGGGCGCGAGTTCAAATCACACTTGGCCGGTTTTTTAAATTATTTATGTATAGAAACGAGAGCGAGCAAAGATAACGACTCTTAAATTTCCGATATTTTGACTGCAGTTATAAGGAAAAGGAATGTACCTAGGGGTCGATCGTCAAAAAAAAACGTGATAAATACGGGCAATATACGGACCACTTTCGTCTCTATAAAGTGTAAATTAATTTCGATAAAAGTAAATCCGTTTTTGTCACAAAAACAATATGGCGCAAAAAAAACTTCCACACACTCACTCAGACAGCACAGTTCATAGAGAAGTTTGATACACTCTGTGGTTTGATATGTCTATGATAAGCAAGTCGCAAGCAAGTACAACTAAAGGAAGCACACTGGCACGTGATTGGTCATAATCGTTCAATGTCAATGTCATGTGTACACGAAATACGTGGTTGTACAATATCTGTACAATGAAATATTGCACGGCCTGTTAATTCGCGACCCGATATTGTACGACCCTTATTTCCATGCCAAGCTGCGTAATACGTGGTCGCCGAATATAGGGTCGTACAATATTTGCACGGACCGTTAATTCGGGACCTGTACACGAAATATCAGGCCGTACATACCGGGTCGCCAAATATCAGGTTGTGCATTATCACGGTCGCGTATTATTGGCTCCCGCTAGAGGCTTTACGTAGTATTTTAAATCCTCTTTGGAGGCTGCTAGAAGATTCTCTATGACTTACTAGATAAATATGGCGGCTCGATACGGCTGTTTTGTTGTGATCGGTTTTCACATGAGGATTCTCGGAAAAAATGTAACTAGAACTGACAATGTTGTGTTTTATAATTAGAAAATACGAGTGTGTAAATGTATTGTGATAAAAGGATGATGAAAACAAGATTTGTTTAAAATAACCGCTCTGGCTCTGCTGCACCAGAGCGGGCCAAGTTTAATTGACCTTACAAAATGAACAAGCTTAGCACTACGACTACGAAACTTTATCAAAGGGCCACACGGTACGTTGTTATTGTCCGAAGATACTACACAGCGATAGTGGTGAGTGACTTATTCATGTCTTTTCTTTTTGGTATAATTTCAAGACAATTCCTTAACGTTTCAAAGCATAACCAAAATTATAATATTTGCATACAAAATTGTAATTTCCTGCTATTTAAACTGTTCCTACCACAACACTACCTCCTGTGACTTCAATGTATAATGTTCTTCGTATAATTATGGTAAGGAAGAGGAGCAGGTATACGGTATACCGATGGCAGCGCGAGCTCAGGCGGCGGGTTCAACTCGCTGAGCTGAGCCTGATAAATGACCGGCTATTGTCGGCTACTGGTATTGAATGCAGAGATAGAGCTGCTGACACTTTTCTATGAGGTTCCGGATAATATTTTAAAGTCCGAGATAATGACCGACCCATAGAAATAACCTGCCGTAATAACTCCGCTCCTGTGGACAGGCAGCCTAACTTATGTATCATAAGGACCGGCCTATCACATTTTTTCACAAAGGGACATTATGACCTTTTGGGCTATATTTATCTACCAAAGTTCATAGAGTTTGGTCGAAATATCGCCCACATCTTTATAAAACGTTTTTGTCTTGTTTCGTGAGTGCCTTCCAAAGTTAGCGAAAATGAAATGCAACACAATTTTAATGTCCATGAGAATCATATTAATACCTATACTTATTCCCTACCTACGACATTTCTACTTAGGACCGATTCAAAACTTCCGATCTTTCAAAGAATCCTCTCCATAATAATGCAGGTTGCTTGGAAGAAACCGCTTTTACCGATAAGGCCGCCTATTGTTTTATTTTTAAAATGTATATTTGTTTTTGTGCGTGTCCAATGAATCTATTTAAACGCGGCCGGCACTAACTCACGTAACATTGGTCAATCAATAACATTACCTATTCATATCAAAATTCTTTTTGTCACCTTTCGTTCGTCCCAAAACTCGTAAAGCCCACCGAACCCTAAATATCATGAAAATAAAAGAGTATCGCATCGTTTGAGACTAGGTGTATTAAACCTCGCGTTCAATGACGCGACCGGGGCGATCGCGTCGCGCGTTAAGTCACTAGCGGATCATTACAGATTTATTACACTAGTTGTAACCGATGGGTTTGTTTGTGACCTTTTTCTAAAAACAACCCAATAAGTTAATAATAAATAAGTACATCATGGGTATATATAGGAAGAAGCTATGTACGTACTTACTGAACCTAAATTATATGCTCTTTTTGCGGTATGGATTTCTTAATTGACTCCTATCCACTCGTAATTTAAAGATTCTTAGCCATTTGCAGCAATACTTAACTAATTAAACACCTAGATTTTGCTCATGACAAAAATATTGACAGGTCTATCATTCTACTACGTCTCGAAATCAGAAATATTTTTGAGTAACTGTGTGTGTTACAGATGTTAGGTAATATTGTACTTGTGCTATAATTGCAGCTGAATTCAAAAATTTCGTTTTCTCTTAATCTAAGCATCCATACCTACCTACATTTAGCTCATATTCGAGTTTCGAATTGGGTCAAAATTGTATAGACAAGATTTTCTATCTTTCCTGCAAGACGCTGTGCCGTGTTTAATAACAAAATGTCATTTTTAGTTTTTAGATATTAGGATAGTAATTTAACTTTTGTGCTTTGCTGTCGCATTTGGGGAAATAAAATCGAGATTTATAAATTTAGCTGGCCTAAACAAGACAACATGTTATGAAAGAAACGGCTAAGGTGTCGGGTGGTGAGTTGGTGAGAAACGCACTAATGATGCAAGGATCATTATTAAAATTAATGAATGTCATAGAGGTGTCAACGATACGATTCTTATCGATATAAGAACAATACCGAACCTTCATTTTTACGTATAATAGTCTTGTTTTTGACCCCATCTCACTGGATGAATGTAGCATGCTCGTCTAAAAGGTCTCACTAAAATACTCCAAGGTTTAATAAAGAGTTCCACTTTTTAGCTGTGCGCACCAGAAAGTTGGATGCGTGTACGCTTTGCGCGCGAAATTAATTGGAACGTCTACCATGTGTGGCACGAATCATTTATACCACTCGTTACTGTGTGAAAAAAAGGGAAGGAGGGAACGAGTTCGTGGGGATCCTAAGGCTATAAGGCTAGTAGTTTCAGAGCCAATAAACAAAAATCTAAAAATTCGAAAACTAAAATAAAAAGTAGACACATAGGTCGTTATAATTGTGGCTAGTTCCTGGTCAGCATATTCTTACATCTATTCTAATATCATAAAGTGTAATATTTTTTTCTAACGAATAGTCTCTGAAAACTAGTCGATGAAACTTGGTATGAGCATACATTGAACCTTTAAGAGTTACATGCACTTTATATTCCGATATTACCATGACATCGGGATTTACACAGTGGGCGATGTAGTTCAAAAATAACAATAACACGAAAAGAAGGTGTGTTATCGTTATAAGACCTAAATGCCTTACATACATATTTGTTTATCGATATCACGTATTTGTTTCGTTCCCATCCCTACTAACCTTATACAAAACCTATAGGTAATCCCTTTGGCTACCGTAATACAACCATATTTTACAACGTATCATTAACAAACTACACTTGACCTTTATTGCCGGGTATATAAGGGTGATATAAACAGCATTTAATAAGTTTGTAAGTGTTAGGATATTTATTAATATGGGATTTATTGGTCAGTTAAATTATGTATTGTTTGGTCCAGCCAGCAGGCCGAGGCCGGATGCTGACTCGATTTAATGATCATTTTAAAGGTAGTTGTCTTTTTTTGTTAGATGCCTTATTATTATGGTTTTTAATTTTAACCGATTTCATAAAAGGTCGTTATTAATTCGAGTGAGGGGGTGATGGTAGTCCAATTATTTAAATAGTTGACCGTCCGATTGCGAGGTGGTGGTACCACTATTTTCGAAACAGAAACAAAAGATTATGAAAACGGCAACAAAGGACAATCAAAGGAAAACTAAAAGACCGGGTTTTTGCGTCGGGGGCTAAAAAGGAAACAAAAAATTATCGGAAAAGAAACAAAAGACCATCGAAACAGAAACAAAAGACTAGGTGGACCGTGTTCAGGTACAAGCAAATCACCGAGACAAAAAGTAGCCTTTTTCCCCAGTTTTCAATGTATCCTGAATACCAACTTTCTTAAAATCATTCCAGTAGTCCACAAAAGAAACAGCAGCTGAATTTGATGAAACTTGGTATCAGGATAATAACTTTGAATCCTTGGGAGTAACATAAGCGACTTTTTATCCCGATATTCCCACGGGATCTGGGTCTACGAGGGTGTAACCACTTAGAGTAGAAAATGCATGTGTTTTTGTCAATGCAGCTTTTTTTCAGAAACCATACTAATGGAAAGTAAGTATTAATTTTTCATTTTGGCTGCCACATTTGATATGCATATTATTTGAAACCACTTTAAAACACACAGGAAGTTTCAAATATTCTCAACACTAAGTTAAATCAGTCGATAGCGGTATCATAAATTCATTTTCTAACACCTTATAAACGCAATAAAATAGCCTATTTGGTACAAAAACAGCCGCAGTAGAAACCAACCCCATGCTGGGTGCGTACGCGTTTCATTCATTATTTTTTCAAAATCTTTTTTATAATGTACCTTTTTTGTGCCTTCAGTACCTTTACCTGCAACTTCCTTCCTAATACGATCCATTACTTGAATGACATTCCTACAATTTTGACAGTTAAATGGGTAAACGACACCTATGCGCGCGCGCCGGTAATCTGAACCTTATTCACAAATACAGTTGCGATAACCTTATTTGTAGGTAGTGTAAGTTTGAATATAGTTTAACAATACTTGTGTTTGGTGGTAGTCGCAGACGCATGATCGGTGCCACACTGTCTGCCGCGGGACGTTTTTGTGCTGTGTTTTTTCTAAACAAAATAGTAAGAAGTTAAAATGATACTCTGTTGACGAGATACACTAATGTTGCCCTGTCAAGTAGGAAACTTAATTGGATTTATTTTTGGACGATTGACTCGGGTTATAATAATAGTTTTCAAGTGTCCTCTCTCGTGGAAAAGATATTTTGAAAAAGTAACACTATTAAGTAGAATATTATGCATGATTTTGCTCACTTTAGTGCCTATTGGTATAGTTGTCATTAGAAAACAGATATTTAGTTTAACGTTTTCGTATCGTACTCTTTTGATATTTCTTTGTCGTCGAGTTTGTCCCCATTTTCACCTAGACCACGTTTTTACACGTGTTGTAGAGCTGTCCTTTCCCGCATCGGTTATATCGACGTTGACCCTAATAAACACTTATTAATTATAGTATTGTACCTAATTATCCATTCTTTAAAATTTCTGTTTGTGTGTCTGGTGATGTGGAACATTCGGCGCGCCAAATTCGTAGTTCTCAAAAGTGATCTATAGTTAGAAATCAAAATGTCAGAATTTATAAGAAAATTTCTTAACTATTGTATTCGTCGTTGCAGCTTTCCCAAATTAGAAAAAGAATAGAGTCGTAGATTTACAAAATTATAACTTCACCTACATTTCGATTTACTTCTGGGAAATTTATACAAGAAACTGATTTTGATTTTGGCTTGCCTCCGGGTAACATTTAACTTAAACAGCAATATCCGCATAATATTGAAGTACAGATCAAGAATAGTTGAAGCGGAAACGTCACAAAGGTGTTCAATATAAGCACAATATAAGTCAGTTTTTTTTTCATCACCCCATATCGTTGGCAATGGACTGACAGTCCATTCAGCCGAGTTAAACGATACCAGCTTTTGTGCGTTTTTGTATGAAGTCAATTTTGGATAAAATTAAAGCTTTTGAGGAGTTATAGGAAGTTAAATCCGATTTATTTTAAATAATGTATTGCGATTGTTACGATTACGCTTTTGTAGAAAAATGATTTAACTAAATTGGAAGGTTTGATATATCGATTGATAGGAACTTCTTACTACAGTCTAACATAATTTTGGGGGGATTCACGATCCTGTCAGTCCTTCCTAATCCAGGTTCAAACTATATATGAACTTCCATATTATATGGCATCAGTTTAGGTACAATAAGACAACAAAAGCGCAGACACACTGGATAACCCCAAAATTCCTATTATTAGAATGTTCTCAACTCGAGCCCTGAGTCCTGTCAGTTTAAAGTCCTTCTTCTCATAAATGTATTATACAATTATAATTCAAATTAAAACACTGTGATAAAAGTTTTGGCAACTCTACAGTGGGTCTGCACTTGTGTTACCGATTGCATTTAATAAAAACTTAATTGTATAGATGCGTAAGTCTACCCGCCTTAGCCCGGATCCCGTAGGACATTTTGATAAATAGTATCCCGTAGGACATTTTGATAAATATTAACCTAGAACTCTAGCTATTTACATACCGAGTTTAATCGCAATCAGTTCAGTAGTTTCTTTCATTTCATTTTCATCAGTTTTTGAGTCAAGTAATAAACAAACAAACACCTCGACCAACTTTCACAATTATAATATAACTACGAAGAGTCAAAGTAGCTCTAGTCTATCGCTATAAGCAAAGGTGGTACACCTTCTATAATACGACAATACAAGTAACGTATCCGGTACAAAAAAAACAGGACAAAAGCTAATTGTATCGCTATATTGTTATATATACTCATTCACGAACATTTACTACATTTACTTACTATTGTGTGGGTACGTGAGTAATGTGGTTCGTTACGTGTACACCAACTATAGTCATAGCTAATTACATGAACATAAGCGGACCTTGACTTTTAAATATTTGAACGCGAATTACTAAAACCGCCCCTTTAAATGTCAGAAGTCAGCTGCTTCATACTTAGGACCCTATAATGCCTGGGACATAATATCAGATAGAATAGGTATTTGCCTAGCACACGTTTAATTAACCAAAATCAGAATAAATTGGACGCACTAAACTTGGCTCCTTGCCAAAAAGAGGTTAAATTAGCTACATTCTTTTTACTTGTATTCGTTCTACGCGATGACGTATTATCCGTTACATTTAATTTTTTCAAGTGTCTTACAAAAAAAAAATGAAAAAAGAAATGAAAGCTTTCTTTGTAAAGTACTAAAAAGAAAGCATTTCTGGCGTAGAAAACCTTCAACCAACTTGCTTCGGTAGAATCATTTTTAATGTAAGATTTCAAGACCCTTTATTTTGACAAAAGTAGGTACCTTCATAATTTATTGGCAATCGTTGAAAACCGCTACAGGCAATTAGCGGCCCGGGCATGCGGCACCGGAAGGTAAACATTGACACAATTTGACAGTTCCACTGACAGTGACAGCATCCTGTCATAACGTCCTAACTAAACATTAGCAATCGATACATTGATTTATTGTGATTTCTAAATGATATACGATAGTTGCGTTTGAAATTATACAAGTCTACATTGGAAACAAAAAACATAATAATATAACTGAACAGTAGTTTAACAACATTTCAAATAGTTTTGTAAGACTAATGTCACCTCAGTTTGCATGTAACCATGAGATCAGCAAAGTTATCGAAACGTTTATACATAGAATAAAATAAACGCGATTATGACCATTAAAATCATCTAAAAACACAACAAGTCAATGTATTTTCAAAATATTGACCCGAGCTATAACTCTACGGTTCGAACAGAAGAAATAACAAAAACTTGATGACAATAATAATACCTAATATACATAATATTAAACAGGGTGTCCCGTAATGAATGGATAATAAGCTATATCCTATATCCGTAGGTGCCCCTACGGATATAGGATACTGTGCCAATTCAGAAAAATGAATGTTTTGTTCTATTAAATTCTCTCGGTTTCCGAGATATTCACCATATTAACCTAAACGCGGGAACCTATAATTGGCTTTCCGTTTTTTATATATAAGTTTACTTTTTGTTAAAGCTGTTGGTTCTCCTAATAAATAAATAAATATTAAAAACAAAAAAATTAAGATGATTTAATTTCTGTTTATTGTTACACAAATCGTGTAAAGTTAAAACTTACAAAAAGAAAAAAGGGTGTACTGCGCGATTCCCTGGTGCAGGAATGATTATAGTATGGTATTGTAAATTGGGCGTACACCTTTATATAATAAAATAATCTTTATTTCTACGATTTTGTAAGAACTACCAATATTGTTGACAGGTTTGTTATTTCCCTAAAACCTAACAAAACATTGGTATCAATACCACTTGTTCAAATAAATATTTTAAACGATTCCTTTTTTACTAACCTACCCATCTCCTGATATTATTAGGTACATTTCAGGTTGAAATGGCGTGAGAATGGGAAATTAACTTTTAAACAAAATTAATGTAATTCTGTTACTTAGTTTTTTCTTGAGATACTTCTAACATTTTCAAATTTTATTTTAAAAACACTATGAATGATTTAGGGTTTTTCATTTTCTTATGTAATTTTTACATATTAACATCCATGTCTCGTTTGCAAGTGCGAGGCCCTAAAATAGAGCCTTGTGGTACTCTCAGTAGCAGTATTACCCCCCACCTCATTGACTTATGGTGGTACAAATGGCGTGTAAATTATTTAGAACAAATCTTGTTTGTACCGTAGATACGAGTATACTTATCTAAGAATTTTTCCTTAGTTTTCTATATCCAGTCACGTTTTAAAGCGTCAAACTTGAGTCGTCAATACAACATTAAACCCTTAAATACAGAGAAATTTAAATGCAGTGAAATAGAGACCACATCAGAACAATCAACGGCCATTTTTGTGTAGTGTTTTAGAAAGCCATAGGTCGTTGGATTTATTTAAGAAATGAGAAGGACCAATGGCTACTGTACTGCTAGAGACTTGTACTGTTTTATATTCTGTGGCTAGACTGCGATTTAAAGAACAGAAACACGCACCGAAAATCCTGTAAGTACACAATAATAAGGACACAATAAACGAACCTTGCTATTTTGCTTTGTTATTCCTTTCTATTTTCTACGAGAGGGAAGAAAACAAAAAACCCAGGCAACTACGCTAACACGTCAAAGACTTCAAAAACGTACGATGTTTATTCGTTTTTCTTAAAGTATTTAGATTTGTGTTCTCTAATCCAGTTACCTATAGATATACATTTGTTATCTTTACCGGAATGCCATTGACATGAGCCATCAATCAGACCCTCGCGAGGGTCTCCGGCGTGAAGAACCTGGTGATTCTTGGTTATCGTCCACTATTTTATTGATCTCTTATAGCGTTGTAAAATACTGCCTTTGATTTTGACGAGCTTGATTAGTGATGGACCGAGGTTGGTTTCCCGATTTATGGATTTCTGAAACGAAAAACAAAATAAATTGAGACATTTTTTCAGTAATTTTTTCTGGTCTTGTTTACCTGAATCACAATGGTTATTTTTGTGCTGGCAGGAAGACGCCAAGGGTCGTATAGCATACTCAAGATTGTTATTGTGAATGTCCTATTCCGTAATGCCGCTGAGTTATTTTGAATGATAAACTCTCCAAAAAAATTGATTGTAATAAATTTAATGTCAAAAGATTGTCTATATTGGGTATGAAAAAGGTTTGTAGTTGCATTTCAACGCTATACGGTAGCGCTACGGAACTTGATAGAGACCAAAAGAGTTTCCTAAATTCAATATACCGGGGAATCGTGAACGCGGAATTATTGAAGTATCCTTCCCATCCCTATAGAGACGGAGTGAATCCGTAGTTTACAACTAATATTACTAACAATCCATCCGTCCGTCTGTCCGGGCTCGTCATTAAATCGCCATCGACCACAATCACATAAATAACACCGGATTTATTCCTCTATTTATTTATTTATATGTTTTATTTATTTATTTATTGCCTCGTTCGTCCGAACGTACATTTTTTAGATCAATAAAGTTTTATTAATTTTGTGTTTGAGATTAAAAAGTCGTTTGAGTATTAATATTGTGTTGTAAATGTGGTTTATGGTCAGGTGAGATCATATCGGTTTAGTTCAGTGCATCGATATATGGAGCGGATAGGTACTTCTTATTATTATGAAAATTAATTTCTCAAGGTTGCTGAAAAACTATACAGATTTAAATATTAACGCTGTTATAAGTGACAGAAAAGCCAGAAACAGTTACGATATTCTTATGCGATTTTACAATCCAGCCAAATGCCATGGACTTACTAAGCCATTAGTCGATAACGTAGTTGATATGAACTCATCAACTGCCACATTTAAAGAAAAAAACTGGCCAAGTGCGAGTCTGATTCGCACACGAAGGGTTCCGTACTTACCATGTTGTAAGGCAGCCCCACTTCATTTTTTTCCGTTTGAGCATTTGTTGTTATAGCGGAAACAGAAAAACATATAATCTTTTAAAAATTTCAACGGTCTGGCTAGTCTTAGTAATTTATTTACCTTTTGGGCACGGACCCCTAAAACAGCTTCCTCATACTAACTATGAGTACAAGCCTGCATTCTATGTCCGCCCTAAACCTTACCCGAAGCCTTACAAAAGTAATTTACATGTAATAAATAGTAACATTAAATGTGATCCATTGATTGATGTCGGCTCATGTCGCTGTCGTTGCCATTAAACGTATTTATTTATAACAGTTTAAACCTGTTTAATGTCGGGTTGAGGTACCGAATATAAACTCGAAGTTATCTACCTGGGTTGACAATTAATTTTGATGCTATTAAAGTAAGGTCTATCATGACAAATAATTAAGTTAGGGTTCAATTAGGAACACGTTTATCTGAATGGATTAAATAGGTGTGGCTCAAAGTCAAGATTGAGGAATGAATTGTCGTATACATAGTCTTTATGAAACAATCTTCATTAGCTATTATTTCTAAGCCATTGTGGTATTTCTGTTTTAATCGTCTTTTGTTTTCGTTTCGATATTCATTTGTTTCTGTTTAAGCTACATTTGAATCTGTTTCAATCTAGGTTCATATTTTTCCTGTTACAACCTACATTTTTTTCTGCTTCGATCTTCATTTGTGTCTGATTCGATTTTCAGTTTTGTTTTTCCATTGTTCAATTGTTTTTCAATGCCCATAATTTGTTCATTTTGACTTTCGTTTTTCATAATTCGACATTATGAGAAACCAACGTTTTAAAATTTTACTTTTTTAGCATTAAACATACAACTTTCTGGACCTGAAGGATATTTTTGAAATATAACGTCTTACATTTTAGTCTAAACAACTACAAGCATTATTTTACTATTATTTAGATAATAGAGATGAGAAACGACTCGGGTGCATGTTAGGTATATGTCGCTGGCGTAAATTGCGCAGACGGGACGTTTTACTTCTCCACTGCGGCTGCTTTTTTTTATCAGCGTAAGGTCAATAACAAAAGGTTGAATGACCCAAAATAACGAGTATTTTAATATTTTACACCCTTCATTAAAATGTATATATATTTATGACAATTGATTGGGTTGTAGTTATTAAATTAAATCGCAGTATCAAGTATATTTATTGGCCATCGATCGGCCGTGTTTTGCATCAAGATGCGAATCGTTTATAACGTCTTATATTACTAACTTTACCCCCCGGTTTTTCTCGCGTGGGTTATACTTACTTCATCAGCGCGGCGTCTCAAAATCGAAGTAAAGCTGGATATAAAGTTAACCATTCTGTTGTTTAGGTCAGAAAATTACAGCGATAATGGTTGTGATGTCACCATTTGTAAAGAATGTTGCTAATCCAACCTCTTTGGTTCATAAGTTTTATTGCACTTGAGAACTACATATTCGGTTTAAAATCAACACGTCTCTACTGCGGCAGCTTTCTGCACATTTTTTTCTGCTTAAAAACTAAATTCCGATAGATGACACTCGAATCTAGTCAAGACTTTTGTCTTTTCAAGTTCCGGAAAGTTTATATGGCCAGATGATTTTGACATACGGCTATTTCGAAGATGCATTGCACATCGACATCGCACAAGTAGATACGAAGCATTGCCGCGCGAGCCAATCACTAGTCTTTGTGCTTTCATACAATTGCTTAGGACACATCCATACATTCGTTTTACACGGAGGTGACATCGAAGAGTGGAGTGCTATGTCTCATGTGCAATGTATCTTCGGCATAAACATACCCTTTGGACTTTTTTTCACACGTGGGTTTTAAAAGTGAAAACTGCGGGAAAAGGGAAACGGGAACAACCGTGGCTTTTATAAGGCTTCTATAGCCTAGAGCGCCATCTGTTAAAGTAAGTACCAATGTTGTTAAAAAAATGAAATTCAAAATCTTATTTATACATGAATTTTACGTACCGATTTAGTAGTTTTTGTGCAACAAACAGCCAGACACACAGATATCCATAATATTAGTAGATATGATTGCAAGTATATTGAGGTTGTTAAATACAAACGCCTTCAGTTTATAGTTACCAATCTTGAGTTAATATTAACTAGTTGTTGCGCTTGGGAACCACTCGTTGTACTTGCCTTGGAACCATTTACTGCCTTTAAATCTTCTATCTCATCTTATTTACTTCATTATTTTTGTACTGTAGATACTTTCAATTGTGTCGAGGATCCTTTGACGTCGATACTGTGACGTTTTCTAATTGACATCCAAATCATTAAATAGTTTTTTATAACGTGTAAATGTGTATGAATGAGTAGCGGGTTCCTTGCAAAAAAATTAATAAAGCATATGACGTCATAAAAATGTAATTGCTTGTTACGGATGATACTAATTAGAGCTTATTAGTTATTAAGTTTAAGAGGAACGGGTACCGGGAGCTCTCTCCATACAAACGTAGTTGGCTGTTTTCTCCCTGGTTAATGACACAAGACCAATATTTTTGTTGCATAAAACTTATAACTGCCATGACCCTATGTTTTTTTTTTAAATCTTAATTTCTATGATAATTAGAAAATGAAAAAAACTAAAACATAGGGGCATAGTCATGGCAGTTTATGGCACAAAAATATTTGTGCTAGTCTCATTATCCAGGGAGGAAACAGTTGACTACATTTGTATGGAGAGAGCGCCGGTGTCTTTTCACCTCAACATTTAAACTTTAAAAAAAATCGCCGGAAATATTTGATATAAACAAGAATCGATTTCATTTGAAATATTTGATATAAACAAGAATCGATTTCATTTCAAACCTCGGTATGAAAACGAGATTGGTAATATAATGCAGCGTTTTAAATATAGGTGAACGTTTGACCGCTATTTTGACCTGATGGTAAGTGAAGATGCGGTCTAAGATGTAACACGTGCGTCTAAATACACTCGTCCTTGAAGAGAAACAGCATTGTACTTATTTGAAAAGACAGACTCAGCAACTGTATATAAACGAAAATGCTTTTCGCAAAATCATCAATTTAACATTTTAGGTACAATATACGTCCGTAATCGTTATTTCTGTCCGTTTGTCACAGATCTGCTAAATTGTCCTCATAAAACATTTCGAGATACACTTTAACAGTGTTTCTTTACACTTTTATGACAACGTTGATCTCTTAAATTGTTGATAACGACACATAATCATAATATGGTTTGTTTTTAGTACAATGTACTGTTTGATTAAAAATACATATGAATTTAGAGTCCTAATTGACTGACAGATATACGCACAGCCCAAGCCAATGGACGGTTAGGGCTGAAATTTGGAATAAATATAGCTGTTAAACGTAGTATTCCGTTAAAAAAGGATTTTGGTATTCAACTTCTTCGCGGATAGAAGCTAGTCTATATTATAACAAAGTCATGTTAGTTACACCATTTATAACTCGAGACCGGCTGAACCCATTGCTGTGAAACTTAGTATGAGCTGAAAACCTGAATTAACTAATAGGCTACTTTTTGTTCCAATATTCGCACGGGTTCGGGACTTACGCGGGTGAAATCACGGGGCTCTACTAGTTGAAATACATTAATAATTACTTTTCTTTTACGAAAACTATTTTGGTCTATTCTTCCATTAAATATAAAAGTATAGTAATAATAAATAGAATATTTAACTGTACGTTTTTGCAAGCACAAGGCTGGACACCTGGGCAGTCATTGTTCGCTCCTAGAACGGTAATGTCGGCGTCGACTCTAATTTGGAGCTTATCAAAACAAATTAAGTTTTTACACTACGAAATTCGATATCTGGCTTTAATCTATGTGTGTTACAGTCAGTGTCAGTAATCAATCGTAGTTAAAATCGATCGTTGAACCGAAATAAGACATCTGTAAGAATAAGAAAGTGAGTATCTATTCTATAGTAGGTAACATATATCTGTTGTTACAGCTTATATCAGTAATCAATCGGAGTTTATATCGCCGTCAACCTTTTATAGCACCACATCTCAATGTTAGGGAACTATTAATTTTGTTTTATCACCTCTGTTTTAGAGGTAGACTCTAATTTAATTGTTTTTGGTTAAGTATTTTTGGTATTGTTCGTTTTTTTATTTAGTTTCTGTTTTATAATGTGCTCCTTTCTCAAATGTTAAAAAAACAAAAACATTAATAATGTCCTTTCTAACGAGTCACAGCGCTGTTGCTGGAGTTTTTTTGTTTTTTTTTTCCATCTATCGTTTAAAACAATACCATATTTTGAGCCGTAATCACTGATAGAATGAATTGTTTAGATGTCCTCAATCAAAATAAAACAAACTTTTCAAACTCACGCGATTTGAATTAATAGTAATTATTTTTCCGGATCTAATCGCGTCTGTAACCCTTTTTTATTTGTGTTTATCGACGAGAATACCTACTGGAGCAATGGCCAGCGTTATCATCTCATGCTGATAGTTGAGGGTAGTAACCGGGAAGAAAGGGGGGGGGGGGAGTAAAATAAATAAAAATGTGCGATTAAGATTAAGAATTATCGATTAAGAAAATAATTACAATCATTAATCAACACGTTTTTATCTTAACAAATAAGTTTTTAATGACTAATTTCCGCCACCCAACTCGGCAACGGGCGTCGGGCCTTGTCGGGCGACGGCGCAGCGGTCTCGCCAAAACTTGACAATTATTATCCAAAATATAAATCAACAGTTCGACGGATTGTGATCAAAACAATAAAAAATAATATGAATGAAGTTGTGGGCGAGATGAAATAGGTATATAAATCAATTGAGAGACAGATGCTGTAAATCTGTATAGACGTGAATCACTCACTGATCGATGTCAATACTGTTTCAATATCTCGCAGTCGTATTCTGGTTGATTGGATGCGATGCTGATGCGATAGCGATGATCAATGATCTAATTATTTAATGGCAACGTATCACTTAGGTAGGTAGGTATGCTAGGTTTCAATCGTGACTTCGTCCGCGTAGGGTTTGAATATTCCAAAAGCCTTTCTTAGTAGCTAAAGGTATATGTCAATAGCTATCTGTGTGCTACATTTTAGACCAATCTGTACATTTGGCTTGAGCTGAGCTTGATCAGTCAGGACTTTTTATATACTTCGATCAAATAAAATTAAATAATTAATGGTACGTGCAATATCAAAAGGCACAAAGTTCAGTAACTTTAAAAAAAATTGTGGACAATTAACTAATTTTCTGCCGAGTTGGTACACTAGTGTAGTGGGAGAGATAAGTGCTTGGAATTCTAATTTCAATTTCAAGGGCTTGCTACCACATCAGTCCATTTGATCGTATTACGTTTTTAGTAAAAGTAAAAACGTGTTCACGATACGTAATTTCTACAGTAGCCTGTAGGACAGTTGGCGGATGGTGGTGTGACCATTACCTTCCAGTAAAGATGTGTGACCAAACCCTAATCTCCAGAATAGAGAGCTGAACAACATCACGTGTGGCCTCCCGCCTCACAGAGACCGCCGTCCGCCATGCGCCACAATAAATACAAACATCTCTATGACAAGTAAACCCGTGTAGGTAGGTTTATAGTTGTTTTATTTGAACATTTATTGCTAACAACGTTATTACAGTTTTGTTTCGAAATTAATGCGTCTTGACGATTCTATTACGTTTTTATTGCGAAGTTGTAAATGGTAGGGGACAGTAAAGGTTTTTTAATTACTGTTCGTATTATTATTTCTTTATATTTTTAGGGCCAAAATTCTGGCGGTACCTATCACTAGTAGGTAACTACTGCCAGTACATAGTTTTTCTTAAGTTTCTGTGATTTGAACTAATAATGAAACTATTTTGCTTTTTAATTTTAAAGACTGACAAAATAACTTAGGTGATATTTTGTCAGTCTTTAAAATTATTTTTATTAATAATATTTCCCCATGTAGAACGACATACTTATACCTACTATATTTAGTATTATATTTTGAAAATTATTATCTTTTTTATGTAGGTAGTTGTTATGTAGGCTGCGCCCCGCGGTTTCACCGACGCAAGTCCCGATCCCGTGGGAATATCAAAATAAAAAGTAAGTGAATGGACTATCCAACACAAAAATATTTTTTCAATTCGAACCAATAGTTCCTGAGATTAGCGCGTTCAAACAAACAAACTCTTCGGGTTTATAATATTAAAGTACTAGCTGCGCCCCGCGGTTTCACCCGCGTAAGTCCCGATCCCGTAGGAATTGACTCTAGAAAACGTTTGTATGGGAAATAGAAAAGGGCTGTTTTTAGGGTTTTCCCTGAAATTATTCGATTTTTTCTCGCCTTTTAAACCTTCCCTAGACCTCCACGAACATTTCAAGACTAAGATAAGATAAATCCGTTCAGCCGTTCTCGAGTTTTAGTGAGACTAACGAACAGCAATTTATTTTTATATATATAGATAGATAATTTTATGCTCCATTTAATTGCAAAAATTTTCTTTACAAATGTTCTAAATAATTATAGATTTTTGAAAAGGCCCATTTAAAATGCCTATTCAAAAAATTCGCCCTGTATATAATCTAAGCTATACTAATTTTATTTATTCTCAGCATCCAGTGTTTATTTCAAATTAAGCAGATTTAAACAGTTGACTACCACCTTTAATACATATTGTTCACACCACGATCTTCCTAAACCACCGCGCAGTAGGTAGGTAACAAATAAAGATATCCACACACGTACCTACTACGTAGCTATTTGCACCCCAACACTCGTGTAACACATTATAAATCTGTGTAAATTACGTACCTACCTACCCTCCCGACTATAAGTACAAGGTACAGTAGTACGACGTTGAGAATGCATCTCGTATAAGTAAATTCTTGTCTATCAATGAAAGGATACAAGGTATTCTACTTTGCCCACTTTAAAAAAAACCTAAGTAGGATATCAGTTTTTTTTTCGTATTAGTTGTTTCTGTTTAATGATAAACATTGTTCGTCTCTATACACAGACATGACAGGTGGGTCGCTATTTTTCTGATTTTAAAGTACTATACAAGTTCCGCCAAAATAGACTTCAATCTAGATTTATTACAACCATGGTTACAAACTAGGAAGGTACTTATATTTATTGAAAATAACGTGGCGTATTTTTTATACTTACTACATTTTGACGGCTCGTTATCCACAAATAAATGCTTTATTGCACCATATAAACTTAAGAGCGTTGGCTCTTAAGTTCCGTTGGCTCTTAATAATTGGTGGAGCTACGCGCATTTCTCGCCATGCTTTGCTCATCACATCTCACTCAGCTGTCAAAAAAAATATGCTCTTATTTTCACACCGACTTTTTATCGCGTACCTACCGTTCGTTAACAACAGAGCGATACTCGTTGAATCGAGGATACCTGTTTGGATACTCTTATTGATAACTCGTAAGCACGAAATTCCCGAGTAACATTCTCAATGTCGTACCATTGTAGGTATATAGAGGTACCCACTAAACAGAAAGAATCAGTAGGGGGACCTCTACGAAATTAGGTACCTACAACCTACCCCTAATTCAAGTTCCACTTTAAAATGTAGCCGTAAATAAAACGAACACCTTATCAGAAAACCTTGTACGATTCTTTCTCTTTCTTTCAAATCATAAAACCTAAAAATCAACCCTAAAGTCAAGGAGATACAGTTTTAAATTGATTATGTGTAAGGGGAGCGTTGCCATGGCAACGGGAGGCTTGTGTTGCCGCGATTTTTACCCACCTCCTATTGAATGGTTGTCGATAAAAATGGGGTAGGTATCTGAATTGAAGGCTTATAAAGCATAGAGTTAAAATATCTACAGTACTATAATAGTGATTACATCAGGGTATTATCATCTTGACTAATATTTTTATTAAGAAAAATAATTTCTTTTTAAAGGTTGAAGTTTAGGTTATAACACTACTTTTACACACAACTTGATTGAGGATATGTATCCTTGAGGTGTGACATGAGCTTGTTTTTATCCTGATATTCCCGCGGGATCTGGGTGAAATCTCTTAGTTAGCAATATCTTGAACCCCTGATATAGAATTTTAAAGTGACATGGTTACTTTCATTTCAAAACTTATTTAAAACTAGCAGCGCTCCGCAGTTTCACCCGCGTAATTCCCGATCCCGTGTGATAAATGGATTATCCAACACAAAAAGAATTTTTCAATTCGAACCAGTAGTTCCTGAGATTAGCGCGTTCAAACAAACAAACAAACAGACAAACAAACTCTTCAGCTTTATAATATAGGTATAGATATATTTAAAATACGACATGAAAATCTGGTTAATATCCCGCATAATCGCAGGTGTCAATTTCTTAAAATCCCCCACGTTTGACGAACCTAATTACAATTCAAAGTAGTGACCTGTAAGTAACTATTTAAGAACAATCGGACTCTGGTGTAGGTGCTCTCTATTTTAGTACTATAATAAGTAAGTATTTTATCTCTACCTATGTTTCTAAAAGCTATTTTTGGGTTCGTAGATTTGTTTGTAAGGTATTCACTTGCTGAAATGTAAGGATTTTATTGTATTCGCGCGTTTTGTATGTAGCAATTGAATTTTGTTGTTTTCGTGTTTTACTTTTGCACAGGCTCCTTGTCTAACAGAATCGGGGTTGTGTGAATAAAACCGTCTATTTTTAGGGGTAGGTAAGTACTTAGTGTTTTTTTGAAAGAAGGTTTTTTTCTAAACTGCAGCTAATTTAATCTAGTTCCGAATTTCTTGTTATATTTATGGGAAATTGTATCCGGTCAAAGTCTCTAAAGGTCATTGTCAAAGGATATAAAAATACATTAAGTATATAGAGCTATCGGTCGATTGAAAAGTCCCTTCACTTTAACTTCTAAATATAAATACTCTTCTTAAAATAAATATTTATAGATCAATCGGCTTTAGCGAAACAAAATGAATGAAAAAAGAATAAATTATTTGTCAGACGAGACTGTATGGACTTTAGAGCTAGAACACATTAACAGTAGGTATAATGTTTCGATGTCAATGTGTAACATAGTCTCAGTGTCAATATGGACAAATTACTGTTGCGGAAATGTCTTGATGAATAAATAGTACCTGGATGACCGAGCTTTGCTCGGTATTTTTTTTTTATATACTAACCTCAAAGCAAACACTCATTGATTTCGTGTTACTTAACAACGCCATCTCCTGGAATAACTTTATTGCTCACAAAAAATAGTATTAGTAGTTCGCCAATAGATGTCAGGAAGAGTCATATTTTTCAGATAAAAAAAAGTAAGTTTCGAAAAAACACGAATAAAATGATATTTTCTAAAAATGATTCCTAGCTAGATCGATTTATCGCCCCCGAAACCCCCTATATACCAAATTTCGTTGGAGCCGATTCCGAGATTCGAATTATATATACAAGAATTGCTCATTTAAAGATATAAGATACTGGATATAATGCCTTTTAATTTGGTCGTAGGTACAAGGTAAAAGGAAAACGACAAACATATTTTTTCTAACCGTATATTTTCAACCACATAGGTAGAATTACCACGCTTACCACAAAATTATAATAAAACAATGTAGTTAAGTACTTAGTAGGTTATTGTATGTACAGTTTACAAGCATAATAGGTACCTATTTTTGTGCATTAAGCTAATTAAAAGCTCTTTGCTTTCAGAGAGCTTATCACGAGTTGTAAACGGTTCGATCAGACGTGGTGATGATGTCTCCTTGACCGATTTCGGCCGCAGTGACTATTTGACGAGCTGAACATCACATAGGTGGCCACCTGGCCACCTCAGCTCGTCTATGGTGTGCTCTTTATAGAGTATTTCACAAGGAACTTAGAAATAGGTGCATATAATTGGAATGTTAACAAGCGGTCAATACGCAATTTGAAGACAGATAGCTTAAAACAGTTTCTCTAATAAACTTTTAAAACTCACACGAATTGTGTTCAAAGTAATTATTTTCCTAAGTAATCGCATATATATATATTTTACTGCGATTACTTTGACTATCTTGCAATGGCCATGATCGTGGGTAATATATTTAATTACAGGTATATATAAGTACATATTGTTTAATCTAGATAACTTTCAGCTCCCGTATTGGCCGCATATGAACAGTCTAGCTAAAAGTCCATCAAAAAGTGAATAGCCATATTATTCAATACGTTCGGTCGAAACGATAACGACTCGTGGTAAGGTCTCTGTTCTTTGTAGTATTTTCGGTTATTATAAAAGTGGGATATAATTACCCCTTCGATCTTTTGATAATTTGTATGTGCTTAAAACTGTATTAAGATGAAAACTTTTATTCTTAAAACCGATTTTAAATAAAACATAACTAAGAACACTTAGGTACGAAATTCGTAGGTTACAAATAATTTTTCTTAAGGTATTTTTGTCATCAAACGTGTCCAGCGTCGTATAATGTTTATAGTTGTAGTAGAACCTTTTATAGTTAGGTGTTAAAAATTGATTATGTATAATTAATTCAGTGAAGTTACCATATGGACCAAATTTTTCAAAGTGATTTTAAGATTGGGTAGGTAAGTACAAAAATGTGTCTATTATTGATGTAGAACAATATAATGTCATCTAATAAAACTTTAAGCACTTACATTGTTTCGAAATGTATAATAATTAAGTTTAGCGTGGTCACATCTATACGTATTAATCATTAAAATAGTTAAATTCGTTTAAATATTTATTTACAACTAAATTTACAATAAAACATATTGCATCACGTGTTCAGAGTCAACATTCACGTACAACTTACATTAATTATAATTATAAATAATTAATTATATTTACATTAATTATTAATTAACATCTAAAACTGTACACTTGAATTAATAAGGTGTATCAGGGCTATTACGATTATAAACCAAAGATCGGGTAACGATTCAAATTACTTCTCTTGTATTTTTTTTATTAATGGGCATTTAACCTTCGCCCCATTGTAACAATAGCCCCGGGCTACCTTATATGAAACTCGATGACTGGTAAAATAATTTAGAAAAAAAGTATGGCATCAGTAGCAAATAGAATGTCTATCTTAATAAATTACTTATTCACATCACTATTATATTTACATTAATTAATAATTATAATCACAATAATTAGAAATGATAATACGCAAAGTTTATAGGTTGATCAGTGTTGTCATTGTCATTGGGTTCGGTGCCGTTTGGGGCTATTTGATCACTATTATTACGATCACAAATATCCCGTTGATCACGAACATCATGATTATCAAACTGATCACGTTGATCGATTTGATCACGCTGATCGTACCTATTAACTCTCTGCCAATTAGACAAATCACACGGCACATCCTCGCTTTCTTTACAAAAAGTTCTCGGCACTAAATATTCAGGATAAAAACCGTTATAATAATTATTAACTTTATTAGCGTCATAACCTTCGTAAGTCTCGTAACTTCTAGAATAAGGAACGGTAAGGTAAGGTCCCTTGTCGTCGCACTCTTCACTCTTAGTGCTAGCACTGTGAACGTCGTCTAAATCTAGTTCTTTAGAGTCTTTCTCACTGTCGTTGCAGGCGTCGAAACTATCAAACTTGGGTTTGATCATTTCGGTGGCTGCAACTGGGAGTCCTGATCACTGACGGTGATGAGGCAGCTGATGATGGATGTGCTGGTGATGGATGTCTAACCTAGGTCGTTTCGCATCGTCGTCATCACTACAGGGGTCGTTGTCGTGAGCTTCGTTATCATCACACTCTTCTCCTAATTCCTCTTGTTTGCGTTTCGCTGTCGCCATTTCAGCGGCGTGCTTTTTCCGCCATTTTGTTCTTCTGTTTTGGAACCATACCTGGAAAAGAAGAAGGTTTACGTTAATTTTGTATTGAATGAGAAAATGATTTGACTTTGGGGAGTGTTTACAAGAATAATTATTAGAATTACATTTCGATTGATTTGATCCAAAGATCCAACTTTGAAGTCAAGCGTTAAGAACCCCAACAGAACGTCTGCAGCTTGATGGCCTTTTAACAAACGATGCATTGAAACACATACTTAAACTACCACATTTGCAGACATAAAGGGGTGTGACAAAATATTATGATCAAAAATACACACCCTTTCAATAAAACCTGTACTCTAACAAGAAACACCCATAAAACTGTACTATAAAGACATCACCCCTCATGCAATTTAATTATATTATATTATACCTAACAATAATCCAAAATGGCCACCTTTCTCGATAACCTCATTACAAAACTCTCCCGTGAAAAATAAATAGTTTTACACATAATTACCCTTCGCGAAAGAGACGAAACTAGACCGCAATTTGAACGAGTTAAAACGAGACAAGCATATCACACGCGGTTTGTTTCGAAGCACTTAAGTAATTGACGGGAGGGAGTTCGAAGCAACTTGCAGCGGAAAGAAACGGAAGGGAAAGTAAGTGTGTTTGTTACCTCTTCATGCAAAAACAACTGAACCGATTGCGATGTGACTTGGTATGTGGATAGCTGGAGCACCAGAATGATGCATTATAGGTTTTTCGATCGGGATCGAGACCGAGTAGAACCGTGGGGCCGAGATACTTTGTCAAGGTGTTGTAAGAGGTTAAACAGTAAATATTATCGTACCTATGTGGATTGTTTGAGTTATTGAGTCGGAGTGTCTGTTTGTCTGTTTGGGCGTTTTTACTCTATTTCCGGTGACATTGTCGGTTATTGACATATTGGTAATGGTACAGCTAATAGGCGTTTAAGAGCCATTTATTTAGGGTCAACGTATAAATATTGCCACATAAGTGAATGTTCTGTGTCTCTTTCTTCACATAACCGGGTTTGTTGTGTTTCTGATATCTTCTATTTATACAAATAATTAGAATCCCTGTTTCTCTTGGTCACACTATAATTTGAGAACAAATTTACCGATTTCATCTATCTTTTTTTTGCTTTCTTAAGTTTCTATATTTTGGAGAGGGTTAGTACTGGAAAAAAATAAGAAATTGCGCAGAATTACTAAGAAGGGAAACCACGGGGTACAGCTTGTAACAAATAATTCCAAAAACGTCCAAAAGAACCAACTTATCAATGGAATAGTGACATGAAATCCCCTTAGTTTTTTACACATCCATGTATCGTACATTTACTCAATATACGAACTAAAAACATAATCTCTATTCTTCGAGCCATCAACTTTTCCATAATAAAAACAAATGGAGCAATAATAATGCGAATAAATAACTAAAGTGTTGTTTGTTCTTCGCATGTTTTTTATGACATTGTTGTATCGGTTGTTGTATGTTTGTTGTCTATAGATGGTTTTATTGTTGTATCGTTGTCGTAAAACGTTGATATGTCCTCTAATTCTCGATGCGATCACGATTCTCTTTGTATTCTTTACTTTATTATATTTTTTGTGAAGGGATTTGTTTTGTTAGAATGTTTATAGGTATAATATTACTTGATTACTTGTACTTGTATGATGACGTGTATACGGGCTTTTTTCTGTAACTAGGCCTTTTTGGTTGGGTCCTTTTTTGCGTGACGATGGTGTTGGTTTGCCCAACCAGCTCATGTCATGTCATCTATCCTTACTCATGTGCATATACCTCAACCTATCAAATTATACTTATCAAATACCAATGTCTACGGTCAAAATTAGGTGTTAAAAAACAAGTGTCATAATTTAAGTCAAACAGACAATTCATCCTAAAGTATTATTTTAATGTTTAATGCCAGCCATATGTTGACCTCTTTCTCTACCTTATTCGGTACTTAATTACAGTAATTATTCAGTAATTGAATTAGAGTTAAGTAACACGTAAGTTTTATCACTTAGTGTGGAAGATTAATGCGACACTTAGCGCTACTTAAAGTTAAGTCACTTCCCAAGTTTATATGGCACAAAAACATGTTTATAGGTTTACTTACTTACTTCACTCGTATGACATAAGTACATAGTCTGTATGTATATTTTTTACATAAGTAGATATTTTTTATAACATGCAATCGCAAATTTAAAAAAAAAACTGATGCTCCCTTTAAAAGGTTTAGCAGAAAGTATTTCGAACTCCACAAAATTGAGTCCAAATTAATCAATTTAATTTTTAAATAAACATGTACCAGATCTAACGATCTGTCTCTTATCAATTCCATGGATTATCCGTTTAGTCTCTACGAGGCCAAAAAAGTAGAGTCGCATAAAATATGGTAAAGGCAAAAACATCCTGTCATAGTCGTATAAAAATTAAGTTAAAAACAAAAGCAATAATATTTAAATATGTCGTACCTATCTAATTACAATAACGTTCCGTCTCGAACCTAATTAGATCCTCACGATACCTTCATAATAACATCGACATCTGGTCCCAAACGCTCCTCTAACTCCAATGTCGACCACTCTTATCGTGAAAGCCTATTTATGACCTAATTAAACTCCTGTCTTTATAAACAAGGATAGATATATACAACCTCCGTGCGAAAGAAAGAGAAAGAACAACTTTAACCGCGTGATTAATGACCGTTATATGGGTGGTTAAGTGCCTTGTAATTTGCAAAACGACCCTTAATTACCCTAGAACATGGCTACTATATCTATCTTTATCTAAAGTTACCTATTTCGGTATGAGGGAACGAGACGGAGAGAAAGTTTGCGCTCCGACTTAAAAGGTTTTGTTTAATGAGGCATTATTATGTCGGTCCAGAGAATTAGGTTCGTATGACGTTGAAAATTGTTTGCCCTCTCTTTATATTTGGGTTTCTGTTGGAGGTAAAGCTTTTAGTGTTCCGTGGACTTTAGTTTTGGCTAACATACTGTAAAACGGTTGACTTTGCAGACTAGTTCAATATAAACTATCTACTGTAGTTTTTTGCTAGTGATGTAAGTTATTGTTGTTTGTCATGGTACTCGTTAGTTTTAATATCGTCAAGCAGTACTTAGTTGAAGATATTGGCGATATGATTATTAATTTCTGTTTCTAGTCTGTAGTAATAACTGTGGGTGTTCTTAAGTTAAGAATGTAAAATAAAAACCTAAAGGATTTTTAAATAAATTAGCAACGAGTTGTTTTCTGAGACAAAAAAAAACGATTTAAAATAAAAATAAAAAACTGATATTATGGACCAAGCCGTAAATATACTTCAATAATAAGTGAAAACTTTTCAAAACACGTAACGTCTTCGTATCACGATATGTAGTTGAAAAATACGTAGTTTCTGTTCGCATCACGCGCGAGGCGCGAACGGTCATGGACGGTGTGAATGTTCGCATATGATTTATCATACATATATTATTGACAGATGTAATAAAGGAGGTTCTCTTTGGAGAATTGAGCCTATCATGTTGTTATACTTGTTAATGTTAAGGATGTATTCATACAGATAGCGGTTAACCTAGCGCCCCGACGACATACCAGCTCGTGATTGACGCCACGGTATAAAAAGTCAAATGCTCGCTGGTTGTTGCAAAAGTTAAATTGGCAAACCTTGGCCTTAGAAAAGTGCAATTTCTATTTCTTTTAATGTAAGTTTCCAAATTCTGGCAAGGCAAACCTCTCGATTCCTTCCTTTTTCATACAATAATAAAATCTGAGTCAAACCTGGAGGCGTTTTGTGAGCAGTCTAATTTAATGTATCCAAAGCCTGAAGCGAGCGTTTTCGAGGTTTATTACAGCTTTAAAACAGATAATTTCATGGTCAAATTGTTCTTGTATGTTCAGAGCAAGTGCAGTCCGTTATTCGTAGGTATACTGTCACATGACTTAATACCAACTGAAATAAAAGTCCTTCAGTGTTATCCCTCATAACCTTAACAACCTCGTACCCCGAAAGATACGGTATCGTTTAATCTGACAACATCATTAGAGCGAGCCGCGGTGCGGGCGGGACGTGGTGCGGGGGTCTCGTCATTTGTACATCTAGTTAATAGTAGCGGCGATTTGTCGCGTTCACGTCGCGTTTGCATCGCCTCGTGTGTGCGGGGCCTTAATTGTTGCAGTGATGTTACGTTAGGACGAATGATTGAATAGGTACTGCAGTTTGTATTTATGGCTCCCTCCGCGATTCTTGTTGACACGAAATTTTATTCTTTAGAAAATAATGTTTTTTTTATTGAAACAATAGTGTTGTTTAAAGTAAAATAGAGACGGTCAAAAATGCAATAGCAATCTCACGAACTTTAAAAAAGCGCTTCAACAAAGGTAGTAGGTAAGTATCTTTGTGCTTTTTACTAACTAAAATAATAGGACAGGCGCTAGGTGGGTGGAAAGATTGCGATTCGAGACTCGTTATTTTTGTTGATATTTTTATGTCTGAGGGGTTTCAAATTGAATCGAGAATATTAATATTTCCCCACAAATAAACTGCGAAACAATAAAAATTGTTAGTCCAATAAATAACGTTGCGACCGTACCCATAATTCTAACTGAACAATAAACAATTAAAAAAAATCGCTTTTGCATATCAATGGTTGCATCGCATACATTGCTGCGTCCGTTTGTGTTTTGTTTTTTCATCCATTAGTGGAGCGAGCGATCGATCAAACACAGAACCAATTTACCGATAGCTAGCTCTACTCGGCCACAAATTCTTCATACTCCGATGGTACGGGGTGATAGGTAATGAACTTTACCTTTATGGGTAACGTTTTGATCTATGGGCTTAGTTGGGAATGTATTTCAGTAAAATGTTATGTTGTATTCTGGGACGGTTTTATACTAACTGAAATGTCTTTCATTTCGGCCAGTGGCCAGTAGAGAGTCGCTTGCAAAAACCAAATGTAAAAGAACTGAGGATAAATTGACAATATAAAAATGGGATGAATTGAGAAAACAATGAACAATACTTAAGTTCAATAATTCGGCAGTCCGATACAGATATCTGTGCCGATTTTTTTAAACTTGATATACCTATCTGTCTAGCGAATTTTGTATCTTTGTATTTAAAATGTCTGTTTGTTTTGCTCAATTCATCTCATCTTAATATTCGCAATTCATGCTTAGTTCTTATACATTTGATTTTTGCAAGAGACTCTTTTCCGACCGAAATAAATGGTTACGACGCGCGACGTAGGCATCCGTTAAGAAAGGTTTTTTTTTTACTTTCACACGGACGAAAGAAAGAATAACAAAACTTGATACAAATAAATGACACTGAGAATAATGCACAAACTGTGTAAAGTCAAAACTTGATAAAAAAATATTTCTCGGGTTATTTCGAGCTTTAATTTTTTAAACATCTGACCGGTAAAATACAAAGTGGATAGGTATGTGTGTGATTCCGACCACGTGCAGACTTATCTGGCACACACTCTAGTTAAAGCTACAAAACTTAACGATAGGTTTTACTGTTATTTATTAATAAATCGAATAAATCTAAAATATAATCTATTAATTGACACAAAACAACGATTAGAAATCGCCATCAAATAGTTTTCTAATACATATAATTAATTTAAAGTCTCGAATCTCACAATACTAAATGAATAATTAATTGAATAGTTAATATAATGCGATGTAATAACACGGTAATAAAACTTGCTTACAAATACCGTTGCTTGATGTACGAGACAAGGTGTAAGCGGAGAGCGACGAGTGAAGCGATAAGCGTAGAGCGAGACTAGAGAGTCCACCGTTCCTCTAGCATTATCAAAGCCTAAATTATATTAGGTACATAATAATATAATATAATTGTAACCATGCCTGTTCATAAAATACAAGTTTCTTGCGCTTCGCGGTATTTTATGTATTCAATCACTAATAAATATTTCAGGACATAGCACATGACGTCTAGCCCAAATCTAAGCAAATAGGCCTGTATTATGACTTTTTGTGCATTTTTGTAAATACTTGCTTAATATCTAGACATCGAAAAATAAAAACCTAACATAAGTAAACACCTAATAAATATATCAATGACTCAGAGTATACCTTATTGGCTTTATTCATATTTATAAACATTTAATTATTAAGCCTTCATTAGTTAAAATGTGTTTTGGCACACCTGCCATCTGTAAAAGTGTGAAAGTGACAAAACCCATTTTAACTAAAATATGTTTATTTTAAATGTTTATTTATGAATAAGGAATATAAAGTGTAATCTGATTCATCAATGAATCAGATATTTACTTATCTTGTTGTTGTTATTGTATTGCCGATGCCCAATTGATTATCCCGCTCTGGTCCACATGGTCTAGTGTACCTACTATAATAACCAGTGTGTCAAAATGTCTAGTGTACTAAAATGTTGAGTCCTTAAAAGTCTAGTGTTTCAAAATTGGACATTTTGAGACCATTGTTCCAAAATATCCAATTCTTCAATTTCTTCCGTTCAACTGGTTTTCCGAGTAATTATTAAACCGCTATTATCTCCCGACTTGTACCCTACATTTTCTCAATCATTACCTAACAGAGTGATAAGTATATACCTACAATGAGGCGGCGGCGGGCGCCAGTTTTCAATGCTAACGAGCAACTGAAGCAGTGGCTATTAATACTCATTATAATACAATTCGATAGGTGTTAGGTGGTAGGCGTCCTCAATGAGTCTATGATTGCTTTCTTTGCGATTGTAACACCGATGTTCCCGTGTGATAGTGATTGGTTAATGTTACAAATGATTAGCTTATGTAGGATAATACAATCTCTATGTGAATGCGAAAGTTCGTATTTTTTTCTCTTTACGATGAAACGGCTTGACCGATTTAGAAGAAAAATTTCACAGAAAATGACATGTAGAATGAAATGAAGGAGGAAAATGTGAATAGAAAAGAAGTATAGAGATGGAAAGAATAATATTTTTTCAAGATATTCGGATCAAAAAAACTGCGGTACCTACGTATCTAGAATATAGATAATTATAAAATTCAAAAGTTTTGGATTAGGTATGTTTGTCACTCAAGCTGAAACGGATTGACGGATTTGGATGGAATTTGAATATAGATAGCATAAACTTTTAGGACAATACTCTTTACATTATTTTTTAAAATTGGGACGTATCATCAATAAAACCGTAAAATGCAACTAGTTTATGATAAAAAAGGTTCTTGGTAAACAGACAGACAATAAACGGACAACCGAGGGTCCCTCCTCTTGAGGTGCGGAACCCTAAAAACAGAAAAAAAGATAATCATAGGATCTTCATTAACTAGAACAGTTTGCGGGACGATCGTAAATCATAAAAGGATTACACCCCCCTCTCCTTTCATCCCCCCCTTTAATCCCCCTCGGTCTAAAATTCGACGTTATTAAAAAAACTCATTTGCAAATTTATAAAGACAATGAGATATAAGGGTCATTGCAGACTATTGATTAAACTGTAGATCGATAGATAACTTATAATAATATTTTTTAATCTATCACTAAGCAAAACGAGATGATAGCAAAAAAAAACAAATAAACTGTAAGTATCGGTTTTTAGCTTGGTGTCTATCAGAATAACCTTTTTGCTGATATATAAAAATCAACTGAACACAAAGCTGTTTCATACAATCAACAATCAGCCGATTTGAAGTTGACCGTCTGCATTAGCCCTTAAAGCAATAAAGTGAAATAAAAAAATTATCTTAACTCGTCTCCGGTGGGCGATGAAAAAAGAAGAAAAACGTTAGCCACTTTAGGGGTTGATACCACCCCTTTACTTAAGGGGATGTTAAGTCAAAGGGGTTTATAGTTCACTTTCATTTTTATTTGGATCATTAGCTTTTTATTGTTTACCACTTAAGACACGTAAGTTTTACCTATTACTTAAGTTATAACCAAAGAATATTTAATTGTTTCGAAACCCTCTTACTTACTCTTATCAAAAAACCTATTACTTCTGTTTTTTTGGCGAATTTGTTTTAAAAAATAACCATTTAGTTTGTCAGAGGAAAGTGATATTGAGAAATAACTCAATTATTTGAAAACGTGTACGTATATTTAGAAAAAAAACAAGAAAATGTAGAGACAAACACCTCCCCAATATATATTTTGTTATATATTAACTATTGTAATTTAATCGAATAGATACTGTGTCCATTAAATTATAACAAGTTTTTTAGAATCCAGAAACATGACCGTAACATAATTGTAACTGGTAAAACTCCAAAAGATCGAGATTCAAAGGCAAACTTCTCCAATACAAATCACAGGGGACACTTTCAGCTGCAGCCAAACTTTGCAAATTAAGAATTGTAATTAGTACCCCTCAGACCCCCTAGCATGGTCGCGCTCGCGCTCGCGCCCAGTGGGCCGGCTCACCACCCTCTCTCGGACATAATTAAGGCAAATCTTGTTGTAATTTTGACATTTAATTTTTTTCTCCCGACTCTAATTAATTTAGAAAAGTACCTTTAAAATTTAATCTGCGCTTTTTGGTGACAGTATTTTTTTTTCTTCCTTTTCTTCCGAGTTAATGAAACGTCTGAGATTTTTGATAGGACTCCCACCGGTGTCGTCCTCGTTATTTTAATTTGTAACTTTTTTCGCGGCCGACTAATGGATTCTGTTTACCTTTTTATTAATTTTGAGGCTTTTAATTTTTTGTAATCAAGAAAGTTGTTTTGGGTTTTTTTCTTTATGATGATTGGAGAGGAGATAGTGTTTTATTTACAAAATAAAATAAGATGGTAACATTTTTTTAAGTTGAATTAAAAATGACTCATTATGTTGTGATTGTGCGCGTACGTTATTTGTTTTGTTTTGTGCATAGCACAAAACTTTTATTTTTGTTTATGTTCAAATTAAAACTAAAATGTGTACGTTTTTACGTTAGGGATACGCTAACCTAAATAAATTAGGATAAACGTACGTACAGTACTTGATCACATTCTAAAAAGTAGTTTTATCCCGGATTAAGCCCAGCAAAATACATGTTCAACTAATCTATCAGCAAAATCTTGAAATTTTAAACTGAGGGTGTGCACACGATCAGTGACGCGGCGCTGGCGGTAAATCCCGCGTTATCGCGCTGTAATCCGCTCGTCAAGGCGGTATTAGCGTTATGTTGTGAAAACGGTGCGTTTCGCACTCTCATCACGGTTTTTAAATGATTGCGGGGCTCATGTTTGATTGAAGATGCTTTAAAATGTTGATGTCATATTGTTATTTCTCACAGATATGTTTTAATCTACATTACGGTGTTATGAAGTTGAATTACAGCTAAAAAATAAATGAAGTAATGTCAATTATTTAAATAATGACGATGGGCAACGTAATGCACCGCAGAGCTTTAATTAAAAAAAATACACATTTATGTTTTATTTACAACAATCGTATGAAAATAGCCTAATGAGAAATCAAAAGTTAACGCTCACGTTTTACAACATTCAACTAAAGGCGTCCATCGAAATGAGCAAAACATCGTTATCGTCATCAAAGTTAATTGTAACCCACTTAGATTACAATGTAACAACAACACGCCAATTATACAAACGGTCTGAAATTTACGCATTCGCTCAGAATAAAGCCACAGATATAATAACAGTTAGTAGGTTGTAGAGTAGAGCCCCAGCCGTTGCCGTCCGCCGCGTAATGATGTGACCGATTTTATCGCGATCGCCGGCTTAGATGTCATTTAAATTTAAATTAAGGTATTAGTTGCGTTTAGCCTGGGCTATAACACGCCCCGCGCACACCGCGTCCCCCTCGCTTCACGTGCCCCTCGCCTCGCGCGTCGTGTCGGACGACTGTCTTATCGTGTAGACGCGCCGTTTGGGGTGCATTTTAAACTATGATTAGGTAACATGTTGGATTTATATATTTGTTAGAAAATGTTTGCTTATAATAATAAAATTATTTACCGTAGACATTATTTTTATCTATATTTTCCACGTTTGAATTGAACTTTCATAACTAGCTACGAAACTGGAATATTGTCTTCGTTCGATCTAACTTTGGAGGTAAGTACAACACACCACCACCACCACCTTCCGAAGTTGTACACATTTTTTTCCCTGTAAACACGTGATTTTTTTGTCTTGTTTTATAACCGGCTTCGAAAACATAATAATTATTACTATGTTATTACTATGTAAGTTATTTTGCTGAATAATACAATTTTATATTTTGACCAAAAAATACTGTTTTTTAGTGCCTAACCTAAAAAATCACCACTACCTGTTTACGTACTGACAACAAAAGATGACAAATCAGCGATTTTAATTTAATTTACATTTTAAATTTAGTACAATTGCTCAAAATATTACTAAAGACTAAACAATTTTTTGCCAAAAGAAGCCTTATCCAAATCAATTGTAAGAGACGTGAAACAACCCCTACATCGTGCACCGTAACTAACGCCTCACATGTGGCCACCCTTATCCAGAACACTTTCCAAAACAAATTGAATAAAACCGACAGAAAAAACCGCGATATCGATACCATCGAGTATCGAACTATCGACTAGGGTGCCCATACTTTACTGTAATCGCATTCATCTACAGATACAAATGTTAAATAGTCCGTAAATCATGGTTAGTGTATTTTTGAATTGTGATTTATAAGAGTCATAATTACATTACATTACTTTACCATGATTTTTAATCAAATTGCTTGGTATCGTTTTATCAGTCAAAAGAAACTAATAACGAATTAAAAACTATGTTTTTCGCACATAAAAATAGAAATTGATGCTATAATTTATTTTGGTTCTTACTCAATAACTATTAGACCTACTGATGACCAGTTAAGTGGCTTGTAAGCGACGCCTTATGACTAAGTATTGTTATATGGAACTCGTGGTCGATTGTGGCCGCGCGTTCATTGATTCGCGCAAAGAAATATCCCCAGATTAGATATTGCGCTGCGCAATAATTTTCAGAATCAAAATCTTTATTATGTCCAGATTGCAGTTGATCTTTTGAGATAATTTTTATATTTAAAAAACTTGTTCAATCGTAATACACTTTTCCCGTATAGTGAAATACCTACCTTTTAGGTACAATTACCTACAATTAGCGACCACAAGTGAACCGGCCCAACAGCAACACTGTATATTTATCAAGCAGTTAATCCACACTTCTCATAAATCAGATACACCGCAAAAAACATGGCGGCTCGGTTTTTTCGCGCCAAAAGAATTTGCAGAAAGCAGGAATGAGCGGCAGATTATGGGATAAGCCGTTTTTATTAATGGAGCTGAGATATACACGACAAAATGGATAACAAATGGTTTTGAACCAACCGGCCATTTTTGACGCGATGTTGTTTATGTGAGCTCGGTGTGATTTGTTCTGATGGGGTTGTGCGGGTTGTGCGGGTTGTGCGGTTACACGCTGTATTTTATACCTATGTTGCTTTTATACTTTATTGATTGATTGATTGTTTTGTGATATAATGATTTAATAGGACTGTTCTACCTCAACATTAATTTACAAATCTTACAGATATAAGTATTTTATTCTGAAGAAGATCCTTCGACATGAGTTAAAACGTCGCTTGTGTCATGCAGCCAATCGAGCTGATCTGTTTAGAGCTTTAGGGTAAATGTCTGACGCCTGCCATAAAATTAGAAGATCAGTCAAAGCCAGCAATATTACAATAATTTTGTAATTTGAATAATTGTTTATTTAATTTTATTTTGTTTACTAAACATAATGAAATCCTATACAAAAAGCGCTTTGTCGCTCGACATTAACAGCATAGCTAGAGAGTAGCAAGAGCGACGAAATGAAAGCTACATTAAAGCGTAAAGCGATCCAGCGGCAGCGCTACATTGTAACGCACTCAGCTTACAACTTTTCCAATAACATTGCTTGGGCTCTCTTTTCCAGTATTGGTGCATTACAGGACAGATAATTGAGAACGGTGAGAAATATTTTTCTTTACTTTATTTTAGTTTTTTAATATAATACTTAATGAATGTTTAAAATGTGAATGGTTTATACAGATAGAGAGACTTTTGCATTCCAGCAATGTTTAGGCTATTAGTAAATAAATAATGGATTTTGGAAATGCAATTCAGGTAGGTACACTGTACGAACATCCTGATCTTTGCTGCATAAATATAGACGGTGTCAATTATTAATCATTGGTAATTAATTCCCCTATAATGCTCTCTACATAATTTATTAGTGATTTTAAAATGAATTAAAAAAAACGTTTATAACTGACTAGCAGCGCTCCGCGGTTTTACCCGCGTAACTCCCGATCCCGTAGGAATACCGAAATATAAAATACCCTATAACCTTCCAGATTTGTTTAATTCGAACCAGTCGTTCGCAACGATTAGCAACGTTCAAACAAAGAAACTCTTCAGCTTTATAATATTAGAATATATAGATTTTCTTACAAAAAGGAGGATCAGCATTTGACCACTTTCACACCTGCCTCATGGTAGGTGACGATGCGGTCTAAGACGTAGCACACTTTCCTAAAAGATGCCTTAGTCATCGGGTCAGTTCAAGCATTTATATGATAACGATAAATACTCATTCATATACATTCAGAGTCGAGATACAGTGTCGTTCCAGTATAAAAAACTTGAACAAAAATATCTTATGAAGAAACGACCCGAGTTCACTTACCAGTAAGTGTACAAAAGTATACAGTGTGGTATATTTACAAGTTATTGGCGAGGCGGGCGGCCATCGACGCTTTATATAAATGTAGTTTTATACTTCGGGACGAGCCGGATGTATACACTTTATATGCCATCAAGTGTACTCGATCGTTGTACTAAACTTTACTGCAGCGTGTTTGTGTGCGACTGCGTGCGTAGACTGTACCTACTGAGGTACCGGCAAATAACTACTTATTTTTAATGTGGTTGTATTCAAGATGGAAATATAGACTGGGGTTTTTTGAGCTTCACTCTATATAACCCAGTCTATATTTCTATCTTGAATACAACCACATTAAAAATAAGCAATAATTGATTGATGGTATTCCATCAATCAATTATTGAATTTCGGGTACCTACGAAAAGTGATGTCAGTAAGGAATTTATAAGGTCCCGTTGGTCCCAAGGACTATAAATCCGAAAGTATGTTTATTTATTTGTTGTTCGTTCCCTTTTCATGGTCAAACGACTGGATCGATTTGGATGAAAATCGACATGGTAGTAGTTCAGGGAATTGAAAAGGACAGAGGATAGTTTTGATCCTAAAATCCCCGCGGGATCGGGACTTACGCGGGTGAAAACGCGGGTCGCAGCTAGTACTCAATATTATTTACTTTCTATAATATAAGATACGAGATGCCAAGACCTCTTCATGTAAACATCCAACAAAGACAATGATTATCATTTTATGACAATATTCCCGCCAAAAAATCAGGTCAATCAGGTCGTGGATGGTCGAGAGGAATGAGGAAAGCAGTAATATGTATTCATGAGTCGATTCTCGTACGATTCGATATCGAATGGTATCGATATGGGTGTAATATCGATATCATTGCGATGGAAAACATTATCGTGAACTATCATTCGAGGGAATTTTTTTCATAACATTTTTTATATTTTCTTTTCAATTGTTGTGAAAATAATTACAAACTAGAGTAAACTTATTTTAGTTTTAGACGATAATAAGGTAGGTGTATTTTGAATCCACGTGAAAACTGGCCCCATTATTTTGAGCTCAATGATGGGATGAATTCAATATTTTATTTCATTAATATAAATCACAGTAAGAGTCAAGACTCACTTGAAACGTCTTTAAAAAGATTAAGGAATTACTGGAAAAACTAAAAACTCATGTAATGTTACAACGTGTAACGGATGTAGCCAAGCGGAGTTTTCTTTGTGTCACAATATATCAGTATGTCCCAGTTTCCCAGTCCCAGTAATTTATTAATAAAAAATCCCAGTTGTTTCCACTTTGCTAAGGAGACACATTTTAAAAAATCCTAGTTGTCCCCAAAGAATGAACGACGAAAATAAAACAGGTTCACCAGTGAACAAAATTGAATGATTGTCAACATAGTAGTACAAGTATGTACCCTTGGAATCGTCGATATAAACCAATACAAGTGAACAGTAAGTTAAGCTACTATCACGGCTGGAGCTACTTGCTATCGAGTCGTTTCATACGATAACACAACGATACGTATGCGCCACGATATAGCTTTTATTATTATATCCACATATTGACTTTGTGCTGTCTATTCCGACCCCACCTCCCCCTCCCCCGCCCCCCACCTGACGTGGGAGCGAGGGGGCTATGGATGGGGGGGGGGTGAAGATGTAGTCGCGAACTGAACACATGTAGCGGTGAATCGATAGAACGATAATGCGATTTGGATTGTCTTTGTGCATGTGCTGTGCAAATTATCTACCGTATTGATATTTGATATTAATTCTTGGTTTCTTTGTTGTGATAATAATAATATTGGCCTTTTACGATGATTTGTACAACGCCAGCAACTTTGATCTAATGGTATTCAGAGCGCTGTGGTGGCTGGGATATGTGGACATGACATTAGTTGGAGTATGCTTGTCCAGCACCTCCTCTCACCTTAGTCGACCGTGCGTAGAGGAAAGAACTGGTCAATACGTCTGGAGCCAACTAAACCTCGGCAAGAAAAGCCGCTAAGAAAACCAAAACCTAAATGAATCTTACCAGTGATATTAAAAACAGGAATTTTTGTTTACAACTTTATATTATCTGAGTTATTCCTGTCTGTTACCGAATCCTGTTCCCAAACAGGAATCAAAATTCCTGTTAGACAAACAGAAATATTTATTTTCTTACTTTACTAAATTAAACAAACACTGGAAACAAAAGACTATCGAAACAGAAACAAAAGATGATGAAACTTGTTTTGTGAAAGGTGTGCATATTGTTTCCCCTGGTTTCGCCTGATAATAAGCGATTACTTTTATCCATAACAATAGTATTGACTTGAATCACTACAAAGATCAAAGGAAATCAACAAAAAATTAACCAAAATTCCAATTTAATTTTACCAAGTGTTACAGAATCGTTTACGCCATCTGCTTCCAATATATGTGACGTTCGGGATGTAAACATCGGAGGAGGTTCCTTCGACCTCCTTGGTGCTATGTTTGTAGAGTTATTTACTCTGTGGTATATGTGCTCACAATGTAACCTCTTTATTTGCGTGCTTGTGAACGGTTCGAGAGATTATGTTCACGTTTATTTTGTAGGAAAAGGGAAATTATGTGAAGTTTAATGATTCTATTTGTAAGTTTATGATTTTGTTAATGAACGCTTAATTCTTGAATTCAATTGTAGGTTCGGTAAAAAAATAAAATAATAATAATTAAAAAAATATTTTATTAGCAAAGTGCGAAGTTAATTTTTTATGGTACAACTGTCCTACGCGTTGACTTCGGCTCCACACGCGCCTTCCAAAGGTCCGCGGTTCCATAATAGCCCCGTGGACACAATACGGGATGAGTTGCAGTCCGGTCCGGCCGTGTACGTGCCCCGTCCGTGCTCCGTCCGAGCCACAGCCACGGCCTGACCCGGTCTAATGTAAATTATCCCTATTAGTAAAATATAGAGCATTTGTACATTTCATCCCATTTTTGAACAGGAAACTCAACCTGCGCCAATCCATGGAAATTTTATTTATGACATCACATCTATCCTTTGGTTTTTGCAAGTGTACTATAGGTAATTGATCGATTTTAAAAATGTTTACGCGTTATATTTTTACCCGACTGCAAGGAAAGGGTGTTTTATTTTCGTGCCTATCTTTGTACGTTTGTTTTTAATAATAAAGTCTAAAAAACCTACCTACTGAGTTAAGTATGTCTACTCCATATATTTTGTGGAACAAAGTAAAGAACCTCACAGCCTACCGACAAGCAAGCAGCGCGCAACGAGACGCGAGGCGACACGACGAGCCATATCTCCGCTCCCTATGAATAATGTGGTATCGATTGTGTCCCGCGACTGCCGCGACTGCCGCGACATGCCTTCTTTATTGGCCTCGAGATAGACGCACAAATATGCGGTCAATTCGTATTTTATTATAATGTAAGGCACTGTGTTTTCATAAAAGTTTTTACGAACTCCACTGCGGCTGTGTCCCCGATTTATCCTACCCAATTTTTATCTTTTCCTTAGATTGATCTATGGACAGACCAAATAAATACCAAAAGTAACCCTAAATACCCTAAAAATTCAAATCGGTGGAATATGGTCACCGTATTGCACTTTTCTGATAAGTATTACAATTTATAAAATTATTTAAGTGGGAGTGTTAACACTTTATTAAAAAACGGTTATTCACACTATAGCGAGCCATTCCATTGTTCTAGACCCAGTCGGCACTGCTAAGTTTTACTAGTGCGACCTGAGCTTTAACTTTCACAAAACAGATAAAATCAATCAAGTAATATAATATAATTATAATGTAATGTTTATGAGGAACACCGCTCACGGTCCGCGCTTATCTTTCAATCTCAATAACTCGATCAGATCTTGCTGCAGCTCGGTAGCTGGAAGTGTTCACACGGTCGCCGCTCGCGTCGCGACATATGTGTGATAGTTAATCGATTTATTATTATATACGGTTGACGTCGACTCTACTGTATCCATACCGAAGTGTCGCAGCGGACTTTGTCGATCTATATAACTTTGACACTGGCTTTGTTTCAGTCGGTTCAAAACGCGGTAATCAGTGGTCTAAAATAAACGTTATTTAACGTTTATTATAAACCTCTATACTGTATTTTACATATATATTATATTAAAAAAATGAAAATGTAAAAGTATTCTTCGTTGTCTGACCACCATAATTCAAACTGAGTTTAGGGCTAAATGGTTCTGTATAAAATGTCCTATAATATTTAATTTATTTTATTTTATTTTTATCTGCTGTTCTTCATAAAGAAATGTAATCGACTTTGTTTCCGATTCTATCGACTTTTGTGTCTGATACGATTTTCAATTGATCGAACCATGAGATAAAAGGCATTGTTTGATCGAACTACGCAATCGAACCACGTGGCGATGTGTTTCCCTACATACTTATCAAATTATGCTTTTAGGGCAATCAATATTTTTTTCATACAACTCTGCGGTAGACATGCCTGGATTTTACAGGGTCTCTAACTATTTGCAAGATAAAAAGAAAATAGAGGAACATACCTATGTAGATACAGCAACATGGGTTTTATATAAAAATTGATTGTTCCAGCTAGAGGCATTATCCGGGAAGGAAATAAGTAATTTTTATGAAAATTTGGCTTAAAGAAGCCGTTCACATCGGCTTACAAATTCAAATTGTGATTATAATCACTGAATAAGTAGTAATAAAACTAATTTTACACTTAGTCTCAATACTTTCTATAATAATCATAATTTGACTTTAAATAATTCCAAGAAACATTAAATCAATCTCATAGACACAGGTAGGTATAGAGTATAATTTCCATAACTCATCAAATAAAAGGTAAGTTCTACACGGTCGTATCTAGAAATTATACCGCGCGTTTAACTCATTAACTACTTTATCTCATGTAAAGATATCTAATATTATAGAGGGGTAGAGAAAATGGCCTTATCTTCCGATTTTGCACCATAGATTGGTAGGGTGAGCGGGAATATTTTTCCCGTTACTCCGAATATACCATATTCCACAACCAATACATATACCAAATAATATACAATAATATAATACATATAATATACCATATTTCGAACATTTTCAAAAACTTTTAAAGCTATCAAATAATTCAAATCTAAGGTACACTACTGACGCGTTTTAAACCTCATTTATGTTTCATTTACGCAGGTGAAACCGTGCTAGTATCTAGTACAAATAATCGGTAGTTTCACAGTGTAAGACACATGAGGAAGTCTAGTCTATTTCATTGTAATTTAATACTCTTTGATCTAATGTCATTAATGTAATCGTCAGCGGCTACCGAACGGCATTCCGCTTGTCGCGCCTCATCATTACCATTTTGACACCGAACATCTAAACCCAAGCACGTCTACACTGAGCTTTACTATTACAACCAATGTAACAATATTCAATCTTATCTAACAAATTTTAGAGTTGAATTTCGAGTGTAGTGTATAAGGTTATTAAGACGTTAGGTTATAATAATGAAATCAAAGAAATCACCAATAAAGATGTTATTGTCAATTGAATTTAATCCCAACAACCATTAATTTAGGAATCGATTTGCCATGCACAGATAGTAGATAATTATCGACGTACTCTGATGAGAATGTCGGTGTGACGCTTTCATTTGTCAAGCTGAACTGACGGATTGACGGACGGACGGACGTGTCGGAACGGAACGGACGGACTGAGACCGACAGATTGGCCGTGTAGTGATATATTAATACTAGATGGTATTTAGATATAAGAGTTATTAGCTGCCAGTTAATATTACCGGTTCGAGTGATTAGTTTTGTAGTTAATTGATTTTATAGTTTCGTTCACGAATTAAGCTTTGAGATTGATATTTATCGAAGTTTAAAAGGTTTGACCGCAGATATTGGAATAGAAGGGCACGACCTTGCTCTAATGATTTATTAAGCCTTGCTAGTGAAGCGACTAGTCGCAAGAAGGCAATGCGACGGAACGACAAAAAATTTAGACTTATTTTCATTGTCTATTAGTTTAAAAAGAAAAGTGATTTAAAGCAGGACTTCCATTCTAACCAACTAAAACAGATGAACTGTTTTTCTTTCCCAACGACACAACTTTTTCCTTTGGTCCGATAGGAATATTTATAAAATTCTATGTAGAAATTTCTACATAATTTAAGAAAGAATATGTAACCAAATATTACAAATATTTAATTCAACAAAATATTTACAAAGTTATGTTTACATAAAAACCAAGATTAATATAATAGATCAATGTAAAATTAATTAATGAAGAAGCGAATGCTCGAATGGTCCAAAAAGGGGCATTGAAACCAAAGCGAAGTGTCGGATTAATGGGAGAGCGGTTTGAAACATTAATTACAATATTAATTATTAGCTAACTCGTGTAGCCCGGCCCTAAGGACGTGACTTCAATGTACTGGTGGTAGAATAAACAACTAGAATAATATATATACATAATATATTTTATTTTGTGTAGCTTTAGGTTAAGTATTTGGATTTTGTCGTGTAAATATTTTTTAAAGTCAGTTAGGTAGAAGACCACGTCCTATAACCAAAGGTAACAAATGTTATGTCATGAGTGCGTAATAACGTGTAACGGATTTTAAGGAAAGAGTATATACTAAGACTAACTTTCGCCAGCGACTTCGCCAGTGACTTCGCCAGTGAATCCTTATCGGATGCCTACAAAGAGCACACCCTCCAAGTTTCAGGTCTCTACGATCAGCGGTTTAGGCTGTGCGTTGATCCGTCAGTCAGTCAGTAGTTCAGAAAAGCATTTTATATGTATAGATAGATAATCTAACGTTAGGTCTCATAAAGTCTATCAGAATTCTGTCAACTTGACGTAAGATGAATGAGATGTTACAAAGCTCCACTGCCTATTGTTTTACCGATTTTTTTGATATTTTATTAGTACCTACAAATTGCTAAAATCTTAGATACATATTAAAATGATTTGTATTAATTCACCTTTTGTAAAACCGATTAAGTTTACAAAAGTTTTTTTAAAGAAGTCTCTGTATTTAATTGTACTTGCCCCGGAACCTACCTATTTTATTAAAAAGAGACCGTCATTCAATTTTGAATAGCAATCAAAACCGACTTAGACAAGCTTTCACCAATAAAATAATAGAATATTAGAGAAGTAAGCCGAGCTTTGTTACATTCGTTCGACACCCACACCCATCAGCCCGTCACCCATACCCTCGGGACTTGGCTTCCACCATTCCAATTGATTTTATTTATATTATCTACTTACAATTTCAATAGATATTACAGTTCTTGCAATTGACGAGTGCGTTTGGCCTTTGATTGTAGTTGTAATCGTGGATACACAGTAAATGCACATTTGTCGACACAGTTGGCACAATGGTCACCATGCCGGACTGCCAAACACAGGGTTGCGGGTTCGATTCCGGCTTCAGACAGGTATTTATGCTTAGATATTTGTCTGTGGTCTGGTTGTTTCTATGTATTATATTTACAAAAGAAAAGTATAAAAGTAGTATATCCGTTGCCTAGCACCCATAACACAAGTCTAGTTACTTAACTTGGGGCTAGATGGCGACGTGTGGAATGTCCAACATAAAAGCACATGTTCGTTAGTGTGTGTACCCGACGACGACCGACACGGAGCGGTCAGTAGCGAGCGACACATATACAGATTGGTCACTCACACAAACAAAGGTCGAGCGCACTCGTCATTGCAAGAACTCTACCGACTTATTATCTTGGTAACAAAACGTACATCGGCCTATGGTTAAAGTATGATAAATTCGCGCAAACCTGATTTCTGTTATTATAACGTGAAGCGTAGAAGAATCATCGCGGTCGTAATAATATTTACAAAAATCCATTGTTATGTCGCAACATGTAACGGATGTCACGGTATTTTTTAACTATGACCAATACCAGCATTTTTTTTTCCTTTTGAATCATTCGCATGAGATTACATTAAATCGCCTTAAAAACTAAGTTAGCTAAGTTAGTTAAACAGTCACTTAAAAACGACCAAATAAAACTGAAATAGACTTTACCAGTTTGCATCAAATACATTTTTTTGTACCCTATACCTAACCCGAAAATCAACAGGTTCGATTCCCAGCTACGTTGATGTTACAAAACACGTTTTGGTTTTTGTTAAAACTGCGTTAGTGACTTCTTTGACTAATTTCAGTACTATGGTTCTGTGGTCCTGTAATTGATATTCACCATGATGTGTCAGCAACAAATAGAATACAATTCAAACAAAAATATTGAATTCAAATATTCAATGAAATCCTAGAACGATGAACAGTGATTGGTTTGCGGACTGTACTTTAAACTGGCACATAAGCCCGAAGACACAACGACATCTGCCGACGTAATTGAGGGATTACTCAGATAATTGAAACCGTGCGAGCGAGATGGAACTACTCCCGAGCGTTATACGAGTGAAAGAGATGACACACATCAGTCAACACCGCCGACAACGGAGACGGTTAACAACGTGTCTTCTTGTATATTGTATTATCTTACGTTTTATGCCCTATTAATCTTGCCAGCTCGTAGTATCCCGACTTTGAACTTTATTTTCAAGGGGTTAGAGTTGAATTCTGCGATGTTCGAGCCTTTGATACGGGGTGGTGCAATAAATAATTGTTTGTTCGCGTAAAACTGGAGTGTTCTCGTTTATTCGGCTGTCAAGTGTCGGGTAAGGTTGTATTGTTTTATTTGAAGATGCTAAAGGTAATCTGGGATAACGAGCAGTAACGAGTAACGGCGAGATTTCGTCGTTAAACGACGTCAAACTGACGAATTACTTGATTTAACTAAAGCTCTTTGTTGTTATTTTGACATCGGCTACAGTCCGTAGTAGGTGCTACGGTAATGCTACGTCGTAGCTAATTCGTAGCACGAATATAATTCATAATTTTTTAACCCTGAATGACGAGATACGGATGATAAGCAAGTTTGACTTCTACGTCTGTCTAGTTACCCGACTAAAGCTAAAATGGAGGGCTATGTTTTTGTCTGTGTGAGTATGTGGCATAAAATAAATTTACAGGGTTATTTATTTAATTAAAGCTCTAGTCTCAGTACCTAACATAATAACTACAAATTCTACAAGGAGATGCGTTTCTAATTTTGACAAAAAGTAACACTAAGTAGGTACATCATTAGATTTATGGACTAAAAATCAGTATATTTTTGTATCAATCTTTAGTGTTGTTGATAGAAATCAATTATTAGGAAGAAATATAATATGGCAAATCAAAAGAAATAGCAAAGTTTAGTAGTCTTCTGGAAAACATTATACTCATATTTTTTAAAGAAATTAAATCTTTTTTATTGAATAAAATTAATATATGCTAGGCTATAACTATTTAAGTTTCGAATAAAACCTATTATTTTAATCCAACTCAATGAACATATAAAGCCTACAAAGCAAGCCGCCTGTTACGGCGACAATAATAAAAACCACTTTCATCCTACAATGTCACTTAAATCCGGAAACGTCACTAATGAATGACGATTCAAATTATTTCTCATCATCATTGACCTCGTCTATTATCAGACGATTAAGGTGCCACGAGGCACAAAACGCAAAATGAATGCTGTCTAAATATTAAATAGTTAATTATTGCATGGAAAATTGTTGTTAAATGTATTATTGTATGTGCAGTTTGTTCGAGTTCCTTTTCTGCATTTTGGTATACTTAATTTAAAGTAGAAAATTCATGGTCGTTTCTAAGTTTATACAAAAAGAAGGCTAGAAATTTAAAAATTGGCTTAGAAAAGACTAGAAATTTTCGTGTTTAAGTTAAATCTAAATGTAGGGAAAGAGCTTACCTACAAACGGTATCCCCAATCAATACTTCACGATAATTATTTTCCATTCAAAAATTAACATTTCAATTACACAAGCTTAATGCGTTTGGTCCCTATATATATACACATTAAATATAGTTTTCTTTTTGTGGTTGATCCCCTCACTCACAGACACAAAGCCTTAAACAATAATCATCCAAGTGTAACGAAATCTACCAATAATGCTACCCGTGATTGATACAAGGAAATCCCCTGTCTGCGCGCGCCATTTGCATGTTTATATGCGCCGCCCGCCCTACGCCCGCCCTACCCTAGCCTCTACTAACACAAGTAAGTACGTCTTATAGGTAAACATACTCAGGTTTTTAAATAAAAGAGGCTTTACATGTGAGCCTCCTTATTTATTGAGTACGGAAAGGTATCACGTTTGAGGGTACCTATAGCTATTTTAATGTAACATATTATATACCAAACGCGTTGGTTATCTTTAGTTGTACGAAAAATATACATTCAATCATTCTGGTTTGCTGATTAATTTTTTTAATCAAACAATTTACTACTGAAATACTCCTATATTATTTGAGATTATATCATCATGTGTATATCATCCGAAAAATTACTTACATACCATTTTGCATCTCGCTCATTTCTATACAGTCCGACAGAAACCAAATAGGTATAGCTCTATTCAGCCCCAAGTTAATACAAGAGTCTCCACACCAAATTGATTTACATTTACATTAAACATAAAGATATCTAGTTACAATATACAATTTACATGATATTAGGTGAGCAAATGTCCAAATCCAATCATATTATTAATCCATCTGTCATACGGGGTCTTGTGTGGACATCATTTGAAAGATTATAGGCTTATAATAAAGGAAAATATTACATGAATTCCTTACATACGGCTAACTATTAATTAATATTTGAGAGCGCGAGATGTTAAACGAACATTTTAAACCAAAACGAAAAAGTAGATAATAAAATATTAAAAAGCAATTTATTTTACACGAGAAAGATCTCATCTAATCTGAAATCAAGAATATTTATAGAAAAACTGTGAACATAAGATGACATCTAAAAGCAGTAAAAACTTCTCATCCATGTTTAAAAATCAAGCCATTTCAAACACTTCAATGCAAGTACAGTAACATTTTTTATCAACACAAGCACCCCCAAAAAGAAAATATGTCGTCAATTAGCACAACCGCACACTGGGGCTGGCGCGTACGCAGTTGCGTCAAAATACGCATTGTAATGCTAATAATCCGTCACAGAGTAATCCACACAATACGTCAATACGTAACTTACGCCCCCGACTTTACGCGGCAATACTGCGGTTGTCACTTCCTATTGTTAGTTAATAACAAGGATTTCGTTATAAATTGTTTTCGAATAACATGTGTTATTTTTAGGGATATTGGTTTTTAGATTTGGTTTCATTATAATGTCGTCGTTACAAATTGAAAATTGTACAAACCATTTCCTAATAAAATATTATTTTAATATAATTTTAGTCTTATACATAATTTTTCTAGAAATTTAAAAAATATCGTAATCAAACCTATATGTCTTAAAACAAACGCCGGTTTAAACTTTTAGCTTAAGAGATTTGTCAAATCTCTAAGGTTGGGGCTTTGCCCAGTATTGGGAGTGGGACATGTTAATATGATAACTTTACTTTTTCACATTTATAATAACAAAATATTAAACCTTAAAATTTCCTCATTCACAAACATTAATTAAAACGTTACGTCGCATCGCGTCGCTTGGGTCGCGCGACTCAAGCGTTAAAATGGTTATTTTTCTCATAATTATTATCAATAACTTGATTACAAGGTACAACGTATAAAAATCAATGTTCACTAAACAACTTTATTTACCAAGACAAAGTTCTAAACGACGGGGCCATCAAATAAATTTATTGGCAATAAATAAGACAGTGCAAACGAGCTACTACTGAACCCTAACAAGTCGTTAACACAATTTGGGTTCCGTATCTAAGTGAAGAATTAGGGATGGAGAAGTGTGCCGTTCTTTTGTTCAAATTACAAAACGTATTTGTGTCTTATTGACTTGCGTATTGTTTTAATGTGTAGTTAACCTTATGTAATATTTTCATAGAATTAACGTGTTAAATATTGATGTCGAAGTCTACCTTTACCATATCATACTTGGAAAAAAATCTAAAATTTATAAATTATTGTGCAGTGCAGTACCTATAGGTTCTGTGGCAGTGTGCCCTGTGTGTTTTTTCTGCGCGGGTCAAAGAACTTGTGGTGACAATCGACTACGAGTCCCATTTAAGAATGATCGTGCCGCATCCCGTGTAGGATATTTAACTGAGTTCAAAAATAAATAAAACGTACTTATTTTTTTATATCTTTTGTTTTGTGCGCTTTAAAAATCTTTATCTGTGGACAAGCTATGTGTGGTCCGTTAATTAGAACGATACTTAACGCTTAAACACTAATTTGTCACCGAAGCAATAATAACTAAAAGAACAAATGACATCATAATGATGTGACGAACTGACGAATCGTTTAATCAACAAAAACCCGGAACATTTGCTATCGAAATGCAGATGTTCGACCGAATCGATACAGTGGCACTAATGAGCACCGATTACCGCTCGCTACGATCTGTCATCGGGTACGACGATTGATTACTTTACCCTACTACAACACTAGGAAATCAATTTCAACTTTATAACTAAGGTTATACAGCTTATATTTAATAGTTCGTAATTTCAAATCATCTTCGACGGAACACATTTTATTTCGCGATCTTTATTTCAATTCGAATAAAGATTTCATTTCATTAAAATGTTACAGTAAATCGTTGTTAAGGCAATTTTAATTTTAAAACAAATAGATTTGATTTTGTCTGGATTTGTTTGTTCTAGGTGGAGTAAGCGAGGAGGGTATCGCAACCAATGTCTGTCGAATAGATTTAGTTTGGAATTTAGGCGGATATACGTCATCGAGTATGCGCTGTCAACTGTCAATGGCGATTATAGGATTGTATTGAAAACAAAACGAAATGACAGCTCGTTTGACTAATATTCGAGTGTTGACTTGGTGGTAGAGTTATAGGACTAGGTGAAATGTTAGTGTTCCGGATTTAGGATTAATTGTTCATAGTTATTTTTGCAATTTAAAACTTTTTTATCGATTTCAAAAAGGAGGAGTTTAAGTTTACATAATAATTACACTATGGTAAATATCTTCTTAGTATATACCAATTTTATTTTATATTTAATCATTATAAAAATTCGTTAACAATCTATTATAAATTACTATCAAAACAAATTAAGCAACAGAGGTAATGGTGCTTAAATAATTTTTCTATGCAGATGTAAATGTGCATTAATTATTTTATATAACGAGATCCATCAGTTTTTAAAATGCAATGACATTGTCAACATATTTTACGATTAAGCGTGAACCTGTAAATTATGATAAGGGTTCTGTATAAAGGAGCATATAAGATGCAAAAAACATAGTAGTTTAAGTACCTAGACTATTAAACTTTAAAATTTTACATCGAGTTAAAACGTCTTGATTTTTTTAAGATGCGACGTAGACCTATAGGTAGGTATTTTATGTAATAAATAAATAAACAAAAATGCCCAGGGATGGTTATCAACCTCTTTTTCTTCTTTTAATTCTTCTACCTATATCATATCTATTTATACAAATCGGAAATGATAACAATTTTGGGAAGTAGGTATGAGTTTAAAACTAAGATAACAAAGTACTTACGTGGTAAACAATAATTAAATTATAAGGCTTGCTCTTCACACAACATTGATGTTATCAAAACGAATTTCACAAATCAGGATCTTTTTGTACAATACAAAATAGGGGAATAATTTTTATCTAAAACAAAATCACTTTCAAAAAGGGAATAATCCCACAGTAATATATTATGCAATTTTATGATTTCAATCGTGCCATGCATCCCTATTTTACGGTCCACTAACCAAATCACCTTTCAATTATGCACAATTAAAAAAAAATAGATTTATTTTTTCATAAACGCTTTTATTTTTATCAGAACACATTAAAATTATATTATAGTGTTATCAATCATTTTAATTTAATATAGTAAGGGTGGTCCTATTTCATCCCCTTGGTGTGAGTGTTCATCCCCTCTGTGATTCTCATCTACACGGGTTTAAAGTGTCGTCTGTCTTATCTGTGACGTCATTAGTGTGACGCAATCAAATGGGTAATGGGGTGACGGTCATTTTGCATAATTTTGTTATTTTCGTATTAATTCCTTGGGATATTAAAACGTTTTGAGTGTAGATTTAATTTGAAACAAGATGAGATTTGTTTTTAATCCTTTTATTTCTAATGAGATTTTTTGTTGACACGGGTCAGGACAGAAGACTAGGGCTGCATGTAGTCTAGCACGGTGTGCTGTTACTTAAGGAAATTGCTGTTACTTGAATGACTTGGAACAGCAGACTGCTACCTTTAAATGAAACTGAATCCAAAATGTTTCGAGGTCAAGATGTCAATAGGTAACATAGTCTCAGTGTGTAAATGTACATTTTGTCAAAAGCCTTATTGTAATCATGAGCAGGTGTTAATAAGTACAAAAGACAAAACATACCTAATTGTGACATAATGCAACAGAGTTTAAATGTTCTAGTGTCGGAATGCACAAAAGATAAAAAACATCTTTTATTGTTTTCGTGCCTTCTTTGATTGTGCTTTTATTTAATTTCTTAATTGTTTTATTAGTATGTTTAACTATTTTTTTAAGTCGTACGGGGTACACTGGTTGGTTACTAAAAACTATAGCTATATAGCAATAGTTACTAATATAATAAAATTCAGTTAATTAAAAGTTAGATACAATTTATATTCTCCAATGATATTCTTACATAAACTGGAGTGGAATTTTCTCACGGTAAGATTTAATATTTGTATTAGTGAGCCTCAAGAGTTATATAAGCAACATAACAGCTCCAATATATCATACGAAACTACGTTATAAAGCATTTAGCGTTAACACACTGACATAAGATTAAAAAAATATATTTTAGTGTTCCGATTAGGAACATCTCACCGTTCGGATATTACTTATTTAAATGTAAGATATTTATATTTTATGATGGTTATAATGAATTTAGAACGTGATTTAATATAGATTATGTAAATTATTGTCTATGATTGATAGCTCATTGAAATTACTCAGTTTTATTGAACGAGAGACGTATTAAGACACTTTTTTGTATCTGAGAACATGTTTTGTAGGTGTAAGAGATATATAAAAAGTAGGAAATGATCAATATAAATAATTAAACTGTATTTGCACTCTTTTTTAAATCGATAACTTCATCTACTTGTCAGTAAAAGTTCTACAACAAAACTTGGCTGTATACTAAAAACTATAGTTTAATAGTGGTTAGACCAACAACTTTACACAGCGAATCTTTTAGTCATTATAATCTGTACCCTTTTAATTAAATCTACTTTAAGTTTTATGGGCGTTTAATGTTACATATTACTATTTTCTTGTTAAAATAAACAAAATAAATAATGATTACTCTCAATACAAAATTTCAATAAAACTATATTAAAAATAAACAGTTGCACCAATTGCAATAATGTATGAAACGTCAACATAAACTCAATAACCTGATTATAGTCCATTACACTATATTATACTTATAGTTAGTATAGAATAGTCGACGATTCATTCCATTATGTCGATGCGTCAGATGCACAAACATTGCACAAACCTAGGGGGGAGCGAACTAGGGACTTTTCTATCGGGCGATAACGCAACGACTATTCAAATTGAAGACTAACATTGCCCTGTTTTTTAACGGTCATAAGGGGTCACATGGAAAAACAGAATGTAACATCATAAATCCATCATAACGTATAACGAATGCTATAATTAAGGATGTAACTAATCTTACGTCTTCTTCGTTATCCTCCTAGTCGATTTTGACTTCGGTGACTGATTTTTACAAGAGAACTCTTGGGGCTCGAATGTTCAGCCGTTAAGGTGTCTTATCTAACCTATTTTGTTTACAAAGGTTCGCCCGCAGTAAGCACATCTCAAATTTTAGTTTTTTTTAGTTATAAATTATGTCAGAAGTTGGTTTATTTTAAGAGCATAGATAAGCTACACCCGTCAGAATTGTGTGGACTGAGATGAGACGTTTCACGAGCTCCCTACGACTGCGACCGGTTTTTTTATGTTCCTTAAATGAGGCGGTCGGCCGATAAATAGTCTACTTTCACCCTAAAGTTAATCTTTCGCTCGGATTAAAATGGCGAATGAGCTATGACACCCATATAGGGGAAGATTTTATTTACAGTTGATGTGGTCTTTAATACGATGGTGTTGGGTGCAGATTCGCGTGTGTTGGGGTTAATTGTATAGATTTGTGAAACAGGGCCGTAATAAGGGCTCATGGGTGACCATACATAAGCATAATTATCTTACATAAATTAGCACGTTTTTATAATTTTTAGGAGTAGTTATGAGCATTGTCAATGGAATGAATATAGAGAAGTCATGAGTTTACTAGAGTTACCTAAAAGTCGCCCGTACTTACATTCCCATATACTGACTTGTTAACAACTTAGAGCCCACGCAGGCTACCTAAACGAACCCTATCTTTGTCAACTCAATGAGGTTCAATTTAAAATTATCCACACCCCATCGCAGCTTCTCCAGTCTTCCCGTCTCGCGTTAATATTAAAATCACTAGTCGTTACATTGCAACCCGTGTTTATACAATGTGTATTAAATACCCTATTTTCAGTGGTTAGGCCCAACAGCTTGCGGGGCAGGGGCTACCTGACTGTCACCAGTGCGCCCCTGTACTCAGTTATAGGCCCCTTGCAAACGTCCGACGTTTGAGTTCAATTGTGTTTGAATGGTATTTATTGAGCGAGGATTATTGCGATACATTTCAAGGTCCGATAAATCTCTTTAAACGTTCAATTTACGAGTGACGATGTAGTACCTATGATACGATCTTTGATCTACACAGTGCATCTGTCAAGGTGCACTGTTAGTATATTGGGGACAAATTAACGGTCATGTTAAAAAAATGAAGAGATCATGAACGTAGCCGCAGTGGAGTACGTGAACCGTCTAGTGCTTGCAGCTTCCTGCGCGCGATTACATCGCTCTTATAGCTTGGACTACATATTTAAAACGTAGTAAGTAATTTACAACTTGCTATGTAGGTTTAATAGGTAATCAAAGACCGATAATCCCAAATCTGCTAAAACTATGGAAACACAAAGATTGATTAAAGATGTATTTTATTTCTGTGTATGTTAATTTTGTGTTATTATTTCTTTTGTGTAATGTATAATGTCATTTCTTAAAATATGTGACTTAAGATTGTTTGTAATTAGGTTTTTTCCGTCTTCACTCACTTCTTGATTCACCCTACATTTCAACACATTCAATGTTCGCGTCAAGTCGTCGCGTCACATGCCACGACTCGCAGCGCGTACGTCACATCTCATAGATTCGATCGTCAATCGCGCAACTGTCGCGGAACGAACAACTATTCATCTCATTGTTTGAGCTTCATTTACTCGAAGCACTTTCTGTTTAACGTCCTAAGTGGGCTTTTAGGCTCGCTATACACTGGGGTACAAAACGTTGCACCATTTTTTTTAATACGGAACATATATTTCTCTTATTATGAAATATCTGAAACTACAAGAGTTACAATAAAGTCTCAAACTTCGCATGGGAGTTTATTTTAGAACGGAGGTGCGATAAAAGACATAATTTTTGATAATTTGATCTTTCAAGGGATAAAAAGTGAATTTAAACAGACTGACGTATAATCGAAATAAAAATAAAAATAGTCAACGAAATGTGTGCTAAGAAAAATGAAATTAACAGACTAGAATAATTATGTAACATAAATTATCAAATTAGTTTGCCGAAATAATTATTAGTTAATTTTCAAAACAAAAAAGAATTTTGTCCTTTTTGTTTCTTGCCTCGTTTGCATCGAGCCTTATCAGCCCCCGATCATACTATTCACTTAGTATAATATGATTTGCACCCTCCATAATAAACGTTACTCATAACAAACTTTAAGATACGTCTGTCTGATCATTGCTTAGACAGATTTTAATATTTATTATTAATATTATTCCTATTGATATCTATAGGGGAAAGTCAAAACGATTTCTTAGATGAAAATGGAAAACAAGTGTTGTTTGTGTTTAAAGCGAAGGAATAAAATGACATAGTAGTAGCGAACGCAACAATATTTATTAGCTTTGAAAACAACAGATAGCGATAAAAACCGCAACATATAGCAATGTCTTAAAAGTCTTGAAGAATAAGTCTTAAAAGTAGTTCTTATAACAACAAAGCAAGGGTGAAATCACAAAAAAATGACGAAAGCGTAAAAATAAATATAAATGTCAGCTACATCAATTTCTAAATTTAAACAATATTTAGTAACAGTTAGAGCTAACACGCTAAACTCCCGTGACCGCAGGAGGGACGAAACACCGCGTGCCCCACTCGTGGGCGGCCCCATGCGGTCCTCCGAGTGGCTCCCCTAGGGCACACGTCCCCCTAATTACGGGGATATAAATACGTATTTTTACGCCTATTTCATGTGTGTTGTATTAATTGGAAGTATGTCATCCGGTAGTTACGAGCTTGGTTATTGTTATTTATGTCTTTTGTAGAGTTACTAACGTTTTCTTGTAGAGTTAGAAGTTCTACTTATGAATTAAGGACACTATGAACTCTATGACATGAACTCTATGAAGTAATGATAACTTAAAAAGAGATAACTATTATTAAGTTTAGACATCGATGTGAGAAATCGTGAAAATACTGCTCTAATTTTATTAGCGTTTTAATTAGTAGTCTTAATCCAAAAAAAGCTTAGTTGTCCTTTCTAATAGTAAAATTGTTTAAAACAGGATATTTACAGCGTTTATTGTTTGTGGATCTCGATATTTCGATGCTGTTACAAGCACTATTTTCACAATACTGAATAACTTTGGTAGTGGAAATAACTATGGTGGTTCAAATTTAGTAGATCTTGCTTTAGTATCTAATAAAATAATAAAATACTTATCGTGTATATATCAATTTAAACGAACCGTTCTGGCGCCAACTTAACGCACATTATCCGACCAATTAACTTAAATGACTTTACTCATTCGCCAACTGTACTCACAAGTAACATATCATTGGTGATTGTATGATTCAACAGTAGGGTAAAAGCATTGATGTACGATTGTACCTACGCCTCTGGCGAACCAGACTATAAACTCTACGATCGGCCGATTTAATAAAAAAAGTGAAAATTTGTCTTCAAATTACGATTACCTTATGATAATTATAGAGACAAACGTGACCTTTATAAGAAATAATGACATTTAAATTAAAAACATATTTTAGGTATTTATTTTATTGACTCGCAGAGGGCAAATAGATTACGCCATATTACGATAATTGTTATCGGTTAGCATGACTTCTAAATCACTTCTATATACTTCTATACATGTTACTATTGTCTTTGCATGAAATGAATCGATCATCGTGCTAATCGGCCGATCGAAAAATAAATTGTCTGCGTTCGTTCTAATCCGATTATACAGATTGAAAAGTCAATCACTTTGTCGCGCGTAGCGGGGCCATATCGCGGGGTCCTGTGGGGGACGGAGGGAGAGGGGTTAACGCGGAGGGATCAAACGTTACGCTCTATCGCCACGGATTAAATAACACATGTGGCATTTGTTGTGTTATAGGCTGGCCGATGTTTGAGGGGCTTTAATTAGTCGGATACGTTTAGCCGAGAATTTTTTATTAACATCTAGTGTTATTAGATTATTGATTTGAAGGAGTTATTTAAGCACTAATATAAAAAAATCGTAACAGATAAATACGATATTTAGACGAAAATTTATCTTCGTTTCTAAGTTTCATCTACTTCATAAACTAGGACTTTATTTATTTTTATAACAATAATTTAAAAACTAATAATTCATTAAAAAATATGTTCTACAGTCACAAATGGCACAACTAAAAATGACCCTTTTACAAGAAACTATATTTTTATTTTATTTTGATGGGTCAGTTCCCCAAATGTTCGGTTTCCCCTTTTTGGTTTCATATACTTGTGATGAGCATGTATGAAGCATCGACATTTCTTCACGCATGCCGTGTTGGCTTGTCTCTACCGATGATGGCGTTTCTCTAATCATTTCTCATCCAAAGAAACCTCTTTAAAGTAGGTAGGCATAAGTAAACCATACCTTAACTTGACTCTCCGTCATGCCGAGCGCGTACGCCAGCTTCGCTCGCTCCGGGCCCGCGAGGTACTTCGTCTGCTCGAACGTCTTCTCCAGCGCGAAGATCTGCTGCCCGCTGAACGTGGGCCGAGTGTGCTTCTTCTTGCCGTCCTTATCCATGCCGGATTGAGCTGCGCAAGCGCTGAGGGCGTTGTTGCTCACTGGGAATAAGAGACAAACTATGGTTTTTTACATTTGATAGGTCAGCGTTTGACCACTATCGCATCTGCCTGACGGTAGGTAACGATGCGGTCTAAGATGTAGCACGCGCCCCTAGTACCTATATACTGGTAACCCCAAATAAGCGGGGCCCTTTTGACGATATTTTTCAAAAAAAAAAGAAAAAAAAAGGGAAAAAATAGGGCACCTACCTATCTCATTTTCATGGACGTGAAATATATTTTATTTATGGGGAATAAAATTTGCCAATTTTATTTCCCATAAATATATTATATTTCTATATTTGTTTTGCAAAACAGATATTTATTTCCTGACTCGAGTACTATTTCACTATTTCATATTAACTAGTTTTAGAAACATCCATGAAAAATTCATTCTACAAGGTAGGTACTACCTACCTAATACATAAAACACTTAACAATATTGTACAAGTAAAAATCGAAAGAGTTACAAATAATCTGACCATATATTATCCATAAGTAATTCAAGGAGGCCGTATGTTATATCTCTGGACAGCCTGTAAATAATTCAGGAGGTAAATGCACATAATAAATTAGGTTATTGTAATGGCGTACGCTGACTACAAACTTTAAATGGCCCGATAGATTTATCTCTAAATACTAAAAAGACTCATCACGAAATCTCTGATACTACAAGAGCAACGAGTCTGAGTCTTCGCACTTTTAGGATATAGAGGAGGTTTAAGGTTGAATTTCCAATAATCCTTTATTAGTGATAAAGGATTATTGGAAATTCAACCTTAAAGGGGTTAAAAGGGTTGATGAAATTTGTTTTATTTCAAAAGTCCACATCATCTTAACTACTTAGGTAGGTATAGTCACTGAAGATGATAGTAAAAACAACATTAGCCTTTCTCTAGATGTTTATACAGGCGCCAGCAATTTCACGCAACTCAAAACGGTGTAGTGCCTGGGACATGTATTAGATGGAGTAGGCTTATCCAGCACCCTCTCAGCTTAGTCGACCGTCAAAGTGCCTAATAGTCAATACGTCTTGAGACAACTAAGCCGCAGGTTTCATCATGCATGACTGTGTCGGTCAACATTTTAGTGTATAGTTTGCGTTTCCTCTAATAGATAGGTATGGGAAAGATACCTATCTCCGGCGTGTAGAGAGGAGAGGCCATATTGTTCAGTAACATAACTCATCTAAAACAACGTTAATGTATTCTTTTGAATATGTTTGCGAAGGACTCGTAAACATTTATACTTTCCACTTATCCCAATTTATAAATAAAAAATTGGTGCCATCGACAAAAATCAAATTCGTAACTAGCTGCCCCACGGTTTCACCCGATCCCGTGGAAATATCGAAATTAAAAGTAGCCTTCCTCGATAAATTAACTATCCAACAAAAAAATAATTTTTCAATTCGATCCAGTAGTGGTTCTTGAGATTAGCGCGTTCAAACAAACAAACTCTTCAGCTTTATAATATTAGTATAGATTTTATATAATTTAGTATAGCGACGTCAGAGCGCCGATTATGGTTTCATCTTGTTTTACTTATCAAAACTTACCTAAATAATATCGATTATTTTCACTTTTTGGACTATAATTACATTATTCAACATGATGCCCTAGCTCTAGCCAAATGAAACTTTCAGGGTTTATTCTTCATAAAAGCCAGTAGTTTTTAAGATAGTTTGCAATACGCATATAATGTAAACATTAGATTTTGAAAAAAAAATACTCCAATGGTTTTGTTAAGAGTTTTATAAATCTAAGACTCTGTTTGGTGAAGGGGTACAAAAGGTCCATTATTGAACTTGTTTATTAGTTTGGCTGTAATTGCGAAATTTCGGGTGAAATCTGATTTTGACTAAAATTTCACAAAAGTCCAAATAACTTTTGAACCACTAATTATTGCAGAACATACAGGGGGGTTAAATCGATAGGTATTGAGATCCCCCACCCCCCAGCAACCGATGATTTACCCCCCTTGTTACACCGTGTATAGTTCATTATTACCCAGAGATATATTGAGATAGATAGAGATACATGAAGATACATGAATGACATCATAAATACGTCATAATTTGTAACGGATGTTCTTTGGGTTATTAAGTTTATTGTTTTCAAATGAAAATATTTGTTTTAAACAAGATGTATTCACGTCTCCGATTTTTTGTTCCTTAGGTAGAAATCAAACTATTCATATAAAAATAAAACATACTTAACTGAAATAAAACAAATATAAAACGTATGAAATGAAACCAAGTCCGGAGTATCATCGCGTATAAAAATGTTTTGATGAAGCGTTCGTCGCGTTGCTCGTCGTAGGTACTACAGTCGCGCACATAAAGCCCCAGACACGGGGGAATGATAAAAACGATGACAGGGGATGTCATTTTAATGCCCTGAATTGTTTTTTGCGAAATTGAATTTCGTATTTGTTTTGTTTAGCTCACAGTGGTAATTACGTTATTGTTGCGCTCGGCCGTTACACCGATAGCTGTTCGCTTTAGAAGTTAATTAAATACCTTGTTAGGTGGGAAATGTGTGTTTTTAAACGAATAATAAATTCGGGTTTATTGCTCAAGCATTGTCTGATAGAGTTATTTTTAAAAGATCTGTTAGTTTTTAAAGTCTATAAGGTTTTAATGTTTCTTTGTTTCCAGTTCATTCACTTTTAATTAACAGTATTTATAATAATTATTAATACTTAAAAATTTTTTTCATGTCTATAGCTATTTTTTCATTAAACGTGTTACGAAAAGATGACAAGCAATAAATTAATACTTACTTGAAACAATCAAAATTTAGGTAGATACGCACATTTTTTTTGGTATAAGTACTTATTAGAATTTCATTGAAATAATGATAGTATCCTACTAATATTATAAATGTGAATTAATTATAAAGTTGTGTGTATGTAGGGGTGTGTGTATAAATAAAGTTGTAAAATCGTAGGTATGTCAGTCACCCTAGCGCGAAAAATTCTGTCCACAAAATATTAAAAAAACGAGAAAGCAAAAAACGTTTAAAAAATTACCCTGCCTATCCTGCCAGAGCGCTGAAAAAGTCATGTAAAAGTGAATTGGAATCGCGCTCTGTCACAAATGGTACCTCAGGGGGTGTGACGTCATCGGGGGACGGCGGCGACGCGTTATGCCGGCGACTGTACCTATACTCCGTCTAGGTTAACATTGTGCACTTTTTCTTCGTATATTAATTTGAGATACATTTATAACACGATAAAACATGCAATTTACAAATAAAATTTAAATCGGCCCTTTTTTACCCCTTTATAGGAGGAATCACTAATCTAATCTAGGTCTAATTTGCAAAAATCCTCTTCTAAGTGGTCGTCTAGGTCCTAAAAGGACCTAGACCTCTATGCGAAGTTACTAATTCGTAGCACAGAGATAGCTTGACGAGTCTTTTTCTTTTTAAAAAACAGATTGTATAAAAGTCGTTTCTAGATAACATATGGACAAGTAGATGAAATCGTTTGGAATGAAAATTAAGAACAATAAAAATAAAGTCTCAAAAAAAAAACTAAAATCTATACATTCATTTCAACAGTAAAAAAACACCTTGGTATAAATGCTAGAGTTTGTGAGTTTCTATATCAGTGTGTGTACGTTTATCGCTCCTTTACGAAAAAAAATACTGAATCGATTGCAATGAAACTTGATAAGTATAAATAGAGATAGCAGAAGTATCACGTAGACTTATTTTTACGACAGATAAATCCGCGGAGTGCAGCTAATTTGTAAAACAGAAAGATTATATTCCTGCCCCCACCTGCTTGTCTGAAATATAGCAAGACCACGCAGATGTTTCACATAGACGGAGTATATGAATTTTTGCTGAATTTCATGCGAGGTAGCTGGTAGGTAGGTATCTACAGTTTTATATTGAATGTTTTGTATCACTTGGTAAAAGTATGGATCAAGATTTTATGCGGAGGGTTTGCGATGTTTTACAATTTGTTAAATATTACCGACTTATTAAGTATTTTTTATTCTACATTTAGATGAACAGATAGTTTTTATGATTTCTTGTCGTAAAAATCTGCTTTTTAAACGTGACTTAGGATTAAAAGCAGCTTGGGAGGGTGTAAAAGAGACCTTTTCCCAACAGTGAGACAATGGAGGCGTGTTAGATCATAGTTCTAATCTAACCTTAAATACAAAGCAAAGCAATTAGGCTTGTTTGAAAGGTAATCAGACAAAGAATACAATACTTTATATAGAAACACCCAGAGCAGAAACAAATATTTGTTTAAATGTGGAAATCGAATCTGCAACCTTCTGCGTTGCGACAAACTTTTACATTTATAAGAATAGAAGGCAAAACACATTACAACCTACAATAATACCTACCTACCAACAATAAATAGTAGGTAGGTACATCTGTATCTACTATTAGCTTTTTGACCACTGCATGAAAACAAGATAAACTCAAACCGAACTCGACTCTATTCCTATCGGTCTAAAGCTAATATTTCTGCCGTTATCTCATAGGTTACAAAGCTCGTACAGCGAATGTAATTCTGTTAAAGTTTAATATACATTGGTGTATTTGTACCGAGACAGTTAGTACGGGTTGTGTCCACACAGCAATGTGTGTTGATATACATACAATACTCGTTATGTTAGGGTCATAATGCTTATTAAATTTGTATAGGTACCTATGGTTGAACTTTTTGTTCTAAATATTGTGTGAGGATATTTCAGTTTGTTACATCCGGAATCCGGATTAACCCAAACCTTGCTTTGATATTCGACACTATTTCGCGAGTAAAGCGACGGGGTTTAACTAGTCTACGTCTTACGGAAGGATTTTTTTATTTGTATCGATTAGGCTCCAAAACTCCTGGACTGAATTTGCTAAAATTTGGTAATAAGATAAATTTAATCCTTGCACAGGATCGGGACTTACGCTGGTGCAGACCGCTCGCGCTGAATTGATTGTGAAAGTTTGTGTTAGTATGTTTGATACGCCTTGGTATGCTGGAGTTCTGGAATAACAGGCCCTTTGACAGTTGAGGAAGGTGAACTTCCTCAACTTTAGTCCATACAAAGGTTGCCTGGAAAAGATCGTTTAACAATAGTGTTTACTATAAAAAAATATCTGTCTACCTATCACGTGCCCAGACTTACGCGGGTGAAACCACGAGTAACAACTAGTAGGAAATAAATTTCCGTACAAAGTTGAAATTCAGTTCGAACCAGCAAATGTGGGTAGTTTAAGAATGAAGTGAAACAATAAAGCGCCATATTGTCTCTCTCGGTGGCGGGCGGGCGGCATGAGTCGCGGCGCGCGGCGTGTGACGGCTGGACGAACAGGATATGCATAATGCAGAGTTATTTCACCACACCACCGTCTTTCTAAACTAAACTCTAACAAATTCTACATTTAGAATAGCTTTAGATAATGGAACTGTAGTAGAGTTTAAACCTTGATTATTTTCAATATTTAAGTTGTTTAAAACGATATATTTTCCATCCGTAATAATTACTTATTACATGTCGTTTTAAAAGCAGCATCTCCGTATCGATAAGACTCAAATCTTTTTTTGTAAAGTAGGTTAAAGAAAATAAAGGCTTCTTCAAATGTAGCCTGCCTGATGGTTGGTGACGATGCGGCCTAAAATAGCACGCGCCCCTAGAAGAACTAAACCAATTTTGGTTAAAAATGATAGAGAAATAATTGATGTAAGTACATCGACTGTATAGACAAGTCCATGAAAAGTTTGCCAACTTTTGCTAATAGATACATTAATGAAATATCTTGATCAAAAGGAACAAATGACAGTGCCATCAAAAACGAAGCAAATAAGCCAGCACTATTATTAAGCACCATTTTTACTTCCCAAATCAGATAGATACGAATGTAAAAAATCGTATTAACAAAAAATCCAAACATAAAAACCATTTCAACTTACTTCTACAAAAAATCTCTGCAAACATAACGAGAATAACAAATTCAAAAGGAAAAACCCCTTTAAAATCTTCCCCATACACCAAATTAAGTAGTAAAGGCTTCACATAAGCAGAACAACCCCTATCGCGGCACGTAACCCCTTAACCGCGGCAAGTTCGCACCCTTCCTCGTTAGGGCGGGCGCGGGCAGCCCAGGGCGGAAGGGGGGGATGCACGGATTCAGGGGAGGAGTGTCTGTATCATTGTTGTTATGAAATGTTTCGTCAACAACAAATTATGTCGTGCTTTTATTGTGTGCTTCATTGCTTTTATTTGGTTAAGGTAGCTCGTAATTTTACACTAAATAAAATTATTCGTTTCCAACGCTAAATTAATTATACTTATCTAAGTTCATTAATTTCAATTTAACTAATGTTGGTATTTTGACGTTTTTGTGACCTTACATGTTGAATAAACAGTTAAATTTTCGAAGACGTATTAGCTGTAAGTACTCAAAAAACTAATAGAAATTTCAAAAACATCTAGATAAATGATAAATTGGTTTTTAGCCAGTTTTAAAAAATGAGTAGGTTCTCAATTCATAGCGCATATATTTTTATTTTCTTATATTTTAATAGCATTCGCTTATCACAAGATTTCAGTCTCTATTGATATTACGAGTTGGTAAAATCTCATACAAATGATTACCAAAGAAAAGCACAGTCGTAACATACTCTTATATCTTTAAATGAGCAATTCTTGTATATATAATTGGAATCACGGAATCGGCTCCAACGATTTTCATGAAATTTGGTATATAGGGGGTTTCGGGGGCGATAAATCGATCTAGCTAGGAATCATTTTTAGAAAATGTCATTTTATTCGTGTTTTATCGAAACTTACTTTTTTTTTATCTAAAAAATATGACTCTTCCTGACATCTATTGGCGAACTACTAATACTATTTTTTGTGAGCAATAAAGTTATTCCAGCAGATGGCGTTGTTAAGTAACACGAAGTCAATGAGTGTTTGCTTTGAGGTTAGACTAAGTAAAAAAAAAAACCGAGCAAAGCTCGGTTATCCAGGTACTGACATAACTTAAACAACACTATACATCCTCAACGTACGAGTATAAACAAAACTTGTGAACCACATTCTTAGTCACACGGAGATCCATACAAGATCACATCTAATAGAGAGTGAATAACTTCAAGTAAACACTCTTCTTACAATGTGTATACTAGTTGTACTAAGTATTTCTCCTGGAAAATACTGCCACTGAATAACTCTTGTGGTTTTTTTTAAATTTATGGCTTTGAACGAATTTTGCACACAGCCAGTGATAAGTAAAAACATTTGCATACAATGTGTAACAAAAAAATCCCATGAAATCTTTCTGAGATACTCGTCGTGTTTGGACCTAAAAATAAAAACTAATTTACCCTAATTTACTGAAAATTTAGAAATTTTGAATTTGTGGCAACACCAATATTGGCAACAGGCCGTAGGTAAAGTGTTGTCACATTTAAAAAATCCCTACAGCCTGGGAGAGTTATGTATTTCTAAACTTGAAATTTATGTATCTTTTTAAGCGGATTTTAAAGGTGTGATTAAAAAAAACAGTGAGTTCCATTTCTCCAAGGTCGTTCAATTTGTAGACACCGTGTCTTATTGTTATTCACCCGAGGCCACATACGATTATTATTATCACTTCAAGTAATAACGCCCTGATTCATGCCTCACCACCCTAGGGGTTAAACTTCTGTTTATTTTAATTATTACAAGTACACCTACATATATTGTATAAGTAAAGTACGTACGTTATAATACAAGTATATAAGTATATATATGTACTTAGAACGGTGTGGTTTACTGACAAAGTTGTTGATTAAAGGCAATCTTACCTATGACGTCACTATGTAACTTTGTAGGTCTAAGCTTGTGGTGAAATGTAGGTATTTTGACATAATATACGTTTGTTATTTAAACGACTCTTTGTGCCTAGTTTTTGGAAATTGTTAAGGACAACACCCACTCTAGCGTACCATATTGGGATCGTACCACATCGTGTCGTTGTTGTTTGTTTTTACCGGTAAAGGTAATATTGAAGTTTTTCGTATTGAAGTAAAACTCAGCTATTACAAGACTTACGGAAAAATTGATGACGTCAAATTTTCTTATTTTTCATGTTTTATTTGACGAAAGATCATTAAAACTATTCTAAGTCTTAATTATTTTAATTTAAAAATTCCGCTGAGGAATATAACCTGTAAATATTTGTGTTTTATTTTTATTTCTATAAATCGTAGAACTGTTTGTTAGGATGCACAGAAGTCGCCCTTAAAGTTGTATAGCTAATTATCAACAAACCTGTATCAGAAGTTCGCACCAAGCGTTTTGCTTCGTCACTTCTTCTTCGTACCTACTGATGGAATCAGTTGCCTGCGTCTGTCTTTCCTCACGTGTACAATTTGATGGGTCTTCAAATCGCGAGAGAACAGGTATCTTCTAGGGGCGCGTGCTACATCTTAGGCCGCATCGTCACGTACCATCAGGCAGGTGTGATAGTGGTCAAACGCTGACCTATCATTTGTACAAAAAAAAGAGTATCTATTGATTTAGATCAGGATTTATGCGGGAGAAACTGCACGGCCCTGCTAGTATCTCATACATCTTAGAAAGCACTGTTAACTTTCGGACTTAATCGAAAATGACCATAATTCCCAACAAAGGTCAGCTCTCATTATTTTGTAATCTTACTGTCAGTTGCTCATAGTTCAAGTCTTACGCCTGTAACAACACCAATATATCGCGTAGGTAGGTACCTATATCGATATTATAGGTACCTAGAGTACCTACCTACGTAGTAGTATAAATATAAACAACAATATTGCATGTTCTGATCGCGCGCGCCGGCGCTACGCTACGAACATATGTCGCTCGAGCTCGTAGCACCGCTACGTCGTCGTCGTGTCGTCGCTCGTAGGCGGACGTTTACACGTTGCGACTTTTGTCTTCGCACGGTCTTTATATAAGTCGATTACGTAACTTATTTAGTATTTTAGAATTGCCTGTCAAATATTAATATACGTGAAAAAGATAAACAGAGATTTTTGGAGTTTACTCCTTAAGAATAAATTTTCATATATAAGGCGCCCGGTATGAGAAAAATCCGAGGGGTAAAACCTACTAACAAGTAACGAAAATCGGTCACCTTTTTAGTGCGCAACTTTCTAATTTGGCTGTGAGTGTATTGCGTATGGTTAGATACTCGTACTTAAGGAGTAAACTCCAATCGTGCGTCGGAGCTGACACACACACTTTTTTTTGTTATTTGTTTCTAACGAATAGGCTCCGAAACTACTAGACCGACTTTGATAAAACTTGATTTAAGGATAATTTTAAAAAACATAGACTACTTTTTATACCGATATTTCCACCGAATCGGGAGTTACGCGGGTAAACCCTAAAATAATATAAAGAGATTATCGTTATCAGAATTATGACATAGACTGTACACGTTCAGTCCAGGCGCTAAACTAAGCAACTAGGCTTGTGGTGACCAGACAATAGAATGTTATAATTATAGTACATACATAATATAACATTATAATAAACTACATTTGATTACAGAAAATATCTGTCGAATCCATCGATATCTGTCGACGCAGAGTGTTGCATTCTGCGTCGCAAGTAGGTGATCCCCCGACGAGTTACAAATTTATTTATTCGCAAGATATTGTGTCGCAACGTCTATAGAAAGCCATATTTCAAAATCCGTAGTACCTGTTACAATATTTCAACATCATTGAGTGTGGGAACAAGTCACACGCGTTGTCGCACCGTCTGTAGACAGCTTTATATCGTTATCTTACGAGGAACAGGTGTGTTCCTTGTATCTAACTTCATAGAGTTATTCATTAATATCGTGTTAGGTGGGGTTTTGTCTTTGATGGCGGGTTTTGAATATTTGGTTATTTTTATAACTAGTTTCGAATCACTCGATAAATGACATTACTAAATGGAAAATTGTCTATGGCCAAGGGCCGGACAATTCTTATTTTTTTTTTTAGTCAAATTCAGAAAACTGTAAATGCCAATCTCAAAAAAGTTAAGTTCGGAACAAAAAAAAGGAAGGAAAATATTTTCTTTCAAATTTAAATATTTCAATTGACATCTTTCTATGACAAGAAAATATAGTTTTGGACAGTGTGCAATATTTAACTTTATCTTAATTGGCGGAACTGGACAAGGGTTTACCTCTAGATATCCGTGAACAAAGAATAGTACATTACGATACGAGTGACCTTAGTTGCCCATTACTGCACGGCGCTAAACGCCGTGCATTAATAGGCAACTTAGGTCGCGAGTATCGTATACTATTTTATAGTACAAGTGATCTAAACCCGCCCCGGACGGATGGCGGGGGGGGGGGCAGCAGGGGGGGTTCGCGGGATGAGATTGCTATTTTAAAAGAAACATTTAAATGATTTTGATTTCGAATTGATTTATTGAAAAAAAACATTGAAACCAGTCATCGGATCATCGAACATTGAAATGTTTTCATCGTCGCTAAATTCACTGCTCGAACAATCCATTGCTGCTCGAAAGTTACAATTTTCGCGAAACGAACTAAGTCAGCGTTTTTCTTTGATTTCGTCGCTGTCACTTTTTCTACAACAGGAAGGTTCTTGCAGGAGAATCGCTAACCTATCCCCTTCTTGTCATTTGCTTCCTGTGCATTTTCAAGCTTCAAATGACATTTCAAAGGGTTTTGTTTCATTTTTTATACATATGCGAAGGTAGTCGATTTATTTACGCACCGTGCAGAAATAGACAACTTAGGTCCCGGAAAAGCGTGCGTAAAGTGCGGGTTTAGGTCACGCTGTGCTATAATAGTACATTACGATATAAGTGTGGTAAATTGATCTTTGCATAGAGGCGGTTTATGACGCGCGAGCGGCAGCGAGCGTGTTATAGAAGCCAAGATGCAAATATCAATTCCACACGTATATCGTACGACGTTTTTTATCACAGTTGCGAATAAAAGAAAAGACTTGAAAAGAAAACAAAATAATAATTAACAAAATATTTGTGATAACTCTGTGTTTACATTTTTTTTTAGGCAATTATTTTTTTGTTAATTATGCTCCGGAAAGGCCAGGCTAAAGACTTTTAACCTATACATCCTCGTGTGACATACATTATTTTTTAGGGTTTTTCTATTTGTTTTTGCGTCGGGGGTTAAGAACAAAATACAATGGTACGGAAAAACAATTTATTTAAGTAAAAAAAAACAAAAAATAAACAACTCAATTTTTAATCGTTTTCTAAGTCATTATCACGTAAAATTTTCGTTCGTAAACCGACTTTAGAGACAACCATTTTTGCTAGCTAAAAAACTCTTTGGTACCTACCTTTTCGGGATAACTTTACAGCACTAGTTAACAAATCTAAAACGCACGCGTGGATAATATGTTGGATTATGAGCCTAAAAGCCGTTGAATAAGATCCACTTTATGAGCAACTGTGATAAAAAAATATTTTTTTAAGATTATTCAATATGGTCTCATGCGAATGATTTCAACTGAATAAAGAATATAAAAAATATCATAGCGAAACCAAAAACGAAAAAGAAATACATTCTTCAGATTTTTACCTAAAGCCTCACTTGACTTCCTTTGTTCCTGACATCTACCGCCTAAATCTTTGTTTAGATCCATCTATATAACTTGCTTCGTCCCGTGACTTTACCCGTTTTAGTATATGTAAGACTATTTGACGTCTTTAGTTTGGTTATTTTTATTTGCGTGAGTAGTGCTATCAAATGTGCTATTCAATAGTGAAAACCAGATTTCATTTGGTTCTGTAGTTATTATTTATTCCATATATATGAAACATCAGTGATTGGAGAGACGCCAGCTACAAAGAAACAGTAATGTATTCAACTATATTTTTATACTTACTTTTTTATTATTGTTACTTGCTACTACAATAATGATAACATAAAAAAATAGGCAATTTATTTCCTTTGCATGTTAAAATAATACCTATTTCACTGGCTTTAGTGAAACAAGAAAATGAAAGAAAAAAATAAAATCAAAATTAAATAGATTAGGCTTAGTAATGAAGCGATTTTGGCGATTTTTTAAGTAAGTTTCTGGCGGGCATTATAGCTATCGCAATCTCTGATCGACGCGATGATATAATTTTTAATTTTACCCGGTCAGGGTAGGCAAAAATAATGAAACAAATATATAAAACATTTTTCCGTTTCTATCGACTGACTACCGCTATCGTAATTCACTGTGACACTAACTTTAGGTAAAAAAGTAATAATTAACGGCTTAAAACAATTAGATTAACCTTTATCTAACACAAGAAACTAACATTACAATAATATCAACTTCATCCACAAAAAAAACAATATCAAACAGCAATCCCCGCTATAAATTGTCGTGAAACAAACACTACGGATCTCATACTCATAACACGATAACATTATTGCGCTCACCTCATTCCGAAAAACAAAGATGGTGGATCGTGGTCGCAGGCGAGGGGGGGAGGGGAGGGGAGAGGGAAGTCGGGGGGGGGGGTGCCGTATACAACCCCCCCTTTGAATGTTATTCTTAATTTAATTTCATTAGGCGAGATTGTTCCGGTTTCCGTGTAACGGTAATAATTGCAGGACTCCCAATGTAATTATTGTTGGGTTTCCTGTAGACTATTCCTTTTTGTTTTTATTTGGAAATTGTGCGTTTTGATTGGCTGTTCGGTTTGTAGTGTAAATTAATTTGAGTGTCCACTAAGCCTTGTTATCAGAGTGAACTGAAATAACAGGGAAATATTTCGCAATCGGAATAACCGTCGAGTACTTTTGTATACCTACTAGGGGAAAACGAATGAACTGAAATTAAGAAAAACTTAAGGTGGGGCGGATTTTTTAGTTTTAGGGGCCTATTATTACCGAAGGAACCTTCTCAATTATGCGCCTTTATAACATCTAGTGGTATAATTGTGCATATAAATCTAACATGTTCTTTCTCATTATTTTCAAAAAGCTTTTACGTAGGTATAGAACAGCTTTCCTTTGTGTTAAAACAATTTATCTGTCGACCCATAACCGTACAATCAGCAAATAAAACTAAAAGTTCCATAACCATAAAGAAATCGAACCAATTGAAAAAGTTCGTCATGCCGGACGCCAATTGAAAACTGCATTCGAAAACTGGAATTTTAATTCCCTGTAACATATGCCAGGGGCGGAAAAAGGGGATGAGGGGGCGAAAACGGGGGTAATTAAAAAAATGTGGCCCGATGTGGGCCAGTTCATTCCGTGCCGTACGAGAGCGACCGCACTTGTGCGGGTACTAATTAATATCATCCGAATGGATACGTAAACGAAGGACTTTTGTTCGCCGATCTTTTCTAAGTTTCTCGTTTCTGACCTTATTTTTAAGGATAAAAGAGGCAATTTTTCTTTTAAAACTTATTATATACATGGTTTGCTACTTGAGGATGTTTGGTATGAAAAATAGTCCATATTATTTTTAATAGATAAAAAATGTAACAAATCAACACTTTTTTTAATTAGAAACTGATTGAATTTAATAGTTAAAATTTGCTGAAAAAACGTGATTACTGGTGAGGTCGAGGCTAAGGGAGTCGTTGCCTACACGATATGAGATGATGATGACTTAGAAAAATAACTTTCAATTTTAAACCTTATTGGAAAGAAATGAATAAAGATAAACGTTTATTAGACGAGCACACGACATCATTTTAGAAAAACAACGAACAATAGAAAAATTAATAAAAATGGAGAGAAAATTTAATTAGGATTAAAAAACAGGTTGATTTTATGTTTGACGTGATAACGTGTTATAAATCGACGAACACCGTACTGCACTCACAAAAAAGTGTGACGTCACGCTAGAACGTGAGCATTATTGACAAGGTTACCATAGCAATGTATTTTTAACATAGATTTAACTGGACAAAAGTCCCTCGTGTGCGACAACCCCGAAACGACAGCACACGGATGCGTTTGCAAACGTTTGCTAATGGATTTGGGATTTTAATAATAATCTACGTTTGTTCCATAGTAACTGTAATTAAACTGTTTTTGTTTAGGTTGTTTAGTTTAATTATAAGGAAGGTCGTTGTTGTATATTTCTATTTTGTATTAATATCTGTGGCTTGGTGTCGATGTCGAGGGTTCAGTTCTAAATTAATTTTACTGTACCTACTTTTACCCAATATAGTAAGTATAGTACTATAGTTAGCAATTTGGTTCTAATTTTAAGTAGCACTCATAAAATTCTAAAAAACCAGATTCACGTTGATAAATCTTACATAAGAATACCTACTATAGTAGAAAACTACGTTTTTTTTTAAATTATGTTTCAGCGTTTGACTTCTGATGCGGTCTGATGTAGTACGCACGTCTAAATTATTTCAATTTCAATTTCATTTATTCACAAATAGAGTAGAGTACAGATGTCATAAATATTGATTAAGTCCTATGCTATTTAACCTGCTTTAGGTATGTGAATTACAATTAAATGAATTTAATATTATGAAGTCAAATTAAAAATTAAAAATGTTAGTTTAAACAATGCAAAATATTAAAAAAATAAAAGCATAAAAATATACATGTCGCAAATAATAAAATGTCAAAATGATTATAAATAAACTTGTTATACTTATACACTCGTGATTTAAAGACCACCAAAGTGTACACGTTAGGAAATACTGACGCAGGCAACTGGTTCCATTCCTTTGCTGTACGAATAGGAATAACGAAGCAAACCGCAAAAAATATTACAACTGAAATATTGAATGCTTTTTAAGTGAACGGTGTGGTTTGTGGCGGTTATGAGTGGGTCATCTAAAACGTTTTTTGCCTTTGTAGCAAAATGCCATAAACGCATAATATCTAATTTGTAATTACATGGTGCCCTACAGCACAGCAATAAAGTCTAGTGTGAGGAACACAGTTGTAAACAAACTAATTGTAAACGTTTGGATGATGATGATTTATTTGTATACATACCTATAATTAAACCAAAGCGTAAGTTTTGGCGTGTTTTCTTTATAAACGCATTGTTGTGCGGGCGTCCGTATATAGTTGTTAAGACTACTATTACTTTTAAGTTGGAAAACTAAACTTAGTTTTCAATACATGTCTTATTTATTACACTAGCTACATTATCAATTTAATATCCAGATATAGGCACAAAAAGTAACCGTTTCTTTTTATCAAATATCATATTTCCCACGCTGCGTGCGGATTAAAACGATCAATTCACATCGAAATAACATTATTTGATTAAATATTAGCTACCGAACAATCCCAAATAAATGATAATGGAAAAATTCAGTACAATTACAACCTATATTAGTTTTAATAATCAATATCACACGATGATTACAGTCGTTGTCATATAGACTTTAGTTTACCTACATACTCATAGAGTTTAATAAAGACCTTTCCACGGATAAATAGCGTTTATAACACGAGTTAGTATTATCAGATAAGAGCCAATAACATTACCCTATCGATGATAATAAGTTATAATAGCAAAGGTTTGCGTATGATATGGTTTTTATTAAAATCTCTGTTGGAGCGTGACAAGCGGACCGCATGTTGGCCGGTGAATGTGTTTTTGGATTTAGTTAGGTGATAGCTGGGGTTTATAGAGCTTTTGTGTTATTTAATTACTTTGTCAAATAGGTACATGTTGTTGATATTAGATTTGATAGAATAATCTCTTACTTAGCTAAATTATCTACTGAGTAAGAGACAACGCACAGCCTAAACCGATGCGACTGTGAACATGATTTTTTTAATTGAAGTTTTTGCATGAACGCCTGGTAGAGTACTTAAAATGTGTTTTTTGCAACTTTACAGGCTCATGGTCTACCTTTCTACTTAAATATTAATAAAAATAAGGATCTTTATGATGATTTTGACTCCTATAGGAATTATTGGGGTGTAATAGCGACCGATCGTTATTAATGGAAGAAAAGTAGAGAATCTATAATTATTAAATTTACATAGTTCTTTTCTCTGGATAAGGTAGACCGAGCTAAGAGAGTGGTATAGGTTCTGGGCAAGCCTACTTCATCTATATTACATGTCTCAGACACTACAGCGATGTTTTCCTTCGCAGTAATAGCCAATTAACATTGTTCACAGTGATGTAATTCTAACCTATACCGTGATAAAATACCCTCATATAAATGGCGCGATAGTGTCGGTGTAATGAGTCTCATAAACCTCGTTGTAGTGTCAAACACTCCACAGATAACGAACGCAATTATATTCCATAGGCTCTATAGTCTACTAGACTCAAGAGTACTTATCCCACGGGGTCAGTTAACGTGTAGGTAAATAAATTGGTTAGGCTGTATTAGATGCGTGAAACATCTCAATTCTCATCTGACATCAAGTCGATAGAATTCTGACGGATTGGATGTCGCTAATCCAACCCATGTTTTTTTTAGATCATCCTCTTCCTTTCCATTTGTCATCACTCTACATTCATACTTAAAATTATTATTACTTTTGACTATCGTAGAAAAAAAAGCTAAGAAATCTAAACAATCTATCTTATACCTTTAGTTTTTTAATGTACATAACATTATCGTAAGATTTTTAAGTATTTTAACAACTTATTTAAAAATAGTACATTGTTACCCTAGGTGTGAAAGTCACTCATTGAGTCCCGAGACGGAGTTTGGCGCCCGAGCGTAGCGAGGGCGCTAATAGTTCGAGCGACTTAATGAGTCTTTTATCCGAGGTAAACACTGTGCTTTTCATTACGAATAGTACATAAAATTCTTCCTAATAACGAGAGTGAATGAGAGACTCCATACTATCTGATCCTCTTACAAGGTTGAGACCAAAGAGGTTATATAATGTATAACCTCTTTGGTCTCAACCTTATAGTGTTTTGCAAAGCAAGGAAGTTAGGTTTCTGAAGTTCCTAATGCGTAATGATACTGATACTGGCTACAAGCATATTGCACACGTCGTGCGAAGCCATAATTTGACATGACAGCTGTCAGTGAAAGCGATTCTCCCTAGGGCTGAAAGTTTTTCTTTCTACACGCTCTTCAGGCACCTTTACACCTACTTTCGGAGTATGAGTAATGAAAAGTATATTTTACCAAAGTTGCCAAAAATCAATCAACCGCTACAAAGCAACCCAAAAACTAACAATAAGAAAATTCCCTTCACCAATTAAGAAACCTACCTATAGTATTGAGGTACTTAGAAACAAAACAAGGCTTTCAAGGAAAGCAACCCTCGTAAAGGTTTATATTTATAGTCAATACGTGTAGTACACGAGTAAACCGGATGTTAACGGCGCGTTACGGCGCCGCAAATGCCTTCGCTATAACTCCGGCCGTCGGCAAGTGCGGCTTGAGCCGCCCCGCGCCCGACGCCCGACGCCCGACGGTAACGGATGGCTCTAGGACCTTTTGTATCGATTGTTAGGGCGGCTATTCCATACATATTATATAACTATATTTGATATATTGGTATATTTAAATGTTAAATTTTCTTTAATTGCACTCCATTAATCCGATAAATATTGTTTTTTATGAACTATTTCTATAAGGTTTGTTAACCAATCGACCTATTGCTGATTTGTATTTTGATTCAGCTAAAATTATGAGACTTGTGGTTTTTAAATAGTCAATAAAATGTTTCTTTGAGTTTTATTCATATTAAATTTTAAGATAAAAATATTTAATTTATCGCATATGTAGTATCTATTTGAAAATACTACCTACCTACCTTAGATTTTGTTTTCATAAAATAATTAATACTTAAACCTACTCTAAGTTTGAAGTCTGCAAAAAAGAGTTACCTTTAGTCAGAAAACCAAAAATTTAAATTTAAAGAAATTACTGAGATCGCTAATAAATCAATAATTTATAAAATTATATTTTATTGGAAATATGTATTTTAAAAACATTGAAATAACTTTTAAATTGTTCTTTCGTATTTAATCAATGAATGTTTAACGCTACCCACCGCTAGATGGCAGCAGTGTGCAGTTTGCCTGAATCGCGCAAGCGTTGTGTCGCAACGATTAGTATAGGTCAAAGCTTTGAATATGTTTGTACTGAGTTCGAGTTTGAGTTTATATGTACCTAGTGTGTGCGAATATAAGTATAGTGTACTAGTGAGTGAAGTTTAATTTTTACGTCCCTCCCCGCGAGTTTAACATTGGTGCCGAAACCAGGGACGATTGAGTGAACAGTGACATAAGTGTTGTGGTAATAAATAACGGATTGTGGACCTTATAACCGTGAGTAATAGAACTTAGAAAAAGTGAAGTGTTTTCAAAGACTTGTAAAATTTAAAAAATTATAGATTAAAGGACTTAGAAAATTTACGATAAATTTAGACTTGTAAAAAATTCGTGAAGTGATTCTATGGACTTAGAATAATTTGCGTTAAAAGTTCGGACACTTGTAAAATTTTCAAGTTTATATATTAGCGACATAGAAAAATTTACTCTATACGGGACTTGTAAAATTTTTCTGTTTGATATTTATGGACATAGAAAAATTACTCTATACTGGACTTGTAAAATTTTTGTTGGTGTTCATAGACTTATAAAATTTACTCTATACGAGACTTGTGAAATTTTTGCAAATTTGTACTATGAACTTAGTGCAATTTCTGGATGTGATTTTATGAACTTTGATCGTATTGAACTTTTATAGCATTTACAATACATTGTTTTTACAATCATAATGGCAACTTCAGAAGCGAAGAAGTCATTCACTAGATTGCAAGCTATTGCACTAAATCAAGAAGAGGTAGTAAGACTTATTAACAAAGCCTACGCCAACTACAATAAGTCCCCAAAAGCAAGAAAAACAGCAGCATACGTAGAAACAAGGTTAGAAGCGTTGAATACCCTATGGAAAACACTTACGGAAAACCACAACCAACTCACTAGTGCACGGAAAGAGGAACGAGAAGAGCTGTCTTATTTTACCGAGAACGTGTTTGACAATACAGAGGAGATATTTTTCGAGTACAAAATAAAGCTCAAAGAGGATTTAACTACACTATCCCCTCAGCGTCAAACACAAATTACAGACAGACCAATTATTGAAGAAACTAAGCTACCAGAGATCAACCTACCTACATTTTCAGGCAGCTACACAGAATGGCAAACATTCCATGATTTGTTCACAGCCATAATACATAGCAACCCTAAGCTGAGTCCAGTTCAAAAGCTGCACTATTTAAAAGGATGCCTGCAAGGTGACGCTGCAGAAGTTGTTAACAATTTTTCAATTACTGATACAAATTATGAAGAGGCATGGCATGAGCTCAACAGATTATACCAGAACAAAAGATTTAATGCTAACGAGATATTGAGAAAACTTTTCGGACAGAAAGTTGTTCCAGCAGGTTCACCAAGTGGAATCAAGCAGCTCATAAATACTACAAGCAAGTGTTTGAAAGGCTTTGCGACGTTGGACATCAACACTAGCACGTGGGATGTGATTATCATACACATCGTGACATCGAAGCTGGATAATGACACGCGATGTCACTGGGAGACAAGCTTATCAAAACACGGAACAAATGAGCTGCCAACATTCCAAGAACTGAAGAACTTTTTAGAGGCAAGATATAAAACGATGGAGATATTAAGTGGAACCATAGCAAATAAACCCGTTATTTCGACAAAACCTAAAGTTTTTCATGTTACGAGCACAACCGAAAAGGCTATGTCATGCGCAATGTGTAGTGGAGATCATCATATTTATCACTGTAAAGAGTTCAGCAAATACACACCGAAAGAGAGATCAGAATGGATTCAAAATAAGAGATTATGCTTCAATTGCTTCAAACCGAGTCATGCCGTCAGTAAATGCAATCACCCAACAAATTGTAGGAAATGTGGTCGACGTCATCACACGCTACTGCACATCAATAAAGAGAATCAAGAAACGATAAGAGAGCAAAGAGATGTTTCGCAACCAGAGACACAGACTTCAATAGTATCAGCATTTTCGAGAAACTTTTCACCCTCCGACTCAAAAACAACAAATGACGCCTGCGACGTTCTATTAGCAACTGCTGAGGTTAGGGCCAAAGCGGTTAACGGAGTTACTTATGTTATACGAGCTTTAGTCGATCAGGGGTCACAAGCGTCATTTGTTTCAGAGAACACTGTTCAAATATTGGGACTTAAACGCACGCCAGTCAATGGCTGGGTGTCAGGTGTAGGTGATGGTCAAACCCGAGTTAAGTATGTAGTTTCACTGTATATTCAGTCACGCCATCATCCTAATATTACAATCTCAGTAAATGCATATGTGTTAAATTCACTTACATCGATGCTTCCCTCAAAGGTGGTTCACGCAACTGATTGGTCCGATTTAGAAAACTTAAATCTAGCGGATCCTAAATTCACAACTCCTAGTAAAATTGATATTTTATTAGGAGCTGAGGTATTTGGCGAAATTATTTTGAGTGGTGTTATGAAAAATCCGTCGAAAGATTTAATAGCGCAAAACACGGTTTTCGGCTGGATTGTTTCAGGCAAGCTTTCGCGAAATACAACACCGGAGGATAGAGTTATAAGCCTGCATACACAAATTTCGAGTACAGATGACCTATTGAAGATGTTTTGGGAAATTGAGAAGGAACCGGATAATAATACTAAACAATTAACTAGAGAAGAGATTAAATGCGAAACAATATTTACAAACACAGCAGAAAGAAGAGAAGACGGAAGATTTGTTGTTCGACTACCATTTAACAGTGAAGATCCAGAGTGTCAATATGGTCAATCATTAGAAATAGCTAAAAGAAGATTTATGTCACAAGAAAGAAAGTTGAGTAAGGATCCTAACTTATATAAGGAATATGCAAGGGTGTTAGATGAGTATCTTCTATTGGATCATATGAGACTTGTGCCAGAAAAAGATGTTGACAATCCTAAGGCCGTCTATTTACCGCACCATGCTGTTGTTCGCGAAGATAAAGACACCACAAAGGTTCGAGTTGTCTTGGACGCATCCTGCAAAGGTGTGAATAACGTATCACTTAACGACGATCTTCTGGTTGGTCCAAAATTACAGCAAGATCTACACCAATTATTACTAAGATGGCGTACTCATCGCATTTGCATAACTGCTGATTTAGTCAAAATGTATAGGCAAGTGGTAGTCAGCGATAAAGACATAAATTATCAGAGAGTGTTATGGAGACCAAATACAAATGAATCCATCAAGCACTATCAATTATTGAGGTTAACATTCGGAACCGCGTGTGCACCGTACTTAGCGGTCAAGACCATACAGAGTCTGGCTGAGTCTGAAAAGCAGAACTATTCTAAAGCAGCTGAAATTACAATCAACGATCTATATATGGATGACCTAATGACAGGCTGTGATACAGAGACAGAGGCTGTCTCAATTTTTGAAGATTTAAACAAGTTAATGGAGTCAGCTGGATTTGAGTTTCAGAAATGGAGTAGCAATTGCGATTCTTTGATGGAACGTATGGGGAAAGAAAAGACCCGAGAAGGAGGAGCTGTGATGCTTAGAAATGACAGAACAGTGAAGATTTTGGGAATCACATGGAACAGAGTAGAAGATAGTTTTGAATACCATATCAAACTGCCTTCATTAGATCTCCCTGTAACAAAACGTAAAGTAGTATCAGACGTTGCGAGACTATTTGATCCTTTGGGATGGGTGGCTCCAGCAATTACAACAGCCAAAGCCTTCATGCAGAAGCTTTGGTTGTCAGGATTAGAGTGGGACCAAGAGCTACCTGAGTCTCTTCTTCACGAGTGGATTACATATCGCGAGAAATTAGAGAAACTTTCAGAGTTTAATATTCCAAGGTGGATAGAAGCAAGCACAAGTAGTGATGACTGTATCGAACTGCAAGGATTTTGCGATGCATCGAGTATTGCGTACGCAGCAGTCATATATTCGCGAGTGATAGATAACCGTGGTAATGTCCATGTCAATCTGCTTACTGCAAAGACTAAGGTGGCTCCGGTTAAACAAGTGTCTATTCCACGCTTAGAGTTATGCGGTGCTGTGTTACTGGCCAAGCTATTGCAAAATGTATCCCAATTGCTTGGAGTAAAGAACGAGAATATACATGCATGGACTGATTCATCAGTGGTTCTTGCGTGGTTAAGCAGTCATCCCAGTAAATGGAAGACGTTCATCGCAAATAGGACGTCGGAGATACTTACGATCATAGATAATAGTCAATGGTCACACGTCCGGTCAGGTGATAATCCGGCCGACTGCGCATCTCGTGGTATAGATCCAAGAGATTTAGTTAACTTAGAGATATGGAAGAGAGGCCCCAAGTGGTTAAAGGAGAAAGAGATAAACTACAGTAAAGGAGACTTTAAGAAAACTACATTAGAAGAGAAAGAAAATAATACAGTTTGTTTAAAGGTTACGATAAAAGAAGATGAAAATTCGGAAGAGGTTATAGACAGATTTTCGTCATTAACAAGAATGCTCAGAGTTGTATCTTATTGCTATAGATTTTTATTGCCAAAAGATAAGCGTCGTAATTTGTCAGAACCAATAACAGTTGAGGAGATGGAAAATACTACACAAAAGTTAATTAAAATAGTTCAGTCTAATCAGTTTCGAGATGAGCTACAGAGTATCAGATCTCATGGACGTGTCTTGAAAAAGAGCATGCTCCACACTCTTTGCCCTACATTGGACTCCCAGGGAATTCTAAGAGTTGGTGGACGCATCGACAAAGCTCACCTGAAGTTCGAGACTAAACATCCAATCATATTGCCTGATAAGAGTAATCTTACCAGGTTAATAGTAATGGATGCACATTTCAAGACACTCCACGGGGGTCCACTAGTTATGCTGAATTACATAAGATCTAAATATTTTATATTAAGAGCTAGAGATCAAGTGAAAAAATGTTTTAGAAAGTGCGTAACATGCAAGAGATATTCGTCAGCTAATAAAACACAACTTATGGGACAGATACCGGAAGTGAGATTAACCCCTAGCAAAGCATTTAAATCAACCGGTGTTGATTATGCTGGTCCGATTAATGTCCGATTTTCACCCGGTAGAGGATCCAAAGCCTATAAAGGCTACATCTGTCTCTTTGTGTGCATGGTCACTCGCGCCATCCATTTAGAGGTAGTGTCAGATTTAACATCTAAAGGCTTTATCGCTGCTTTCAGAAGATTTACTTCGAGAAGAGGTCGTTGCACGGACTTATATAGTGATAATGGTACTAATTTCGTTGGTGCAAACAAGCAATTAATGGACATGTTACGTAGTGCACAATCAGAGTGGCCCAACGAAATTGTGAATCTTTTGACATTGGAGTCAACGGCATGGCATTTCATACCTCCGCAAGCGCCAAATTTTGGTGGGTTGTGGGAGGCTGGAGTCCGTAGCGTGAAAACACATTTGAGGAAAGTAATCGGTGATAGTACTTTAACATTTGAGGAACTAACTACAGTTCTGACACAAATTGAGGCATGTCTTAATTCGCGTCCTTTGTCGGTATTAAGCGATGATATGGATGACCCCCTACCACTGACACCAGGTCATTTTCTGGTAGGAGAACCATTGTTAAATATTTGTGATAGAATTTATGAAGATGATACTGTTGTGGGCTTAGATAGGTGGATTTTATGTCAAAAAATGGTTTGTGGTTTTTGGAAAAAATGGTCCAAAGACTATTTGCTTAGTTTAAATCAACGTTATAAGTGGAATGATAAATTGAAAGAACCTAATGTTAATGATGTTGTTGTATTAAGAGAGGATAACGTTCCACCAGCTAAATGGGTTTTGGGTAAAGTTGTCGAAAAACACCCAGGCTCGGATAATATCACTAGAGTTGTAACGGTAAAAACCAAAAACGGTAAATTAAAGCGCCCAACCAGTAAAATCACAGTTTTAGTTTGAATGTGTATTGAGTGGTTAAAATTTTGTTTAGCTTCTGTCATGGTGGGCGGAGTGTGAATTGTACTAAGTTTTTGGTTTGTACCTATCATGGTGGGCGGTAATTATTTTGTTACCTGCTTATATAATAAGACAATTATCTATTTCTTTTTTTTAGATTTACGTATTAGAGTATTAGCATTTTTTACTTTTTGTTAATATTAGCTTAAGTTTTTACGTTTGTTAATGAGTGAAGGACAAGTCCTTGGTGAGCGGAATGTTTAACGCTACCCACCGCTAGATGGCAGCAGTGTGCAGTTTGCCTGAATCGCGCAAGCGTTGTGTCGCAACGATTAGTATAGGTCAAAGCTTTGAATATGTTTGTACTGAGTTCGAGTTTGAGTTTATATGTACCTAGTGTGTGCGAATATAAGTATAGTGTACTAGTGAGTGAAGTTTAATTTTTACGTCCCTCCCCGCGAGTTTAACAATGAAAGATGCGAAAGTTATTTTTGGTTATTCTAAAGTAGCTGTAAGCTAGATTTGTATATTGATGACTTATTAAGCAAAATACGTACTTAATATTGTATTGAAGTACCAGCACACTATGAATTACTTAAGGGCTCTCATCTAATAAGATATTTTTACGATTTCGTGACCACAAATGTTGGCATAATTTGAAATCGATATACATAAGTATACTTGAATTTTATATCGATTTAAAAAACAGTTTTTACTTATTTATTTCGCCATAACATTGCTTAACATAGGCATGTCAATTTATCATAAAACTTAAAATTATAAAAATTTAAATAAGTATATTCTAAGTATATCTTATTTTAAATTTAAATTATACTAATTTAGTTCCAATCATTATAGCCAATATCTTCTAATATTTTAAAATAATGGACTTTCCTCGTGGGTTTTTTCCTAATATATTATAGGTATCTATGCGACATTTTATTTAAAATTAATACACTGTCTACATTATAGGAGTCTTTAATACGTAAAATATTTTTTTAGTTATTTCATTGCTTGTTTATTCTTGTTTAACAAAGTTGAAGTTATTTATTAGGTATATCTATAGGCCAAATACCTATAATATCTTCTTATTTCTTTTTTAATGATTGTCGCATAATAGGTAATATTCCAATTTTCAATTCAATCCATTGAACAATATAACTTTATTGAAACGACTTATATATGCTATAGACAATAGTAAGTAGAGTAATGAATATTTAATAATTTATAAGGTAGGTAAATGAAATTTTTGAGCTATTGACATACCAAGTTTCTTCGCAATCGGTTTAGTAGTTTTCGTCTGAAGGGTAACAAACATATACCTACACATTTCAGATTTATAATTTAGTAAAGATATTTTTATAATTTTACATTAAAAAAATTGTTAGGTACCTAATACCTAACTATTTAATCTTATTAATCGTCAATATTTCAATCGATGTGTTTTAATAATTTAAAACGCAGATGAATTTAATCTTAGAAGCGCGTTGAACTCTTTTATATGGATGAAATAAGAAATGATGATACTTCATTGATAATTACTCAAATATGTTCACGGTCAACTAAGCTTAGAGGTGGACAAGCCTACTCCATCTAATACATGTTCTACACATTACAGCGTCCTGAATAGTATGAACTGAAATTGATGGCGCCACCCCGTATAAATCGTCCAGATAACATGTCCAATATAAATTCAAATAACACGAATTTTCAATATGTATGTACCCTACCTAAAGTGGATTTTTATAGGTAAACAAATTGTATGAAAAGAATAAAAAAATATAGAGGTAGGTACGTAAGTATAGTAGTACTCACTGGATTGCAATCTGTCTCTCCAAGCCATAGGGTTAGAGACGAGGCCCTGGAAGCCGGGCCAGTAGAGCGGCTTGTGTTGGAGGTAGTGGGCCATGCCGGCGGCGGCGGCGGCCAGCGAGAGCCGCGGTGTCAGCAGGCCGGCGCCGACGTTGGTGCCGACAGCCGGCCGCGACAGGATGTGGTCGATGCCGTGAGGGTTGGGAGCCGGCGGCGGCGCCTCCGCCAGCGAGCTCAGCGCCGCCAGCGGAGCCCCGAACCCGGCCTCCAGCGACGCTCGCGACAACGGCGGCGAACCACGCAACTCCGACATTGTCCACACACTATAGTCTCGTAGATACCTACTACACAGTTCTAGTTCAATAGTTACAACATCGTCCGTAACTACCCGTAAATGACCGGACGTATCCGGACTATAATGACCGGACGAGTGGCGACGATCACGACCCGACACCGAATGAAACGCTCCAAAACGCTTCGCCGGGCGCAAACAAAAAAAAAGCTATTGAATAGAGACGCCCAGTCAATCTAAACCTTATATCTGCGACGCCGCCCCTCAGCGGAGACCATCAGGGACCTATACTCGTCTCTCTCACTCCTCTACCGGTCCGTAAGGGAGAGCAGACATGTGGTGTTAACACGAGAGCGTAGATTTAACGAATCGCTATTTAATGGCGTTTCTTGTCTCTTAATAATTAAGTCGGGTGCAGTTTTTGCGGTGTCCTCCCCGCGCTCCCCGCTCCTCAACCCCCCCTACGTCTGTATTCCACCGCTAAAAACTATTGTGTTACGAATAATAAGCCGAATGGTATGGTTTATTTTATGATGCGATTATATCAGATATTTTATAGAAAATATAATGTAGCAATAATTTATAATGGTGGTTGATCGCGGTTTGATTGTAGTTTTAAGTGGAGATAATACCTACTACAATGTAATTAATTAATTTAAGATTATCCTGAATTATTTTATTTAAATAATGAAATTTGAATTTAAAGTTAGTTATTTATTAGTGGGTATCTGTTTTTATTTAATAATGATCTGTACACTTCGACAAAGAAAACCTAACACATGTGTACCTAATCATATTTTTATTTTACCTAATTCAAAGTTTTAGATACTTACCTAAATACTTTTAATTACCTAAATATCTTTGATTAAATAAAGTTTACTGCTTACTAAAAACACTTACAATTAATAAACTAAATGCTAACAATATAAACAGACAACCTTACCCGTTAAACGTAGTACATAATCCTTAACGATTCGTAACTCTAGTCCCATCCCTTGCGGGCGAGACGCGGACGACGCGACGCGACGCGGCGCGCGGCCTGTCCACCGGAACTATAGTAGGTATTGTCCTACCATGTGTCCTGTTACAAAGATATTTAAATTATCCTGGTATTCCAACTAGCATTTTCCAGAATCCTTACTTTGCCTACACTACCACAGTGCGTTGTGCGTTGATCTATCAGTCAGTCATTGCTTTTAAAATCATATTTATTTTTAACCATTTTTTTAATTTGTAGGTACTGCTGTTATCGCTCGTGAGAATATCGACAATGTTCGGGATGTTACGTCATCGGTGGGCGGCGCCGTCTTTCCTACCACGCGATGTCACGCCACAGAAAAAAACGACGGAGCTTGGCTCATGGAAAACGGTCAATTGTCGTCGAGCTTCCAAGGAAGAAACAACTTAAGTAGTTCTAGTTATAATTGTTAATTAATCTGATTGGTTAAAAGAAAGGTATTGGTAAGCTAGAAATAAGTTAATTTAATTAAGATACTTGCGTCTATTTAATACAAATTATTCTAAGGTTATAGATAGTTTAGTTACAATGTAAAACCAGTGATTTAGTGTATTTAAGGTGTTGTTAGTTCTGAGTAATATTTCCAATAGTCCTTGCTCAATTTTCTCTGTACTTCTAACGACCGATGTGATTATATTATTTCATGATTAAACTACAAATGTGTTTAATTGCTTTATATCAGAAGTGGAGATTCGCATTACGCTCATTTTGTCACAACATGCCGCGACGTCACCGACGCAGGAGAGCACGTTCATCGAGCTCGGACTCCTCGACTACGAGTACGAGCTCCAGCTCCTCGAGTAGTAGCAGTGCTCGTTATCGCCGCCGAAGAAGAGCTAAACGCCGCCGCAAGGAATCGTCAACCGTGAGTCAAAATGTTGTATTATCTTCAGTGATTCCCGAATTTGACCCGCTAGTCGATGACGTAGATAGGTGGATTGATGTGCTGGAGGCTAATGCTGTGTCCTTTGGATGGTCTGACCCAATGATAAAGTATCAAGGCCTCCAGAAATTGCGTAATACTGCTAAAACATGGTTAGATTCTTTACAAAAGACCGAAACTTTGTGGACCAAGTGGCGTTGGAAACAGTGGCGTGATAGGTTATCGGATACTTTTCAAACTAAGAGAAATATGTTTACATTGTTAAGAGAGTTAATAGAAACTAAACCTTCACCAAATCAGTCCCTTTATGAATTCTTTTTCCAACAAAAAGCCAAAGTAGATAGGTTGCAATTAGGATTTAGAGATCGTGATATAGTATCGATTATCGTAGGATCTATAGGTGATCCAAATATTAGTGTTACCGCCGAAGCGGGTAGTTTTCGATATTCTGATGATCTAGCTTCATTTTTACACGGTAAGGTTTACACTGGTTCCGAGAAAAATATAGTACACAAAAACAACCCGACTACAAGATCTATGTACCGTTCATCAACGTTTCAGGGAAATCTGAATTTAAAATCGGAACCTAACGTTTCAACTGAACCCTCAACTAGTAGGAATAATGCAATTGACAAAAAATTCACATGTTTTCGCTGTGGTGAAGTAGGTCATAAGAAAAATAATTGTAGTATTAAGGATGATGTTCAGTGTAGTTCGTGTAATAAGCGAGGACATTTAGAAAAAGTATGCCTTTCGAAACCGAAAAAAGATTTGAAATTAGAGGTTAAAATGGTTAGTGAGCCTAAAAGTAAGCAAAAATTCTGTAAGCAGGTATTACTTAATGATTTAAAATGTGAAGCCTTCTTTGATATGGGTAGTGAATGTTCATTGATTACCAGGGATAATGCTGAACAATATAATTTACAACCAGTTCAGTTAGAGTTTCCAATTAGTTTAATAGGGTTTACCAAAGATAACTATATTCAAGTTTTCAAGACTGTTGAAGTTAAATTAAAAGTAGATACAGTAGAATTAGTCACAGTTTTGTATATAATCGATGAGTTGACTGGTTGTGATTTGTTAATAGGTCGTAATTTTACAGAAAATAGTAGTATCATGTATACTCGCGTAGGCAATGCATTGACTTTTGAACCCGTGAAATCGATGACTGTTTTAAACATCAACAATTCTATTCATAGAAATGTCTCGGATAAAGATGAAACTTTGCTAAATTCAATTCTTTCCAAATATCCTAAATGTTTTTCTGAGGATTTGTCCACACTGGGTAAGACAAATTGTTTAGAGTTGGATATCGAATTAACTTCCAATAAACCAGTTTGTTTTCAACCATATAGAATGTCTGAATCCGAAAGAAAGGTAACTCGCGAAATTGTAGATAATTTGTTGAAAAATGGAATAATTAAGAATAGTAATTCAGCATATGCCAGTCCTGCTCTATTAGTTGACAAGTCATCAGGGGAAAAAAGGTTATGTATTGATTATCGTCATCTTAATAAAATTACAGTTAAGGAAAAGTACCCGATGCCGTTAATTGAGGACTTAGTGGATAGATTGCAGGGTTGTAAGTGCTTCAGCTCATTAGATTTAAAAAGCGGTTATCACCAAATTCCTGTTAAACCAGAAGCTGTACCTAAAACAGCATTCATTACTCTCGATGGTCATTATGAGTTTTTAAGAATGCCTTTTGGGTTATGTAATGGGCCATCGATATTTCAGAGATTGATGAATACTGTCTTAGGAAACTTGCGATTCGACAAAGTAATCTGCTATATGGATGACTTGCTTATTGCCACAAAAACTCGGGAAGAGAATGTTGTTTGTCTAGAGAATGTGTTACAAGTTCTGCAAGCAAACGGGTTGACTATAAATCTCGATAAATGTTCTTTCTTTCAAGATAATCTCACATTTCTCGGTTACGACATTTCGGAAAGTGGTATTCGTCCTAGTCCAAAAAAAGTAAAAGCCATTCAAGAGTTCCCCAGTCCAAAATCCGTCCATCAAGTACGCCAATTTTTAGGACTAATAAACTATTACCGTAAATTTGTCAAAAATTGTGCATTTCTTTGTAATCCCCTAACAAAATTGTTAAAAAAGGATGCTAAATGGGAATGGGGACCTAAACAAGAGCAAGCGGTAGTTGATATCAAAAAAGCATTTATTGACACTGCTGTTTTGAAAATATTTAATCCCTTTTTGCCAATTTGTTTGTATACTGATGCCAGTCGCGAAGGGTTAGGGTGCATAATGGTACAAGTCACAGATGATGGTGAAAAACCAGTTCATTTCTATAGTCGTCAAACTAGTAATGATGAGAGGAAGTATCACTCCTTTGAACTTGAACTATTAGCGATTGTGGTAGCTTTACAAAAATTTCGGCATTATTTACTTGGTGTTCAATTTAAAATTTTCACTGATTGCAACGCTGTTAGACACGCATTACAGAAAAAGGAAATAATTCCACGTATTGCTAGGTGGGTGTTACATACTCAAGAGTTTAGTTTTGAAATAATGCATAGGCCAGGTACTCAGATGCAACATGTGGATGCACTGAGTCGTAACCCAGTCATAGATAGTAATGTTTTAGTCATTGATAATGTTATGTCAATTACTGAAGGAGACTGGCTTCTATCCGTTCAGCTCCAAGACCCCAATATTTGTAGTATTAGGGACATACTGCTGTCAGGTGAGGCCGATACAAATAAGCAGATTTTTAATCAGTACGAATTACTTGGCAACAAAGTATACCGTCGAACTGAGTATGGTAGGAAGTGGTTAGTCCCAAAAGAATGTGTCTGGCAAATTATCAGAGCTAACCATGATGATCTAGGTCATTTTGCTGTAGATAAGTCTGTAGAAAGAATTAGGTCCAAATATTGGTTTCCGCACTTAAAGAAAACGGTTTCTAAATACATAAAAAATTGTCTTAATTGTATTTATTACAAGAATATTCACGGCAAAAAACCTGGAAAATTATACCCTATTCCAAAGTATGCTAGACCATTCCATACACTACATCTCGATCATTTAGGCCCGTTTATAAAATCCACACAACAAAATTCATATTTACTGGTTATAGTAGACTCTTTTACGAAGTTTGTATTCATCTCTGCTGTCAAAAATACTAAATCTAAAATCGTTACTAATGAACTGAATAAAATTTTTAAAGTGTTCGGTAATCCTAAGCGTATTATTAGCGATGCAGGTAGTGCATTTACTTCAAGTGCATTTAAAACGTTTTGTAATGATAAAAATATTAGATCTCATGTTATAGCCACTGGCATGCCACGTTCTAACGGCCAGGTCGAAAGGTATAATCTAACCATCTTGGAAGCATTGCGTAGTATGGGTGCTGATACTGATAACAATAAATGGGACCAACATATAACAAGCATACAGCAGGGCATTAATAGCACAATCAATAAGACCACGTCTGCCATCCCTAGTGAAGTTTTTTTTGGTTACCGAATCCGAATGAACAATGACGGGATTGCTGATGATGATGCGACTGAGACAACGGTTGATCTCACGGCGTTGAGGTGCAAGGTGGATGAGAACATTAAAAAAGATGCAGAGCGACAAAAAGCTGCATTTGATTCGAAAAGAAAAGATGCGCCTGCGTATAAAGTTGGAGACTTGGTTGTAATTAGAATACCAAGCCAGTCTAACGATGGACAGAGTACAAAATTGATGCCGTTGTATAAAGGGCCATTTCAGATCATGGAAACATTAGGTCATGATCGTTATAAGGTGGCGGATATGAGAGGAGCTGAGAGGAGTTCCAAGCGCTACGATGGTGTTGCATGTGCGGAAAACATGAAACCCTGGATCCAGATAGCAGATACGCCAAATGTTATCAAAAGTTAAAGTAAGATATTTAGTACCTCTACATTATTTATTGCAGCTTTGTACAAATAAAACAATAATACAAAATATTATTTATTTCAGATAATAACAATATTTTAATTAATTTGTTCAAGTAATTGCAGTCATTATATCAATGTGAAAATAGGTAGTCTCATGCAGTCGCTTCGAACATTTTCCCAGCGGAGCTAAGGCAGGGCGGAATTGTATGGTAGTAACGGATATCCACTGTGAACACTGTTACTCTAAATACATGGTGATACACAACTAAGATGATATTGAACATCACTTGGTTCAAGCCATTTGGTTGAGTTAGTTGGCCGGCGATGGGATAACTAGCTCCTCCGAAATTCTGTCCCTTAGCTCTGGTGTGTGAATGTTGAGGCCAGTGGTATTCTCCCCAAAATTCTGTTTTGCTCTGCTATACCAAAATAATCAGATTTCTTGAAAACCGAGACTTGGAAGAATCTGATAAATTTTGACGTACTTAATATCTAATATGGAATTTGATGATTGTTCTCAGCTCCTGCATTAGACTACATCGCTGTTCGAGGACGAACGCGACACCAGGACGGCCGAATGTTATCGCTCGTGAGAATATCGACAATGTTCGGGATGTTACGTCATCGGTGGGCGGCGCCGTCTTTCCTACCACGCGATGTCACGCCACAGAAAAAAACGACGGAGCTTGGCTCATGGAAAACGGTCAATTGTCGTCGAGCTTCCAAGGAAGAAACAACTTAAGTAGTTCTAGTTATAATTGTTAATTAATCTGATTGGTTAAAAGAAAGGTATTGGTAAGCTAGAAATAAGTTAATTTAATTAAGATACTTGCGTCTATTTAATACAAATTATTCTAAGGTTATAGATAGTTTAGTTACAATGTAAAACCAGTGATTTAGTGTATTTAAGGTGTTGTTAGTTCTGAGTAATATTTCCAATAGTCCTTGCTCAATTTTCTCTGTACTTCTAACGACCGATGTGATTATATTATTTCATGATTAAACTACAAATGTGTTTAATTGCTTTATACTGCTCAGTTTGTTATAATCTGAAAATAGGATTTATCAATTCAAGGTTTAATTAGCTACATCATCTTTCCATCAATCCGTTATAAATTATAACGTTTTATGACGTCATATCCGCATTATGTTGTGCAAGATACTCTTCTGGTCTGGTTTTGAAAGAAGTTAACACGTCAAAAGTCCGAATGTTTCCTCTAAACCACTGTAGAATGAAATATCTTTACCAGCAATAAATTAAAGTGACAAATTCTATATTAATTGACACAGTAGAGGACGTAATGTACTACGATACGATGCAGCCAACACTCGATGGAATCGAACACCACACCTATAGAATTAGCTGCCATCTGCGCAACACTTTGTTATTGGAGTCTTTTGTATATATAGGGTATTTTAAAAGTCAATTCTATACAAAGTGGTAACAATTACACTAAGGATAATAAATAAAATCAATGTTTGGAAAGACCCGGAATTAGTTTGGTTTTTTTAAATAAGATATTTTTAATTATACCTACTTAGGTAGGTACTATACCTAATTATGATTAAAAAAACTAAAAAAAACCTTCGCAAAAGGTCGCCTAGTCGCAAATTGTCTCTTTCTCATAATGTCTCTTTCGTAAAATGTTGCGACAGGGACTTAGAATAAAATTGCAATTTTTACAGAAAAATCATTGACTAAATTAAACATTAAAATAAGGCAAAAATATATAAGTAAGAATATTTCGATACGTACTTATTCACTTAGAATTTAACTAATTTACCTATCGGTACGGTAACTATTTTTGATATTTTTGATACTAGATCACCTGCTCCTGAGAAAATCGTTGGTAACAAACATAAATAAAAATAATAAGTAGGTTATATTTTGTTAATATTTCTCTTATTTTAATGTGCGACTTCATTCCAATGACTAGATAAATTAGATAAATAAATGAAAATAATAATCAGCTCAGAAATACTCTGAGTGTAATGTAATTTTATCCTAATTCTGTTATCGATCAAATAATTAGGGTCGTCCACGAGACGAGGCCTAGGGGTGTGCCACAACATAACTACCCTTTATAAATCAAACAAACAGACATAATATCCCCATTTTCATATCAATGGAACGGAATCAACAGTTTAAAATACAATTTAGAATATTTTTATAAAACAGATATAAAATAATTAACTAGATATTATTTCTCCGTATTTTATTTCTGTTTTTTGTCTACGATATTTTACAATTTGCAACAGAAATCATGTTTCTACGTATGTTTCTATCGATTTCTGGCTCCCATAGGTACTACAAGCCTACAAGCATATTTTAGGGCTAAACCTATCATTTTTTATTTATATTAATTTTCGTTTAGGTACCAAAGCTACCAAATATTAGGTACTTAGGTATGCTAGCTAGTTTATGCACAAATATATATGTTTATTGTAAGTACTGTAATGTCCTATTCATTACGAGCAAAATTAGGTCGTACCTTTTTAAATAATAAATATTGTATGACATCGACATCTAGCTCCAGACTAAGCGACTAGACTTGTATTATGGTAAACAGAACAAACTATAGTTTTCTTTTGTAAATACATACTTAATACAGAAACACCCAGTAATAAAATACAAATAAGAACCCTTAAAATTTAAACTTTTAAATTGTAACAAAAGTGCATAGATCCAACCCGGCCCATTAATCTATAGAATCAATAACAGTTTATGACTTAGAAGTGAATAACATCCGATTTGTCACCTCAATCAATGGACGATCTATGGCAATAGATCGGTGAAGTGAAGAAGTATATATTTCACACAATTACCCGCTACACGCAGGGTGACGGGCCCCTGCTGTGTGCTGCGCAGGAGACCGGATGTACTGCCTTGAGTCGGTTGGGGTGTGGCCGTGGTGAGAGAGAGTTGTTTTGAATCTTCGAAAGAATCGATTTCGAAAAATGTTTTACGGATAGGAAAAAAACCGCGTTATCCAGGCTTATTTATCTATATTTCTTGGGAATGACGTGTGTTAAACAGCAGTGCGCTCTTTTTTGTTATGTTTTTACATAGAAAACATTATTATTTCTTAACCGACTTCAACCGTTGTAACTAAACCTTAGATTATGTGTATCATTAATCACTTAATGGATAACACCTACCCAAAGCATTACCTAATATAATTTTTTACTTAGACTATATTTTCAAAGTAATCTGTTCGGCTAACACTCGCACCACACCCCATCATCTTTGTACCGCGCGGGTCCATTCATCCCGCCGTCAAATTACCCACCTATGCATTGTCGGATTTTAATATCCTATTATACAATATAAAACACGAAACTTTCTACTCTATTTGTACGAGTTAAAGTTCGTTTTAGATTGTGCTTGAAAGGGATGGTATTTATATTAAAGTATTTATGGATTATAAATATGAAATATAAATTGGTTCTAATAAAACCGTTACTAATAGTTTGGCCTGCGTTGTAAGGGTGAAGGAACGCAGATTTCGAATCGACTGATCGTATGAAACAGACTTAGAGTATAAATTCCAACTAGGTAGATATAGATAGATCGTATCACTCGTCGTATATTAGACCGAAAAATATAAACAAAAACATGGTAAAAATCCCGATAAATAATTGTAGTAGATAGTAAAAATAATCATGGTAGATAGATGGACACGATATACATAGACCAAAGTAATAGCTAGAAAGTATAAGTTGCACAAATGGGTGGCTTTATCGCTGAGAGCAATTTCTTTCCTTTGAAAAAGGTAACCTTTGAAGTTTCCACAATGATTTGAACCATGGTAGTATCTTATTTTCTTAAAAATAACTTGAACAAGTTGGAACTGCAGATTTATTGGCATATAAATTAATTAATTTTGATGCGAAATGTCACAGAATTTATACGAATGTAAACGTTCATAGTCTGTTGCGAACTCTCTGGATATTATATATTCTCTAAGGAAACCGATAATATACTGATTGCATATTTGTTTTTGCGTCTACAAAATGTGTCGATTTAGTCTCAATTCAGCTATAAAACTCATCCTATTCTCTTAATTCGTCTCATTTTAAAAATGAGTTGCCATACCGGCCAGCGAGCAATCGGCTGACTTTTTAGTATAGAGCCTACGATTGTGCTTTAATCCCTGTTTGGGCTACCGTAAGGGTAATTATCATAGAAATAATCCTATAAAGGTGGTATAGTTTTATAACTCCTAGTTTGTTGTTACATTTTCCTATCAATACTAATAATAAAAACAAAAAAGGTATCATCTTAATCGGTTGAACCGTCTTCGAGTAATCGGTGAACATACCTACATAAAAATTTATGGGTACGTGACGAATTGAGAGCTTCCTCCTTTTTTAAGGTCGGTTAAAAAGGAATGTTTTTTTACGGCGGAAATTTTCTTAACGGCGTCAGCGGCAGAACTAAGTCTATTGGACAATGCTTCCACATGCGGGCCCCACTGAAGCTTAGCATCTAAAGTTATACCTAGAAAGACAGCCTTACTGACTAGTTAAATTTCCTCATCATTAAATTTAACAATAGTTTAGACTTGTCTTATAATTGAGTGTAAACCGAATTAATTTAGTTTTAGATCCATTGAGTAACAAATTACTGGAGTTGAACCAATCGCACCTATAGGTACCACCCTCTGAGCTTAGTCGACCGACTAAGCCGCGGGTTTTATAAACCATTTAAACCATTTAAACCATTTATTTTCCATAGCACAACACATACATAAATAGATTATAACACATAAACATTCAATAACATTATATGTGCGTGCTATGGAGGGTGCAGTCTCAGCATTATGCTGTGAGCTGTGTGACCATCTCACTGCTACTGATTTTCAGCCTGCCCCTCACAAAAGCTCTACATAGCGTGTAGCCGGCATAAATTTATTAATTTAAATTTATTAAATTATGTAATTTAAAAATGGTGTTTGCAACAAAGAATTTATCTATCTCTCTATGAATTTACATATTATATTAATTTGATCAATTTACATTATTTTTTTTAAGCCATTTCTATGTGATCCCGTACAAACTGCATGAATTCAATTTTTATATTTTATTTTTACTTTTTCTTATATAAACTGCAAAAGAAAAACACTCCCTGACCTAAACTTTTGGAAGCTTCTCATTATCCGTACACAATTCTTCCCACTTTTGCCTTGTTTGCATTTGTTTCTTAATAAACTGTTTTACGCTGTACTGGGAACTACTTTTACGCATAGGGGGAGGAAGATCATTCCATACCTTGTAGGCTGAGTATTTGAAACAGCCTCGGTAACCCTTCGAATTGTGCTTAGGGTTGTTTAAAAGATTTTTGTGTATCTCGCGCATGCCCCTAGTCTCTTTGTATATGTCGCTACACCAGTCCAATTTGTTGTACAGATATCTGGGCCTCTTTTTCGTGACAACTTTGTGGACCAGGCAAGTCAAGTGCACATATCTCCGACTTCTCATCTTCAGAATATTATTTTCGTTTAGATATGGGGTGACATGTGCACGTCTTGGTATATTAAAACAAAAACGTGCACAGGCATTTTGCACACGTTGAATGGCCTTTCTTGTCTTCTCATAGAGACGTGGTCCATACACCGTATCACAATAGTTGAATCCTGAGAGTACCAACGAATCAACTAATGTCTTTCTGATTTGAACCGACAAATACTTCCTAATACCATATAGAACTTTTAACCTGTAGAATGCATTTCTTATTTTAGAATTAATGTGCTCTATATATCGCAAGTCACTATCTATTATTAAACCTAGATTCTTTGCACTTTCCGTCTTTTCTACGGTCTGCGATTGCACTATTAAAACCGGATTTTGAGCATTAATTTTAATACGCTGTGTATCTGTTCCGAGAATCATAAATTTAGATTTGGATGGGTTTAAAAGCAATGAGTTTTTGTGGGACCATTCATAAATTCGGTTGAGGTCTTCATTGACTTCTTTTATTGCACTTTCAGTCTCAGCCGGTTTGAAACACCTGTATACCTGTGTGTCGTCAGCATAGAGGTGTACTTTGCAGTTTCTCAACTTATTTGGTAAGTCGGCTGTGTAGAGTATGAACAGAATCGGACTTAATATTGACCCTTGCGGCGTTCCTCTGTTTAGTGTTTTTACACTTGATTTCCGGACTTCGCCATTGTCCGTTTCCGTCTCCACATACTGTCTCCTATTAAGCAGAAAGTTGTGGAACCATCTACAACTGCTTTCTGATACGCCGTAGTAGCGCAACTTCTCTACCATCAGATCTGTGTTTATACAGTCGAAAGCTCTGGAAAAATCGAGCAGCACAAGTGCAGTTCCCATACCTTCATCTGATGCCGCTATTATATCGTCTGTAACGTCTGCTAGAGCCGTTTCAGTGCTATGCCCTCTACGGAAACCAGACTGGGTTAGAGGCAATATCTCATGCTGCTCAAGGTACTTGGTTAGTTGTCCGCATACGACTCTCTCCAGAACCTTCGACAATAATGGCAGCAAACTTACTGGCCTCAGGTCTTTGAGTTCTTCGATTCTCGGATTTTTAGGGATCGGCTTAACTCGAGCCAATTTCCAAGCCTCAGGGAATATACCACTTAAAATGGATGTATTTATTATGTGTGTGATTATTGGCAGAGTAACGCTAAGAGTCATGCGAATCATCTCCACAGACACACCATCATGTCTCGTAGCGTTTGTTTTAATATTAGCAATAAATTTGGCTACATCAAATTCGGTACAGAGTGCTATGTCGAACCCGCTGTCTGAAAATCTGTTATGTCTAAAGAAATTTAACTCATCCTCATCTACACTATCCTCGCTCTGTATGTTTAAAAAGAAATCATTTATTTTGTCTGGATCATTAATATCTGCAGGTATGTCAAGTTTCGATTTTCCAGCATTTAAGGGTGAAAAAATTTTTATATGCTTCCACATTTTATTTGGAAATTTTCGGTTTTGATTAACATAGAAATTAAAGTACGCAGTTTTTTCTCTATCTAATGACGTAATAACGAAGTTTTTTAATTGTTTATAGTAGTTTACATGTGTCTCCTTTCCAGTAGCCCTTGCTCTACTGAGTGCCGAGTCCCGGAGAGTCATCATAAGTTTAATGTTATCAGTAATCCAGGGAGGGTATTTTAATTTAGTATTAAATTTCATTATTGGCGCATGCTTGTCAAATAAGGACCTTACTAAACTATCGAAGAGAGACAACTTTGAATTAACATCCGGTGCATCATAGACACTCTGCCAGGACATATTTTCGAGATCCGTTAAAAATAATGCTTTGTCTATTTTGTTTAATAATCTCTTAAAGATTAAATTCGGTTTCTCTTTCTGCTTTTTGATAGTTAGTTGCGCTAGTACCAGAGAATGATCACTTAGATCTGGATTAGGGTGTACAGTGATACTTTTACAGAGCCCCGGGGAATCTGTAATTATCAAGTCAAGTAGAGTGCTTGTACTTTCTGTAATCCGCGTAGCATCTCGTACTACTGACTCTAGGTTAAGTTGCGATAAGAACGTTAACAGCTGTGGAGCAGACTCTTTATCCAGCTTCAAAAGGTCAATGTTTAGGTCACCAAGTATAAATATGTGATTACAATACCTAAAGTAACTGATGGACTCATTTAAAGCCTCTATAGCTGTGCTAACCGATACCCATCTCGGCCTGTATGCTGCACACAGTGCCATACGGCCTCTACCGGGTATCGTAAGCTCTAGCCATATCTGTTCTAGTAGGGAGTCAGGATGTGCCTTCGTTCTCGCGCGTATACCTTTTTTAATGTAAAAACCTACCCCCCCTCCTCTCATATCTTTCCTACCCCTATGCTTGAACTGATACCCAGGAACAACGGGTGCGAATTTATGCTCGTCTTCGCGAAGAAAAGTCTCATTAACTGCCAAAATATCAGGCTGGTAGTTTTTCATGCTCGCAAGAAACTCGTCTCGACCTGTGTTAAAAGATCTTATATTAAGTAGTCCCAGTTTCAAATTATATTTCTTAGTCATCGCCATATAAAATAACAAAAAAAGAAACAGACACTATTTAGCGGGGAAATATTGTGCACAGTTACAGATATTGGTAGGGATAACACAATTGTATCAAAACCAATAAAATTATCGACTATTATGAAAAAAGTAACCATTAATCGGTCTGGTTTTTGAAGGGATGTTGAATAGTTGCGCACATCATATAATACAGTACACAATATTCTTACGAGTAAACTTAATTTATAAAAAACACACAAAAAATAACTGCAAAATTTCAGCAAAAACTTAAAGTACCGCGACTGTCTGTATCCAGAGTCACAATAAGTTTTTAGTCTTAGTGAATAGCAGAGATCTAGTAATTTTAATTCACATTGTAGCTTATATCTTAAACGTTTATATAGATCCGAGACGCCCACTTCAGATTGAGCCAACCTTGTCCATTTCAAAAACCGATATGATATCTTTTTCAGTTCGCAGCCGATAGCGGGGCGTTCCCGATTCCTTCTTGGCAAATATTTTACCCTCACGGGTCCAGACATACCTCCATTTATACTTCATTGCCATTTCGCGTGTTTTGTGGAATAGTTGTCTGTTTTGTTTAGTAAGACGTTCGTTAACGTAAAAAGGTCGTGGTTCCCTGGCCAGACCCATGCCCTCAGTGGTGAGACGGCGCCGCACTCGGGCTGCCCGCAACAGCTCATCCCGTTGAACTTTACGCGCAAGCCGCACAACTATAGGCCTAGGCCGCTCTCCTTCCGTACGAACGGGGCCGACTCGCTCTCCGACGACGATATCTCGTTCTTCTAGAGCTATCCCAAGTTTCGTAGCGACCGTGAGCACAATGTGTGTCAGGCTCTCGTTTCCTGTCTCCGGTACCCCAGCAATTTCTACGTCATTAACTAGCCTCTCTTGATCTCGGTCCTGTAGTTCCATTTTCAGTTGTTCAACCGTAGCTTCAAGGGCCGTAGTGTCTGACTTTTGCATGTCTCCGAACTTAGTCTCAATATAGTCAACCTTTGACTCCAGGGTTTCAATACGAGCATTTTGATTTTTTATCGTGGCTATAAACTCCGACATCGTGCTGTTTAATTTACTGATATCTGCCCGCATAGCTTTAATTTCAGCCCATAACATCTTCATGTCACCCTCGCTCGTTTGCCTGGAAGACGATTCCTGTGTAGGTTTGAGGCTCTCTTGGTCATTGTCACTCTCTAGCGTGGGACTTGAGCGATCCGGTGTGATTTTTTTACTATCCTCAGGTCTATTTGTTCGCGGTCTGAGAGTCATGCACCTGCCATCGCTCTTCTCCCTGTCGGTATCAGACATCGCTGCTTCTTTCACTGGTGTATCAAGGTTTCCCGTTTTAGGTTTCATGCTAATGCACAACGGGCATGGCCAGTTGGATTTCCGTTCAGTATCCATCTCATTAAACCGTCGGCCGCTGACCCCAGCGCAATCCAAATCATATGCTTTTGAGCAGATGCTGCACAGCAGGAATGGTTTTTTAAGCAATTGGGAGTTACAGCCAGAGCACTTAATAGCTGTCCTTATTTTACTTGCCATGTCTTTGTAGAATAAACGCCCTCTATTATCAGGTAGTGCTAAATAATAAGTTAGCTACTCGACCAGAGATGGCGCCAGTAGTAGAATCGTTGTTAGTTTCGCTACTTGACGGTAGATGGCGCCAGTAGTAAAAATCAATAATGGATTTAATTTTTATTTTTCTGTTTTATCTCTGTTGTTGTACCTGTTTCTATGCAATAGTCCCCACTCAGTGTTACTACGCGTAAAACTTTCGCTATACACTTGTAATTATCCAAGTCCGTTCACTTATTCAAACGATCACAGCAGGATTTTGTTTTCACAGTTTTAGCGTATGGAAATGGATGACTTCACTTTTACAGAGTATTTATTACACCAAAATCACTTTCAACACTCCATTTAGTACAAATAAGCGCGATTTATATTTATTCCAGACGTTTAAATACGAGACCGATGTTTGTTTACGCACAGCTACCCGCAAAAAAAAATTTATTACGAATTCACTATGTTTACTACGCCTGTACTAAACATATTATAATGTAAGTTGACTCTTATTTCAATCGATATATTAGGCAAACCTAAAACCAATAATAACACGTAAAAAAATCAATACGTGTATTAAATTTATCTTTTTCCAGTACCGCTCATATAAATCTACTTTTATTTTACAAAATAGCCAAAGACATTTAAAACACCTACAGTAAAATAGAGACCATCTACTTTGTCTATAGAAAAACAAGACTTATCTACTACACCTCGAATGATTTGTAGCACCATCTAGAAGACTGAAAGATGTCCATACCTAACTAATAAAAAACTTTTGAAACTATGTCAAAATCTCTGAGACTCAAAAACACTCGAATAGAGATACTCCTGGTCGTAGGTCCCGGAGCACCATCTATTGGACTATTTGGGACGGGTTTAAAAACAAATATAGGGTGGCCAAAACATTACGCTCTCGTGGCTTAGGTAAAAAAGAGGATCTAGTGAAACCATAGAAATGGCAGGTAGTGACGCTCATTCGAGTACCAATAATGAATTAAGGTCGCTGCATACGTGACGGGATAAGACCTCGGACGGGACGGGGACGTATGACGTGCATCGTTCATAAAGTGTTCGTGGTCCTTAAACAAACGTAACGTGATTTTTGTTGTCCTGGACGGGGAGGTGATGTTTTTTTTAAGATAGTTTCATAAAACTATAACTCATTCACCTTTCAAACAAAAAAAAACTAAATCAAACTCGGTTCATCCGTTCAGGAGCTACGATGCCACAGATAGATGCCCGTCGTTTTTGCGTCGTCGGGAGTTAAAAATATCACGTCCCGTCCGGCATGAGAAAAATCACGTTATATGCTGCGACCTTCAGTCATATTTGATGAGTCCCTAATAGTACCTATTATCAATGTAGTCTGATAAAGCAATTTTATTTCAAAACAGTAATAATTCTCTCTCTATACCCCAGTTACGTTTAATCTTTTCGTAGCTCTACCATTATATTACAACTTCAACTTTGAAATTGCCATAAAAAATCAACACAAATGAAGAATCGACTCTACATTTCTACGTATAAGAAAGAGAAGTTCATTGTGCGAGCGAGAGGGGAGATAATTCAGCGTTCTAATTGGTCAGTTTTGACTAAGCCCCGCCTACGAATATGGCAGTGTTGACTTGTTTTTATTTTGACTCTCAGATGAGTTTCAGACACGGTACAGGACGGATGTTCAGGTTATTAGGTGAAAGTTTCAGTTAGGTTACGTTCCTGTTTTTTTACGCTTTCGTTTTATGCAATTTGTCCCAGTACCGTTGAGTTCAAACTTTTGTAATGGTCATTCGGTTTTTGTGCTGAATGTTTTATGCTCTCTAGCTTTGTATTGACAAGGGCTTATAGGTACTATGGGGACCAGATAAAGGATAGAGTAAGATAGGTGAATTTTTCTCTTTTAAACACTAGCGGCAATAGTAGCGGTTTTTTCAAGGCGGGAATTGAATCTGCATTAAATTAATGCCATCGAAGTTATCCAATTCTTTGGAAGATAATACTAAACAAAACACCAGAACGACTGTCATATTTTCTTTAACGACAAAAACTCAAGTGATCAATAAAACTTAAACCGTCACCCTTAAACACATTTAAACTTAATAAAGTCTAATTTAATTAGAATACAATTAATTTAACTCCCTTATAACATTAAATACATCAATACAAAGGCAAGCGATAGGGGATGGAAAGGGGAATTAAATCAAAAGTGCCCCTTAGGGGTGGATAATGCACGGTGGTTAGGGTATTGAGCCGGTAAGGATTGGTATCCACTCAAAGATATGATACTCATAAACTGTTCTAATTTTCATGTAGGACGTTTTTTTTTTAGATATTTTTACATTAAAGATTAATCTATACTAATATTATAAAGCTGAAGAGTTTGTTTATTTGTTTGATTTAACGCGCTAATCTAAGGAAGTACTGATTCAAATTGAAAAAATATTTTTGTGTTGTGATATTCTCATAGGATTAAACTGTTACAATTTTCATGTAAGACGTTTTTTTACATATTTTTACATTAAAAGATTAATCTATACTAATATCTATTATAAGTTTTTTTTATTTATTTGCCCAAAACTTAGATAGACCATGAATAGACCAGGCTCTTGATTTAAGTCCAATATATAGATATTCAAATACACATTAATACCACATTTACTTTTTACTACTTACTAGGCTAGTTGCTAAATAATTTAAAAAATGTTCAGAAATATACTAATATAAAAAGTAAAAATTCAATTAATATTAAAATGTAAAAATACCAGGTTAAATAGAATATTTTATGTAACTTTACAGTGGAAGACTAGCTTTAACATCGTTAAGTGAGCGCATCAACGTCTCCTTTATTAAATTTAATTGTAACACTCGATTTGATACAAGTATTGTAAACATTACTTTACGAATAAGTGTAGCTATAATACCTAGAGTACCAACAAGTTTGTTGGAATGTATCGCGCTTAATGCTATTATAAAGCACTCCAATTTTGATGGTGATTTAGCCATATGAAGCTGAGCGGAGCTTTATATGGCAAAATATTGGTATCCAATATAGATATTAAAATAAAATTGAAATACCTCGCGTACGTTTATAAAGAACGTCATTTTGAACTCGAGATTTTTTTTGCTTCTTTCACCCATCGAAATAATGACCGCGTCAAACTTTGCTGCACCTACCCAGTGGTTTTTTAACTCCGATACTTATTTAAAAATAATGCTTTTGTTTTAATATAGTAAAACTTAATGACCATTAAAATAATGTGAAAATGGACCCCACAGCTGGGGTACAACGGCAGAAAAATGGTCCCCTAGATATAGAGAAATATGATTAAATCACCACATGTGCCTGATCCGGATTAACAAACACTCCCCTTACATTTTATTAGATATACTTTGTAGGACAAGTTGGTGAAGAAAACTTAGCTAAAGGTTTTTATAAACTAGCTGCACAAACATTTAATATTTTTGTATTAAATGCTGGCAATACCACGTATTATATCATTTCAGTACCTCAATGAAATAGGCAACTTTTTTTAAAATTTGGCTCTAGGGCCATACATTTTTTTAGACAAGGAAAGGTTAAAAGTTCAATGAACATCATGAAGTTTGTGTTGTATGTTAGTTTTTTTTGCATGTGTCATACATAATAGTACATTACGATATAAGTGCGGTAAATTGATCCTTGCATAGAGGCGGTCTATGACGCGCGAGCGGTAGCGAGCGTGTTAAAGAAGCCAAGATGCAAATATCAATTCCACACGTATATCGTACGACTTTTTTTTCACAGTTCCGAATCAAAGAAAAGACTAGAAAAGAAAACAAAATAATAATTAACAAAATATTTGTGATAAGTCTATGTTTACATTTTTTTAAGGCAGATTTTTTTGTTAATTATGCTCCGGAAAGGCAGGCTAAAGACTTTTAACCTATACATCCTCGTCTGACATACAATATTTTTTAGGGTTTTTTTCTATTTGTTTTGCGTCGGGGGTTAGGAACAAAATACAATGGTACGGAAAAACAATATATTTAAGTAAAGAAAAAACAAAAAATAAACAACTCAATTTTTTATCGTTTTCTAAGTCATTATCACGTAAAATTTTCGTTCGTAAACCGACTTTAGAGACAACCATTTTTGCTAGCTAAAAAACTCTTTGGTAAAAAAACCTTTTTTATACATCAAAACAGTATAACCCAGATAAATTAAGAATGTTTCACCTACCTAACATGTAATTAGCAGTAAGATACGTATTTAACTTACGGGATAACTTTACAGCACTAGTTAACAAATCTAAAACGCACGCGTGCATAATATGTTGGATTATGAGCCTAAAAGCCGTTGAATAAGATCCACTTTATGAGCAACTGTGATAAAAAAATAATTATTTGCATTCGATAGCACATTTATCCTGGAATACTATCCAAAAAACAGAATGAAATAATTTCTTCATTTGCAGTACTGGTACCAAAAAGCAGAGAGTAGAGTGAATTTTTTCAAATTTTGATTATGGCGGAGATCTCGGAAACCACAGACTTTCAAAGAGCATAACTTTTTCTGAACCGGCACAGTGTCTTCCATCCGTAGGTACCCGCTTATCTATCGATTACGGGACACCCTGCATATGGTTCACTACTTTTAAAAGAGGTAATAAACATACTATCCAAACTTTACCATTTAAATATGAGACTCGGTTCTAAAAAAGCAAATAGGTATAGGTACCTACTAGTACAAGATTACGATCGTGTTAATTAGATCGGTGTACAGTAAACATGGAGCACCAGGTGCGCGCACCTTGTATTGGGAAACTTGAACTGTTTACAGGATGTACTTGTGCGGTGGGGTGTACCAATCCAGGTACAGATATCGATAATTTTACTCCAACGACTGTTTAATTATGTCTCGATAGATGACAGCACTATCTAGGAATCGGATAAAAAACCAAGGTGTCTTTGACCAATAAAATATTGTTAAAATCAAGTTTTACATTGTGGTAATGTAAAATAAAGAATTGACTTTGTTTTATTTTAACGTCAACATCAAGTTTTGACATTGTGGTAATGTCAAAATTTCAAAGCAAGCATAAACTTGATAGGCGATGATTCGGGATATGGATCCAGCGACTAATTTGAAACTTGTTTAGAAAAGGATGTTGTCTTTTAAAATTTCATATTTTACATGAATGTGGAAATCAACTAGTTTCATCAAATAATCTAAATGATAGAAGTGTAGACCGCCGTTTATGTGGGTGTCTCTGAGTCAATTGATAGGTATCTTCTAGATGCGCGTGCTACATTTTAGATGCGTATCTTACACGACGCTACGTTATGTGACGCGACGTTAGTGGTTTTGAGCGAAGAATAATTTCTCTACATTTTTATCGCTAACGACGTCACAGTTCCATCGACATTGTCCCATCACTACAAGAGCTGCAACAACTAAATATTTATTTGATATTGTATCGAATGATTGGAACACCTCCTGCCCCCGCACCCCCAGCGCCCCCGGGCTATATCGATAGCTTCACCTGAATTAAAAACGATAAATTTCACCTCCCTATTGCATGAAACTCACAACTTTACGATTAAAAAAGTTACAAAAAATGCTTATTGCTTATCGTATTCTATGTTTATTGTTGACTAGCTGCAACTCGTGGTTACACCCGCGTTACGTATAACGAATGCATAAGAACCGCTTATTGTGACATACGTTCCTTAGTTCCTTAGTAGATATTTATGTAGAATTAAGTTTAACCTTTATGGTAGAATAAAACATGTATCTGTCTATAACCGCAGAGCGCATTCCCGTACGTGCTATAGTTTTTCGTTGAACTCAGGTTCTTCGGGTTGGATTTTGATGTTAAAAATGAAAGCTATCCAATAGTGAAAAACACATTTTAATACGTTTAGTAGTTTTAATTCCATTTCTAACAGACAGACAGAAATTCATTTGAATAAATAGGTATGAGTTCTTGTTCTAGGTGGAAACATAAAAATAAAACAACAACAACATTGTATGAGTCAAAAGACACATAGCTTTAACACCTCAGGGTGGGTTACTATACTCCTACTTTATCTAAGACACATAGCTTTAACACCTCAGGGTGGGTTACTATACTCCTACTTTATCTAAGACACATAGCTTTAACACCTCAGGGTGGGTTACTATACTCCTACTTTATCTAAGACACATAGCTTTAACACCTCAGGGTGGGTTACTATACTCCTACTTTATCTAAGACACATAGCTTTAACACCTCAGGGTGGGTTACTATACTCCTACTTTATCTAAGACACATAGCTTTAACACCTCAGGGTGGGTTACTATACTCCTACTTTATCTAAGACACATAGCTTTAACACCTCAGGGTGGGTTACTATACTCCTACTTTATCTAAGACACATAGCTTTAACACCTCAGGGTGGGTTACTATACTCCTACTTTATCTAAGACACATAGCTTTAACACCTCAGGGTGGGTTACTATACTCCTACTTTATCTAAGACCCCATAGTCTCTGTTTTCAGGTTTGACGACTGTGGCACGGTGGGCGAATACCCCTAATCGTAAAGTTGCACGCAGAAGGTTGCGAGTTCGATTCCTGCCTCAAATAAGTATTTATGTAGGTACAGATATGTGCTTTTGATTTAGGTACCTATATGTAAATTAAGTATATATTTATAAAAGAAAAATGTATAAGTAGTAATATATTCGTTGTCTAGCCATCATAATACAAGTCTAGTTGCTTAGTTTTGGGGCTAGATGGCGCTGTGTGAAATGTCCTAAATTAGATTATAGATGGCGCTGTGTGAAATGTCCTAAATTAGATTATATTATAACAAAACCTTTCAACATGCAACCATAACCTAATTTACATAAATAAAACATATTAAAATGTATTCAAAAAGCGGCCAACAGCGCCCTCTATATATAACAACTAAACAATAATTAAGCTCGAGTGTAAACTATGAAAGTTTGACGGAACAATAGCAACAACTGTGCCGTTAATTGCCGACACTGTCCGGGGCTAATTAACCGGACTAATTGCTAAGATGTCTTTTGTACAACAGGGGTGGACTAAGGTAGGTGGAATTAAATATACATGGACCAAATATATATATATGTACCAGAAATATGCAAAGACATAAGGCAAAGAATAGTATACTTAATCTACCCAGAAATTACCTGAATGAATCAAGTCTAAGTGGTATATTCAGTACACCTAGATGGGGTGTCTTTTTGGAAATTAATAAAATCAAGGGTTCCAAATATGTGAAACACAAGTTGGACCCCTGTTTTTACCCTCGTTAGCTTACATACTATAGGAAAATCCTGATAAATAGTAGTGGTAGAGCGCATTTTCGTTATACGGGCGCAGTTTTTGGTTGCTGATAATTAAGTTTTTCTTCGTGGATTTTGATGTAAAATCCGCATACCACAATCGTTCCATAGAATAGAGCTATCCAGTGGTGAAATAGTAGTAAAACCAGATTTTAATTAATCTAGTAGTTTTATCAGGTAACAGAGGGAAAAATAGATAGATATGCAGACATGAATTTTAAAGACTATTAGTTCTAATTCTGCTTTTTATTCTAACTCTCGAATCTTCCTTTACCCACTTAACCTACTAATGACTGAAGCAGTCCCTGAGTACTCCCCCTCCCCGCCTTAGTAGGTACGTATACGTAAGCTAGCGGGCAAACTCCGAACATTATGTGAACTAGTGGACAACGGTCACCGATTTATGCCGCCACTAGATGGCGCTCAAACAACTAACAACAAACTATTTGTTTTAATCATACATAACGAAAGTTATTATTTGTGCGGGTTTCATTAATCTAATACCACAGTCTAATCATTATAAAGTAAATATATTTTTTATTTATGGAATGGTGAAATGTGTAGTTTTAACGTGCATGAACGATTTCCGGAACTGTATAAATAATAATTACCTACCTACTTACTTAGATACTATAGATAAGTCTAATTGGCGTTGTCAGATATGAGGAGGAGCACTCTATAACTAAGTAGACTACTTTCAATGAAGGCCCATTTGCAGCGTAATCACAAAATCTCGGTTTAATTAAATCTAGACAAGTCATATATTTTTGAAGCTCGATTATTGGTTCCTATCGAAAATGTAAAAACAAAATCCACTGTTAATAAAATCAAGATTCTATAATAGTCCTGCAAGTAGACCTAATACACTTTACAAATATCACAAACTACGGTTTTCCTACTACCAAACTACACATTATCGAACCCACTACCCATAGATCTCGCAACCGAGTCGTAAATAAACCGAAGACGTTCCACGTCGGCGATAGATATCGGTGCCAAAGTGGCACTAGTCGCACTCGAACCGTGTTACACTACCTATAGCGACACCACTTGTGTAAAATTAACAATATTGTAACTATTTGGGACATGGGGAATCTACGAGTTAAAAGCCAATAATGTAGAGATAGGAAGGGGTAGAGATTCCATTGTTTATTATTAGAACTGCTTTGTTTTATTCGGTTCAATCGAATTTTCTCTAAACATCATATCCATTCGCAAAAGAGTGCGACCCATCACATTAAGAATTTCCAAGTATAGTCTTTCACTTGTAAATTTTGATTAAGTGCCTATTTGTACCACAATAATTACAGCATTATCATCGGAAAAACAAACAAACGTTGTGGAAAATATTCATAATAAAAAGGAGTCTTCAATTGACAAAAAGCCGTCTTAAATTCATTTTTTGAATAATATAATGATTTGGTATTTGATTTGAAATGGTATTGTCCAATGAATTTCAATATCTAAAACTTTCGGGGTTGTTTTCTTTGTATGTATTTATTTATTCTATGAGCTGTTATTCTAAACAATTTCTACATCTATATCACCACCATCAAAGAGTCAGTGTTACTCGCGACAAATTGGGATTTATTATCTTCCCGTATTTCCGCGTCTTTTTGGCGCCAAAAGCTGCGGTCACCATTCCTAATTGAGCTCTAATTTATAAGCACTTGCAGGAAAATATGGTGACACCGTCTTATGGGTGTGGAGTTCGATATTGTAATTAGATTTGTGTTACCGAGGTGGGGAAAGGAAACTACGAATACTAAAGGAAATAAAGCGTACTTTTATTCAAAATTACTTATAAAATTATTTTATTTATTTTAAGGAAATCTTTATTTTTTTATTTAAATTTATTTGTTCTTATTTGATTTAATATTAATTTATTTTACTTTTACTTTGTAATTTTGTATAAAAGTTACAAGAGTTTTCATAAATAATAAATAAAAATGATCCATCTTTTAAAACATATGATCGTACTTTTATTTTTTGTTTTTGTAATAAACTTGATATGACGTTTCGAGAACTTTGCAGATCTCATGGTCAACGGCAGACTAAAATGACTAAGATCTAATAAAAATATAATTGAAATGTTGACTACCGTCCAATTAAAATATTAAACTTTTGCCTTAAAACTTTGTTAAGAAATAGCATCCAACACAGCCGCAGTGGTGTACGTGAAACGTTTTGTACGTGCTAGAGAAAGTGTATAAATAATTTTTAATTGATTTAAAATCAAGATTCGCCTTTTGCTGTCAATATTGTGGTCGAGAATTTGATACTTCTTGTACCTATGTTCGATCGAGGGGCCTCCATACCTATGATTGGGGCATGATTGCGATATGCCTGTTAATTTAACAAAAATGCTTTATTTAGATAATTCATTACAAAACCGGACAAAGCAAAGAAAATTAATTAATCTAAAGTATTGTAATTCAAAAATTATCTACGACAACCCTTCCAATTAGCTAATTTCAAAATTCGCAAAAACAATCTCTTAATTGAGTACTCTTTAAGGTATAAAAAACAGGTTTTTATCCTCGAGAGAGCAGTAAGTGGTCTTAAATCTTATATCTCGTTACTCATCGACAAGATGTAACGGTCAACGCCCACAGTGACGCGTCCGCAACTGACCGTACCACATGTGTAGATAATTGTACAAAGGAATATCACTAAGAAAAATGTCGAATCTTTAAATCACTAGTTGCGCTCTGTGGTACCCACTTAAGTTCTGACTGTTGAGAATATAAGGATAAAAATAAGCCTATATGTTATTCTAAGACTCTAGCTATCTACATAACAAGTTTCGTCGCGATCGGTTTGGTAGTAAATTATATTGGTAGGTCACTAACAATCACCTAACTTTTCGATTTAAGTGCATATCAAAATGTAACGCGAGCTTTGTGTTAATTTTATTTAGTGCATTAATACCGAAAAGTTAATAATTAGGTATGGATATGTGGCCAATGTATGCGTAAATAAGTGTCCTGAACAATCCTTGTCTAGTATCCCGTATACGAAATACGATGGCGTTTATTTAGGAAAATATGAACACGACTCAAAATAGATAATTTAAATACCTATACAAAACGTTTGTCGATAGTTTGTGTTAATTATTAAATAATATAAGAAATATGTATGAAAATGTTTTACCGTGTTATGTGTTAAGTGTGGATTAAGTGGGTTAACAGAATTTAGGTCCTGGCGCTGATCTTCAAACACACACCACCGCCGTGTTAGTCGGTTGGGGGTTGCATCGTGTCACTTTATACCGTACATTGAGCGTAGACCTTCTTGAATCTCGTTACTCATCGAAAAAAATAACATCTCATCTGCAAAATGGATCCGGAATAAGTTCCAATTCTTGATTTCCAATTTCCGACTGAATCCATTCCGATATTTATTGGATATTCCGATTAATCTCCGAGAGATCCGTTTTAAAACGCGCTTATGAGTTTCAATTACAATATTTAATACCGACTTTATTGTTTAAGCTTTAGAGTTGAACATTGAGTATCGATTGTTAAAAGAAGTAGTAAAAGTGGGAAATATTTATGAGCTTTCGAAGGAAATTCTTTCTAAATGTTTGCATTTATGAAAATATGCTCGAATCAAAATGGGGGAGTGAGATGGTACAGGTTGCTCTAGTTTTGAAAATTGATCAATTTATTTATTTACTTAGAAATTAAATATATAATATTGTCGTATAGCACCGTAGTGTAGCATCGTCATATCGTAGCACAGTAGCATAGCATAGCACCGTAGCGCAGCTTCATAATGTAGCATCGTAGCATGGCACAGCATCGTCGTAGCGTAGCGTTGTAGCAAAGCATGCATCGTAGCAAAGGACGACATCGTCGTAGCGTAGCACCTTAGCAGAGTATAACATCGTAGCGTAGTATTGCATCATGCAAGATTTCGTAATTCGTAAAGAAAAACAGTTTTTACTTTTAATAAATAAAATAGAATGCGATAATTTGGAATAAGTAGTTCAAATATTATTTTCTCTAAACACAATCATAATCACTAATAAATCAAATACCATTTTAATATCACCACCCAATAAGGTTCAATAAAAATTAATAACGAAAACAAAGGAACCCAATTGTAACAATCATAAATTTCAAATCCCCAATATACTTAATACACAGAAATCATTCACATTTTTATATTAAAAGCATTACTTTTCGCCAGTACTGCAAACATATTACATAAACTACATATTAAAATACATCTTATGATTTAGAAAATAGAGTTTAAAATACCTTGTTTCGTTTTGGAAGGAGCTTTTGGAAAGCTTTCTTAAGCGGTTCGATTCGTAGAGTTGTTTTAATAAGTGTGGATGATTTACTGCTGTGCCAGGCACACTTGTGCGAACACCCCCCTCCTAATTAGTTGGAAAAAATCCGTGAACACCTTAAGATGTAGTTGACTTGAAGGAAAATTGTAATTACTCATTTTCTTTTCTTTTTTCTTTTTTTTAATTGCTGACAATATGATTTGATAATTTTATGAAACAGAGACAAGAGTAAGTACTGACGGAACTGAGGTATTAGATAGGCAAAAATAATTAAAATCGCTTAATTATTTCCGTAGCTATGGATTGTACTTATATTACGTCCGACAGACTGATAGAGACGTAGGAGTTAAACTAAGACTGCTCTTTTGTCATTCGAGATTTGAAATATTTTTGGAAATTTGATAAAAATAAAAAAAGAGTTCATCTGAAAATCAGACACCAAGAGACGCTTTTGCTAGTTTGCACCCTGCTTGAAGAGCACGTCTTGTTGGACTTAATCAATCCAGCGATATATAGATTTAGATCTTCCAACAAGCTTCTCCCTGACACAATAAAATACTTAAAATTGATATGTTCATGTCAAAAGTGCGACTTCAAGGCTCCCGAGAAAACTATCTTGCACCTCTTATCTTGTCCCTCCTGCCCCAATAGCTGTTCCTTGGCTAACCTGTTGTCAGGTGCATCATTTGCCCTTTAATTTGTACTATCGAAACTAAGAAAAAGAATTGATATTATAATAAAATTCAGCATATTACCATAGTTCCACGTAAACATAACCTATACAAAACCTCCAGGTGATCCAAATACATTACCTTTATCATATTTATATATATTTATATTGTTTCCTTCCATACAACAACAGTAAGCAATATTTAAATTTTATTCGCCTTAATGTTCCCACACACAACTCCTTGCAATCTCATACCTATAATATCACAATTTTAATTTTACCTTCGAGTATGATCGCACTAGCTCTTATGTCGGAGCGTTAAGGTCGATATTGTGTTGGATCGAGTGTTAAAGTTAACGTTGTAAATGGTACAGATGTTTAGGATATAGAAGCGATTTGGTAGCAATGTTTTTATTTGGAACTAGGTAGTTTCCATGTAGATTATAGGGGTACTAAGATTTTAGCAATTTAAGGACATATTATTGAATTGGGTGGTACTTTAAAGAAATTAATAAGCTGGATAATGGAAATTAAAAGGAGGATTAGATATTGTACAAAATTAAACTAAAAAAACCTCCTGTGTCCGCTTTTTATTGCTATACTATAAATCTCCTCAACTGCTGTTATTATCATATTTCCAACTTAAGCAAGATTCTAAGATCCTGCTCCTGTTCGAGTTAAAAGTCTTTCAATTATGTCATTAATTTATTAGACAAATATTAATAGAGTGAAAACGTTCCAATAATAGAAGTATGAAAACCCTACGGTGAGTCTGTAGGAGTAGGAGTATTTATTTCATTATGAAAAATGAATCATCTAAGTATATGAATACTATAATTAGAGTTATTTTCAATAGTAAATAAAATTGAGAAATTTCATAATTAGTTACTTTAGACAAAGTTTATGATTGATTTTTTTAATAATTTAACGTAATATGGTCACCATAGTTTAAGGGTTGTCTGATACAAAACCTATTGTTTTAATACAAAGTTTTTTTATGAAGAACATTTTATATAGATAGATATATCTTCAGATTTTTGAGTAGTTCTACATCTAGTGAAAACATGATAGCATAACATTTTCTGGTTGGAATATTTCTTTGAAAACTTAAACAATGTAGGTAAAACGTATAACGTAAAAACTATGATGACTATCATCACGAAACTTTCTTGTTTATATAGTCAGTAATCTAGTTTCTGATCTGCAATTTTTCTTGTCATTGAATTTTTTCATTCATGTCACCTTCCGTTGGCTACTTGTACGTTGTATACAGGCTGTTTTCTGCAACTAGACCATGGGTACTTTTTTGCGTGATGATGGAGTAGTCTTACCCAGCGGCTATACTACCCTCTCAGCTTAGTCGACCGTGTCCAGAGGAAAGAACTGGTCAATACGTCTGGAGACAACTAAGACACAGGTACCATACGATGTTTTCCTTCACAATAAGAACAATAATAATATCGTATTTGCAGTAAATTTACAGTTTACAGTAAGAAAAATCCATAGGTACACAGCCGGCATGACCTTCAGAACTAAAATGTGTTTATCTACCACTAAGCCAACACCGACTCCACTAACTAAGGACATACAATAATAATAGCCACAAACAAGAGTAGGTAAGTTAGGTAAGGTAGAACCTTTGAACCCCGCAATAAAGCAATATGAAACGCGTGTCAGGTGCGCCGTCCGTAAAGTAAATATATTTGCGCGTTACAAGTAAGAGCAAGAACAACATAATGGCTGGTCGGACGCTGGTATTATTCAGATGTGCACCAATAACACAGCATTTATGGTCGAACATAAAACTACAATCGAACCGAACGAATAACATATCAGACCTCTGTTACTGTTACCTATAACCTTTTACATAGATCTATGCCGCTACTCTCTATGTACTAGATGTACCGCACTATACCCACTATCAAAGAACGAAATTGCGAGACCATCGTCACCTATTTATCTCGCTCCATTAATATAATTGCTTTCGGGACTGTAATGGTGGATGTAGTTTTCCTAGTAAATAAATAAATCAACTTGTATTAAAAATGTATGTTCGTGCATGACTTCCGAACAACAGCACCAAATTGGATAAATAATTAAAATTCGAAATACTTAATAGTGACCAGCGAATAGAATACTTATAGGTATACTGTTATTTTGTAAATACATACATATAATAATACAGAAATACCCAAGCCACAAACAAATATTTCTACATAAATACTTTTTTGAGGCTGGGGTCGATCCCGCCAATTGCTACAGCTCTAAAGCCATCGCTAAGCTGTTCATAGTTTCGACGATAATATTGGTGTTCACGATATGTGACTTTTTAAACTTTATTTATAAATAAACTTTGAATTCAATAATTGCATTAACAATGTATATTCACTAAGTCCGCCACACTACTGGATTTCAAAATGTAAGTGGATAAATATAAGCAACATAGCAACAACAAATTAAAATCAATATAATTTACTGTTCTTTATAAGTAGGTAACTAAAAATTTCATGAACCATGAATGCTTATCCGTTCCATCCGTCCTATATCCGTGTAGAGTCTATACAATAATACAAAGCATATCGTAAAGGGCGACCGTAACCTGACGGAGGTTAATCCCTACCTGTACTTAGTCATGGAGTACTTTGATATGCCTCGGCCAAGGAACCGGAAGTTTTGGTGTTTACGGTTATTGAATAGATTGGTAGAGGGCAAGGATTAAGGGCAATATTGGAAAATTGACAATAATATAACGTCAAAGTAATTTTTTTTTTATTCATTTAGATGCCTAAAATATTTTGTACAACGATCACATAGAAATGTCTTAAAAACTAAGTTAGGATGTGTGCCTTCGGAACTCGTCCACCAATTGAAAGAATTGGAGTTAAAGAATTTTAAATCTAAATAAAAGAATATAAGACGAATAATCATAATTTTTGGAACTTCTGAAGAGTAAAGCCCCTTTTGTGTGCGAAGTGGTGATCCAACTTAAAAAAAGAAGTGAGACCACAATCCCTAGTTCGATGCTCGGAGATCCAATAGTCATAAACGATTGAATTTCAATTTAACTTAGCAAAGAACACTCCCGATTAAGATAAAAAAAAAAATGAGTTCATCCGTTCGTAGCTCACGATTCCCTCCAAAAGCCGTTACGAAATATGATCAAGTTAATCTAACCTTTGTTAGAAGCTAAGCAGCCTCGCCTTTATCTTCTAACAACGAGAATGAATCAGCTACTGAGCTTAAGAAAATATAGGCAAGGATGCCTATATTTTCTTAAGCAACAGGTTGGATTAGCTACATCCGTTAGGATTGGCTACCTGACTATGATAACGACAAAATATGAAATATGTTGAAAATGGAAGGTTTACAATAAGTTTACAATAGGTTTACAATAACTCTACAATATTTATTTCGCATTCAAATGTATTATAAATATTTTATTTTCGTTAAATGAATTTGCAATATTTTGTCTACTGACTCAAAGAAACGAAGCGTGGGCGGCCATGACTGACCTTCGTGTGATGTTACGATTTTCCATTTTCAAGGCGCAAGTAAAAGTGACTTCACAGATTAAAAAGCACCCGACCGACTGTTTGTGGAGGACAATTTAAATGAATGAAGAAAAATGTATATATTTTTTTTTTTTTTCAATTAAATAATCCTCGGAAAAAATGATAACTGTAAGGGCTTTCTGATAAACATTTGCGACTTTTGAAATACTTGGTGAAAATCAGTCAAGATCCTAATTATGTCGACTTGAATGAGAACAATCTCCATCAGTCGCACGTCGAAGATGACACGCACGCATTAGCTATATTCTCTACAATCCGATTAAAGTTCTGATTGGTAGGAGAAGTGAGATTATTTTTCCCGTTGTTGCTCCGATTAGGTAATTATTTTTATACAGTGGTGTAGTAACAATCATTGAGTATTCATAGGTATAACACGCATAATACCACTAACATAGATAAACATATAGATTTAAGGGTAAACCATCCCCTTTTCAGACTAAAAAACAACTCTTTATACAATCTCCAGCCAACCTAATATAAGTAAGTACTTATGAATATAAGATTTTAGAGTTCCTTGCGGCAGGTGTAGATCACGTAAACTTTACTACGGACTACGGAGTACGGAACCGCCCGATTATGACATAAAACCAAACTGCCCCGTGTGTTATGATGCCGACATGACTTCTACTAGGTATTTTTACTACAACTTGTCTTTATTTATTTTTTAAACAGGTCTCGATCACATTTTATATACCTAATTATTTAGAAAACTACCTCGATGTTGGCTTTAAAATTGGTTGGAAGAGTCGTCATAGTTCTGCATAATTTGTAAACGATGTTGCTATTTAAGGACGCATTTACGTGTAAGTGTCAAAATGTAAGCAAAGCATAGCTGGGTTCCGGTTCATTTTCCGGTTTATCCGTCAAAGTTTTACATATTTTAAAGATACCAAATGAATCAGACAATACTCAGCTCGTTTATTACAAAAAAATAATAGTTTTCGTAGCCTCTTTGCGCAAAAACTATGAAAATAGGCCGACTTTCGGAACAAAGATCTCAATAACTAGAAATTTTAAATAATAAAAAATATACTACGATAAAATAGAAATATTAAACATTAATTGATATAAAAAAAATACGACAAAAATATTCACAATTGCTCCATAAAGCACAAAAATAGATCATCAATCTTCCACCATGTTTTGCTAATTCACGTAAAGTTTAGATTCATACATATAAGTTTAACTTTATTTGTCTTTGTGTCAGTTTGATGTATTAAGTAACGACCATTTTGAATGAAAAGTCAGTCTAGATATTTCAGGCGTCAAAACGTAAATGCGTGCTTAAAATTCTCATCTATTGATGCGATGAAATGTATCAGTCCTGATTGACTGATACATTTCATCGCATAGCCTAAACCGCTCGTCATAGAGACATGAAATTTAGTGTTTTTTTCTGCGAAATTCCAGAAGCTAGTCATAAATATTGCATAAAGTTGCAATGTCATATTAATATCTTAAACAATTAATAATGAATCTAATTAACGTCTTAAACTAATTTAGGATGTGTGTCTTCGCGCCCACTAATTAGAAGATGCCACAACAAATTCATGAAGTTTATTTTTTAAATATACCTAATAATTGTAAGTTATTTATTATATTAAAACATATTATTATCATTTTAGAATAAAAACTATTTAAGCGATGGACATCAATAACATAACATTTTGTTGCAAGGTAAGGTATACCCCAGAACGAAAAATATTAAAAATACAGTCGATGTAAGAACTTTCTCCATTTTTGAAGTCGGTTAAAATGACAGTGGTAAGTGAGCCTCTTAAAATAGAGAATTATGTAGTTTTCGTACGTCATTAGACTTGTATGAAACAACAATTAATCATTCTCAATGCCTAAGTAGTTCAAGTTGATAGTTAAGCAATGAGCCTCATAAATAACCACTCACTTAGATCACTTAATTCTACCGGTTAACTTGTCTGTATATAACTTAAACTTTAACTTAACTGTTACTTAGTTTTTGCAAGCGTACTCCGTGACGTTCTCCGCTAACTTACAGTTTACTAAGTTATTTAAGTTGGTACTTAAGTGTTACTTCATTGTAATTTGATACCGATATAAGGGTATTTGTTTTGATGTATTACTCGCTTTTGTCTGCGGTTTTGTTTTCGAGTATAGAGTTACTTCATAACGAAAAAAGTGCAATACGGGCAAAAATGCAAGCAATAATATAGGTTAAACAAAATAAAGCTTCAAGAAATCAAAAGACAAAAAAACAATGGAAAATTACAAAATTCATTAGATAATTAAGTTTTTTTTTCTTTTCGTTTATTTTTAAATTTTTGTTTATAATAATTGTCTGTTTTTTAGTTTGGAAAATTGTAAGCAGTTAAAAAACTGCTTACAATTTTCCAGCATCATAAATTACAAAGTAACTATAGTCCTCTAATTTAGAGTCAGTTTTGGGCTTTCGAATGGCCATCTTGTGATCAGGTAAACAGTAAAGTAATTTTTTTAAATTCAGTTTGAATAATTTTCATGTAACATTGAATCGTCTTAAAAACTTAGTAGAAATTGCGAAACAGACACAACAATATTACTTTAAGTAGAAATGAAGAGAAATATCTTTAAACCCATTAAGCCTTTACCACCCATGTTTACAAAGCATTAAAAGACTATTCACCCTACAATGTTAGTAAAACAGTACAATATTATGACATGTAATGCCGCGTCCACACGGCGGCGCACGTGCCTCGTGGCGTAACGCGCGTGGCGCATGGCGTGCGGGCCACGTGTCGCGTGGCGTCACGCGTCGTCGTCGGTGTGACTCTAATTGCGTTGACGCGGATTACAATGTGATCGATGTACGGAGGATTAGCGAGTTATCGCGTCGGTGTTCTTGTTGTTTTGTTTAATTGGGTGTTATGGGATGTTGATTTAGTATCTTATTTGATATGTAAATTACGCAAAAACAAACTAATAAGGTATAGCCATACGTAATAAGTTGGACGACACATACTACACTGTTGTTTTGTGTCTTACGTCGTGTCGGTCGGGTCGTGCGACTAGTTTTGTAAGAGCAAATAAACTACCCTCGACGTTTCGATCGAGTAACAACGATCATGGTTGGGGGTAAATATTAAAATAACTAGTAAGTAATTGTTACACAACCGCGGTATCTCTTAGTTTTTATGTAAAACTAGCTGTGCCCCGCGGTTTCACCTGCGTAAGTCCCGATCCCGTGGGAATATCGAAAAAATATCCTATGTCCGTCTTCTGATTGTAAGCTACCTCCCCACCAATTTTCAGCCAAATCGGTTTAGCCGTTCCCGAGTTATAAATGGTGTAACTAACACGACTTTCTTTTATATATATGATGTAAAAGAAAATAATAGTTACAAATAAAAAAATAGAATATACTATTCATTCTAAGTTTAAAAAGGATGAAGATGGAACGTGACGCGACGCGACGGTCTGCGGTAACAAACAATCATGTTGATATATGGAATCTATTCCCAGTAGAGGAGACCTGGACACAGTGGCGTTATAAATCAAGGCAAACCGTAGGAAAACAGAATTAATAAGAGTCCTACGCTCATTGGGTAGAATCAAACTAAGATCATTAACTTTATCGATCCTGTTTTAATTACTCCATTTTAAACATACCTTCAAAAATATTTGTCATTTTGAACTTTGTGAGCATGATCACAAAAACCTCCATGAGTTTCTTATGCCTTCTTCTCATTGGTGTTCGTGTTCCGAAGGCACACATCCTAACTTAATTTTTATAACATTTCAATATAAGGGCGCCGGCGACTGGGACCGCAAACAACTGGAACCGCGGTCGCGATTACCGGATCCTTTTTTTTTAATATTTTTCTTCTGTATACTAGGACCACTAGCAAATAAACAAATAAATCTATAGTTCCAGGAAAACAGTAAGTACAGTCAAACGAAAAAAATGTTTGAAGTGAAAAATCATTTAATCTTATATCTTTAAATGAGCAATTCTTGTATATATATATATATAAATATATATAATTGGAATCTCGGAATCGGCTCCAACGATTTTCATGAAATTTGGTATATAGGGGGTTTCGGCGGCGATAAATCGATCTAGCTAGGAATCATTTTTAGAAAATGTCATTTTATTTGTATTTTATCGGAACTTACTTTTTTTTATCTGAAAAATATGACTCTTCCTGCCCTCTATTGGCGAACTACTAATAATATTTTTTGTGAGCAATAAAGTTATTCCAGCAGATGGCGTTGTTAAGTAACACGAAGTCAATGAGTGTTTGCTTTGACTAAGTAAAAAAAAAATATACCGAGCAAAGCTCGGTCATCCAGGTACTTATATACTTAAACATCATTTACATATCCTAGACATGAATTTATTCCATTAGCTTGGTAATAGAATTTACGATATTTTTTAAGAAACTATTTTCAAAATTTTACTTGTGGATCAATATTGAATTTTTGTAAAAGTACTTTTTCGAACGTAAAAATCCCCATAATCAAAATAATATTTAAATTCAACTACTGTAGTTGAATTTAAATACCTAAATAAATCATTTTGACTTTGATTTTGACTTTAAACTTTTTAATTGTCGTTTTGTGATATTTAACACCAAACTATGATTGGTTAGTGAGTTGTTGAAATTGCAAACACAATATTTAATTACATCTATTTATTTCGACATTTTTTTAACAATCCATTATTTTGACTTTATTTTCTGTATTTTGAAACAAAACTTATGCACTGTGATCTATCTACATGCGGTAAGTGATACAATTTCCGAACTAACTGTGAACAGTACAAGTTTGAGATTCAATTTCCGAACGAATCCTTGCATTCCGCGGTCACCGGTCACCGCACGACTCGCATAATCTACCCTTTGTGTGGATGTGGCATTATTACATACCACAAGTACATTCCATTATGCAATAATACACTCTAGATTGCTCTTCTATGGGTATTATTTTCGACCTCTCATTAGATTTTCAGGGCAGATAAAACCACTATTTATTAAGGCAAAATCAAAACTTATGATTACAACTGATCAAAAGATCCATTATAATAATAAAGCTCCTATTATACGGCACATCTTCAACAAAAACAAATTAATAAAACATATCTGTCCCAAAGAGAAATGTAACAAAGGCCGTGTCCACACAAAGCTGTTGTTACAATCGTTCGATTGATATTCAATTCGGGATAGCAAGGAAAGATCGCCTCGGGACATCGGCCAATTGAATTTGAAAACAGAAGATCACCCTTCGTCCACCCCCTCGCCTCCTCCCCCCACCCCCGCCGGCCTCTGACCGCCCGCGCACCCCGTCATTCGTACCACCATCATTTAGGTTACACTTGTCGATCTCTTGTTCACTTCTTTGTTCATTCTGTTCAATTTTCAGCAAAAATTTATTGTTCTTTTACTTAATGACAGCCATTAATGCTAATGTTATTTCATAGTTAGCTGCTATGAAAGTCCGAGTAGATAGTTATTTTTATCAAAGCATTATAATTTGATGTCCCGATTTCCAGCTCGAGAAAACTATACCTCACTTAGTACTTTTACCATTTTGATGCTTGAATTTGATTGTTTAGGTAAGTACCTCTATATTCTAAAATTAATTCCAATAAGTTCTATTTATGAAGACCGATAAGTCGATATTTTTAAATCCCAATAGGATGGATGACTATTTTCACAAAACATTTATTAAGTAATAATACGAAAAATATGTACTTACCTTATTATTAGTTCAAAAGGTTAACGTTCATGAAACATAGTTAAGAAAGTAACTAGTTGAAACAACAATATCTCCAAAGGAAGCAATCAATGGTCACCACAACTGCCCTCTGCCCAGCGTGGCCATTTTCCCGAGCATAGACAACACTTTTATTGTTTTTATATTTATTTATCCGGCGGTGTTTTTGCGTTATTCCGCCGTATCGTTTTTGGCGCGTGCCTTTATGACGTAGCAAAGGACGGACCTTATCGAGGTGGGTTTGTGGAGACATGGCTTATCATGCGTAAGATAATTTTTTAAAATGTTTCTAAATTAAAAAATTATTTTATATTCTTTAGGTAACAAGCCAATTAAGTTGTAGTAAGCGAATTAACATAGTATAACAATACATTAAAGATTGTAATGTAAAAATATGCAAAAAAATTGATGGTAGGAAATGTGGTTTGCACATTTATACGCAAAAAGCATTTAAGGGCAGGTGCTAATAAAGCTACCAAAATCGACCTTTGTTTTAAGCAACTCTAAGCAATCAAATACTCTTTTTTTGTTATTTGGATATAAATGGATATTGTAGTTTAATAACCATATTTTTGTTTATTGTGGTTGAAAACATGATATAAACAACTTCGTTCGATAAAAAAATGTTAGATAACAGAGAATCATTAGATCGTTTATCGGGTTTTATTCAAAAATAGTTATCGTTTGTTTCTAAAAATGAATCAAATGATAGGTTTTGACCTCTAGGAACTATATTTGTGGATAAATTTGTAGATATATTTGTAGACTTGAAGACTCCATGCTAAAATGTTTTGCATATCGATCAAATATAACAGCACGCAGCACGCTACGTTTTTGAGAGCGGGGGCTAAGGTAATGTGAATACCTACTCACGGTACTGGAAGAGCGCCTTAACGCTACACACCACGTTAATCGTTTTGTAGCGTTTGTGAATAGCGCTACGTTTAGAGTGTTTTTTACTTATTTTTGTTTATCTTAAGATGATCCGATCCACACTAAACCAACCCAGTCAGGTGAAGCAAAGGTCCGACTATGATACGTCAGCGCGATTTAGAATAGCCACCCTCTTTTATCGTATCTACGTTATGACCATCTCAAACAAACAACAAGCAAGCTAATATCAACCTTAGCACCTTCATAACAAGATGGAAACAATGCGTAAATGTTAAGATTGTGTGATGTAGAATTTCACGAATCAATTCAATAGATATCGTAACATAGAAATTTGATCGCGTCGTTCTACAGATATTACTCAAATATCGACATTGTTACAACACTACTCTAGTGCTGTTCGACTGACATTCAATGATAAATATATGCTGTAAATACATATTAGGACAAGATAAGTGATATCGTTTGTTATGGCATTGTCATAGTGTTGGTACCTAGTCTATTTGGAAAGGGGAATAAAAAGGGAAATAACGCTGATGATTTTAAGTTTTTTTTAATGCAAAATACACTTGTTATTCACCTCATCTTACCGGATGGGACATATGCTCGCGTTGAAGGTTACTCTGGGTCATCGACTCACTCTAGACTTGAAGACTCCATGGTTGCAGTTTTGGGGGAAAAGCGACGGGGGCAGAAAGTTTCACTGAAAGTAAATAAATTCTTTAGATTAAAAGTAACTTTATTTTTGAAGGGCGTTCATAGTTAGAATAATCAAATTGGTACAGTACTGCTATACTGATGATTAACATTAGCACATCTGCATTCCCAAATCCCACGACGGTTGTCTTTCTAAACATAATCAAATAGGACAAAGTAGTCATACTTACCTCGATAAGTAATCTTAATAGAGGCTGCTATTTTTCAGTGGAGGATACTGAGGGCCCCTTTTAAGTCTACTATGATCCGAAACGAATGTGTGAATGTTATATCCAAAACTAAAATCCTGAATCAATTGTAACTTATTCATATTTTACGACAGTTATTATTAAAACAGTTTAACATTTAAGCGCATGGGTTCGTTTAAATATCTAAACGTCATCGTTTGCATTATAACTTATTAGAATAAAATTAGAGTAGTAGAGAAGATAGGATTTGTTCCTAACTATCTTTATCTATGCCAAACTTAGAAATCGGTTCATTATACTAGAAAAATCTTTCTTAACGTGAATCCATGTATACATTTTTATCTAGACTTCAAAAGCTTTGCTAAATCGTTAAAAATTCACTGTAGCATTAAGGTAAAAGGGTACCAGTGCTCTCTCCATACAAACGTAGTCGGCTGTTTCCTCCCTGGATAATGACACAAGCGCAAACATTTTTGTGCCATAAAACCTATAACTGCCATGACTATGCCCCTATGTTTCATTTTTTAATTATCATAGAAATTAAGATTTATAAAACAAAAAACAAAACATAGGGGCATGGTCATGGCAGTTATAAGTTTTATGCAACAAAAATAATTGCTCTAGTGTCCAGGGAGAAAACAGTCACTACGTTTGTATGGAGAGAGCCCCCGGTACCCTTTCCTCTTAAATAAATTGAGCCCTAATTATGAATTCTTCGAACCAATATTTGATTAATGATGTGCCGGACCGGTGGCCGCTCACATCTCCACTAAAAACTAAATTGGCCAAGTTTTACAACAGCAAAAAGTACGAAGTTACCGTACAGTGGCGTGGTGTGGCGTTCTGACACCAGATGGACATCTGAGAGGGACTTTAGTTATCGAGTTTGGTGCCTATCGGTTATTAATTAATTAACTTCTTTGGACAAAGAGAACAAACACTTCAGAATGACCTACTTATTTATAAAGTGTTTTTAATAAAAACCAAATGAAAACCTGATTGCGACTGTCTGATAATACCTACTAAATAAAGCTATAGGTAGGTAAATACTAAGCGTAGACAGTTTAAAAAGCAGGCAGGCGAGTCGGTTGGCAATGCAACGTCCTAGGAACGCAAGCCTACAGTGTGCCTACAGACTACTAGATCTATAGCAATATCACGGTAAAAACTGTTTAATATAAAAACGACCAAAAGAAAAGAAAACGATCCATCTATAAATATAGGTAACTAGCTGCGCCCCGCGGTTTCACCCGCGTAAGTCCCGATCCCGTGGGAATTTCGAGATAAAAAGTAGCCTATGTGTTAATCCAGGTCTCCAGCTATCTACATACCGAGTTTCATCGCAATCAGTCCAGTAGTTTTAGCGTGTAGGAGTAACAAACATACACACACACACACACAAACTTTCACATTTATAATATTACCAGTAACGCCATCTATTGAGTAGCTATGTAAACTACAGCAACCAAAAGTCGGTAACACAGCAACAGACTCTTAACAAACACATTTTTTTTACAAATTTTCCCCTCCTTAAAATAGGAAAATTGAAAATTCCTGAAACACGTCATCATTTATTTACGATAAGAAGATATAATTCTAATTTTCAAGTTCCTACCTTCAAAAAAAAATCAAACCTTCATACAAACTTTCACCCCCATTTCCCCTCCTTAAAATAGAAATATTGAAAATCCCTGAAACACGTCATCATTTATTTACGATAAGAAGATATAATTCTAATTTTCAAGTTTCTACCTTTAAAAAAATCAAACCTTCATACAAACTTCCACCCCCCATTTGCCCCCCTTAGGGGTTGAATTTCGCAAAATCCCGTCTTATTGAGCACCTACGTCATAAAAGGAACGAAAAGGAAAGCTACGCCATGCAAAATTTGAGACTCCTAGCACTTGTAGTTTCTGAGATTTCGTGATGAGTGAGTCAGTGATTTTCCCTTTTATATATATAGATTTAATTTTAAATCCTTCAACCATAACGAAGCCTGCAGTTTGTAGTCCCTAAACCTAACATAACGCGGCGAAGCATCAAAACAAGACATCGCCCTAGGGGTCAGTCCTCACCAAAACATTGCGAAGTAAATCTAAACGGCCCACTTAGCCGAGATTTACCGACCAGACTCGGCTGGACCCCCTTCAACCCTTGTCTGATTACAGTCGCGTGTAAACGATGCCCTAATAGCTATACCTACCCTTGTGATGGTGGCTAATCGACTGCTACGATTGTTTGCATTTACAATTGAGATATTTTGTTATGGTGCATAGGTATAGGGGTTAAACGCCTGTCGACGTTGAGTTAAATTGTTCATTATTGTGTGGAAAATTGTTGTTACGTGTTGTTTTGTGTTACCGTTTATAGGTGAGTTCCTTTTTTACACTTTAATATGATCTAAAGATGACAATTCCATGTCCTTTGAACTTATCCAAACAAACCTGAGTCAAAAAAGAAGACATGTATATTTTTCACTTTAATTCGGATAGGCTAATATCGTGATTTAACTTAAAAGTTTAGATACGCCTTCAACTCAAGCAGAACTTTTATGAAAACATTCTAATAATTGCAATTTTATAACTCTACGGTGGGTCTGCAATTATGTTTTTTTTTCGTCGTGTAATCCTCTATCTATACTTCGTTTGTAACGAATAGGTCCACTGCGCACTGGTCCAATTTAGATGAAACTTGGTATGAAGAAACATTGAATCTTTGAGAGTAACACACGTTACTTTTAATTTCCATTTTCCCACAGGAACGGGACTGATACGGGTAAAACCGTGGATCACTGTTAGTAATAAGTATAGATGACACCTACTTGTAAAAATAAACTATCGCACGTATATTTGTAAGTAAACAGTTTAGCAATAAATCTAATAACTTTCGACCCAATAATGTTTGCAATAATGGAGCCATTCAAATAATCACACCTTTTCGATTTACGACGCGGGCGCATTGAATTATAGGTAAGGCAAGCTGTTCACGGTTCGACTTGGTTGGTTTTTAAATGTTAAGTAGAGCTTTGTTTGTGTATGATGGTTAATACGATAAATAAATTTAAAAAAAAAACATATAATTATTTATGCAAAATGGAGCTCTAAAATTACTATTAGAATGTTTCAACTCAAGCAGGACTTGTTTGAATAAGGTCTTGTTTGAGTTAAACTTTAAACGTTCTTTATCTCATTTTATCAGACAAATATTATTATAATGCTTGAACTGTTACAAATAATGGACAAAGTCATCTAAATCACAAGCTTATCTAACTACTCTTACGTACACATTGCTAATTAAATTCGTTACACGACGAAAAGCAAAACTACCACCTTTGCTCCGAACTCGCCATCGAAGTCGATCGACATGCAGAAACTTGAAAAAAGAAAAAAAATACCGATGAAGTCTTTAAATCTCAGTACTTCTCATTGTTATTTATTTTTAACAGACTTCAGAAAAAGAAGAAGGTTCTTTATACATAATTTTAATCCGTTGCTTTTTCGCCAAAATCGCACCGTGAATATCCAGGTTAATATTTACGCCTCACTACAAAATTCGTGAAATGACGCGTACTAATAGCCAGTGAGCTATTGACGCGTCAATTAGCTGCCTCGCAGTCACGGGAATCGAACCCGCTACACTGCCAGCTGGCGATCATGACCGGGTGTGAAAATTGTATTGTTGAAAATGTTCGTTTTATCATGAGACGTCTTTATAATTTATCATTTGCAAAAAGCAAATGTAACTGATGTAACGTTACAAATGCGTCAAAGAGGTTGGATTAGCTCTACATTCGCCAGAATTGTGTCAACTCGACGTAAGATTAGATGTTTCACAAACTCCACTGTGGCTGCATCCACCGTTGATATCTTTTAGCTGCAATCAAATTTGGCGGGTCCACTAACAATTAAAAAAAATACAGCTAATAAATAAAATTCTCCTTTTATCACTTAAGTACAAAAAGCTTCTGATATATAATTTGGATGTCTATGGCCCATGACAAAAATGGGATAACCATGTCGGTCTCGATATACATTTTTTTATTGTATTTAATGATTTGTAATTTTTATTAAACTTCAAATACATCACTAGTTTATATAAAGTACCTGCGGGTAACAAGTACCACTAAAAGGTTTTTAAAAACTTTGATATTAATAATAAAATAACAAGAAAATAAACAATTGAGTTGTTTTTCAGATTAACAATAAAGCAAATATTTATTCCCATTTTTACTAATTTATTTAGTTTTTAATTAAGGTGGCAGGTGGCCCGCAGGTACCTTATAATTCCTATTAAAATTACAGTAAATAAAATGAAACTAAAATAAAATTACAATCAATTAAAATGGCTTAGTTACAACAACGCTAATTACACTTTTGAATTTTTATGATTAATATTTCAGGAAAAGAAACACACGTTGCTGAAATAAAATAATATAAGTTTGAGCAATATAAATAGGTTTGTTGGATGTTCAATTGCTATTCAAATTGTAAACTTATAAGTAAAAGCATTTTCCTCGTTTCAGAACGTCTACGAGTCTTTCCTTAATATTATCACATAAACTGAACGAATGACTTCATGTACGGACAGTAAACAAAAACAAGATAAATTATAAATAAATATTAAACTTCATACTCCGCAAGCGTGTCAGTGATAGTGGTCAAAATCTGACCTGTTTTTGTGCAAAAAATACCAGCGTAGAACCTAGGTTTCGAGTCTTCGAGTTTTTGAGTCTAGGTTTCGTAGTAGATAAATTGTAGCCTTATATCGTCTCGATAAATTAGTTTACTATTTCAACAGTATTCTCAAAATCGGTCCAGTTTACAATATAGTGAAAGTACAATCAGTATAGTTTAGTTACAGGCTTTACTTACGGAATTGTAGGTACGGTCGGCTGCATAATTGCAGACCCACCGTAGAGCTCCAAGTGTTTTCAACACAAGCAAGATTCTAGACAACTGCTTTAGGTAAAGTTTAAAGTCTTCTAACTCATCAAATAATCAAACAAAAATTATTAGAATGCAAACATTCGAATAAAAGTAATTTTCGAACTCTACCGAGGGCTGCAATTATGCAGCCGACTGTACCTAGAAGTTTAATTAGCATTAAGTAAGACCTAGTTATATTCGAAAACAATATCAGGGCAAACCTATTGACTTCCACAGATTTGGAATTGGCTATAATTAAAAGTTAGAAGATAGCATAATTTTTTTTTTCTAGAAATTGAGAAATTAAAAATAATGATATTTTTTAAATCATTGAATACTGGACTTAAAAAAAGTGATGACACAGAAGTCAAAAAATAATAGGTATGGCAAATAATTTTATATTCCATTTTTCTGCGAACTGTACCAACAGAATACACCGAAAAAGATAGATTTTTACAAAAATTTAACAGGCTGTCATTTTCGCAAGATGAGCCACCCCCACCCCTCTCCCCTGGCAGCTAGGGGGAGGGGGTGTAAAGTAATCAACAATTTAAAATTGCCCCTAATCTCGAGCTCAGAGTAATCACTACCTATCAGTCTTCGAAAAAGTTGAGAATTTGACGGTATTTTTATGATTTTTCGGTTGGAAATAGTGAGAGTACCTACTTACTTACCTGAGTCAAGTTTATGTTATTATGAAAAGGTTTGTTTCAGTTTAATTTCTGTAAATAGAACTTAATAATTTTATTCTGTAATAGGTCATCGTTTGACCATTATCTAACCTGATGGTAAGTGAGGACTCGGTCTAAGATGTAAGACGCGCGTCTAGAAGATAATGTATGTAGGTATAGGTATGTGTTACATAGCAACTCTCATCGCAATCGGTTCAGTAGTTTTCCCTTTGAATAGCACCGAGTACAATGGGCTTCTGCTCTCATAGTTTTCCTTTACCGTAAGACCATGCATGGTGTTAGACAAGTATACATATTAACACAATAAGGTTAAATAAAATAAATAATGTATTATTCATTAACCAAAAGATACGTACCTACTCCATAATATTAGGTGTGGAAACCTTATTTCTCTAATACCTTTTAACAAGTATTAAAAAAGTACTCTTCTGATAGAAGGTTCCATTCTTCCTTAAGCTTACTTTATAAAATTACCCCAATTACTTCAATACTTGACAAATCCACCTTGCCCTTGAACTGTCATCATTAACGACCATCTGCTTCAACACGGCTTCAACCAATCAAACAATGTTTAGCCATCGCATCGCAACGCCACGATATTAATCACAAACTTTTACATTACAAAATATAAATGACAGCTTTAAACCTTTTCAAGGGTAAATTAAATGGTGTTTTAATTGTTTTATTTGTATTTTACAAGAATTCTAGAAGGTCACAAGAGTCTCTCCTTCTCTCTCCTACCTTTCAAGAACGCGTCTAATGCTTCATCCGTTACTATTCAGTTTTCACAACTTTTTGACTCACTGGTGACTTGTAAAAACTAAATTAAACGGATGTGATATCATAAATACGTTTCTTGAACTCCACTGCGGCTTTATCCCCGATACAGCCTATACTCTATATTTTAATTAGCCTGCTGTGTCCTCTACGGTGACGATGGATTGACCACCGTTTCTTTGGTCTTGGAAGAGGTTTGCCGTATTGACGGTGACTTCGTATGCCTATAAATTATTTCTACTGAATAAGTGTATTCATCGCATCGCACCTCCACGGTACGGTGTGTAGTGACACAAGAATATTTAAACTCAAAATATATACTACTAACGCCACCTATCGATATCACTCTAAACTATTTTGTAACTAAGGGTTCTGATTTGCTTGGCTAGCTTTGTAGTTCGTTTTATTCCATGTAGATGGCTATAACGTAGTTCCGAGTTAAATACATAGATGGCGCTTTATTAAAACACACGAATACTTTGAAAAACTTAACGCAGCGCTTTAATAAATCTTTTTTTAACTATAGATGGCAGCACTTTCAGTCTCAAAAAAATATTTTTTTAACAGTAACTTTTATGCCACTACCTAAGTGAAAGTATTATACAAGAATATTTTTAAACGTGGTATAAAATTGGAACTAACTTGTTGCTATATTGTCTGGTTCAAATTTGGTTGGATTGTGGGATAAATTAGGAGGCCCGACTTTGGTTAAGGCTGCGCCGAGCATAAATGGCGGGGATAAAATAAATACTACGCTTTGTTAGGTATTTCCAAATACATAGTATATTTCAATGTAAATAGGTTTAGGTACCGTAGGTGAATACTTGTTTAAGTATTTTTTTAATAATGCTCTATCTTTTATTTTTTTCCCGCCATAAAATGAAATAAATAAGTCAAATAAATTGAAAAACTATTTATTTGTCATTCCGAACTCACTATAAGTAATAATACTAAATTCTACGTTAGACTTTAGGTATAACACGTTAAAATACCTAGACTATCTTTCTGCAGGCATTTCCCTAAAGTAGGTAATTGTACACATGTTCATTTTGTATGAAAAACATACAGCGGGTTACAGGCTCATATATGCAAACCTCAAGGAGGAGCTTGCGATATACCTGAATAAAACTTTTTTATCATAAAAATTTGAGTTTTCACTGGTACTTATTGCTTACTCAAATGTTTTCTCTCTTCATGAATGCCTCTGGACTCTAGAGCAATTGTTTTTTTAAATATAGGTTGGTTGTAATAATATATCCCCTTATTTCTATAATTTTTTTTATCAGAAAAAAGAAAGTAGTATGGCATTTGTACAGCAAAAAATAATTATTGCTTTAGTTAGAGGCATTATTCAGGATGAAAATAAGGGAACATAATGATGAACATATTTGTATCAACAACGCGATACCTTCTTAACCATCTACTAGTTAAAAGATTCGCATATATGAGCTAAGGACCCAGTATAATTTATGTAACTAATATTTACAGAGAATATAAATAAAGTTATTAAGATAAAAAACCAAGCAATTTCACTGTCACACGCCGGGGTAGGGCTTACTTGCCGCGTAGCTCAGTTAGGTGAGAGATATAGGTCTCGTAGGGATACAATTTAAAAAATGACTAATCTTTCTTGAGTACAATTATTTGTACTGTATTTAAAATTGTACTTTTTCACTATATCTATGTAATGACAAAAATATGAAGTTAGTTCACAGATCATCCCCTAATAGATACCGCATATAGAACAACAGATACGCGTAGCATATACATCATGTAATTCTAAATCGTATTGAACTCATACGTATCAGTCAACGAGAAGACGTAGAAATACTTCAAAGAAATCGAGGAAAAATGCATTTTGGAATCGCGATCTCCGCTTCCCGTGCGAGACGATAACCACTACGCCACACGCTTAAGTAATGTCGCTGGCGAAATAAGGATAATTCATTTTGTTTGTTTCCTAAAATGCTTAGCACTGGCTTATGCATTAAAAATAATAAAATCATTAGGATCAAATGATTGTGATTGCTCACGTTACTTTATATGCCAGCTAAAGCAATGTGTCGTATCACTACAATCCAGTGTCAACCAAGTCTAGTCTATCACCTGTAGACACGTAGGAGTTTAATACGATTTTCTACCTCAGCAAGTATGCGTTGCGCGCATCTATTGTTCTTTATGCGGCATCTATTAGGGAATGATCTGTGAGTCGATGTGGATCGTACCTACGTAGATTATCAAGGTGGCAAGTCACCGGATGAGCTGGAAATTTAATGTAACATAAAATAGTATAAAACAAAAATACTTAAATATATTACATACAATACAAAGCTAGGTATAATCGTATACATTTTCTTGGTTTCGTTTGTTTTTATTATGGTATTCAACGTTTTTGCGTTTTTATATTAAATTATTGAAATCAAGTATAGTTGTTTGATATATATTTTATATTCATGTAGGTACAGTTAAACGCCATAAATTCAGTAACACATCTTTTGTATTTTCTCAAACCAGACAGAAATTTTGTCATTGAGACAGAACGCTTTATTGTAGACGAAACAGAAATGAATGCCTTGGTACTATGATACACGAACACGAAACGATAAATATCGTTCGTCATACATTTAACTATCGCTTTCTTGTCTTTTAACGTCGTTTTGTCTCATAGTATTGACTAATTGTCACAATGGTAGTTCTACTACGAAAAGGTTTAACACAGTGTGATAAGAAAGGATACTGATACATAATTTGTATTTTAGTGTTGCACAATATTAAAAAAAATATTAATATCCGGTTTTGGAAAAGACTAGAGATTATTTGCACGATTTTGCGCAAGTACGAATATGTACGTATGAAACATAAGTTCACTAGTTTATACTGAAGCTATGTGAGATTGATGCTGTACTTCTGACCGCTACTGTACATAACACACAAAATGTAAACAATAACATATCAACCAGGACAAGATTCCACAATTAACCTAAAAGCTTAAACTCGAGTTGACTTTCCGAAGGCATTTCTAATGTAGGTATACAACCTCGAGAGATAGGTAAGTAATGAAGTAGGTACAAAAATAACTATTTTGTTAGAAATAAAATAATAATTTACTTAGGGAAATGAGATACCGGAAGCGAACGAAATTCAAAGAAAATAGTTTTATGTAATAAATGACTGGGAAATCAAAATGTAACAATTATTCTAAGTTCAAATGATAGTAATAATAGAAAATAGGTATATTAAGATTTCAGCAGATAGAAAATTATATTTTTGAATCGCAGACTACAAAATAAAGAAACACTCTTGGATGTTATTTACACAAAACCATTTATATTTAATATTCCCGCCCCCGGTACTCATTCTTACTAATATATTTTACTGATTTTTTTAAAAACTCAAATATAATTAAATTAGTACCTACAACTCACATTTCGACATCTCTACTAAGAGAGTCGTACTTTTCACTCACCTCACTAGGACTAAAGCTTTTAACTTGTATACCTACTTCTGATAAATCAGTGCTGGACAGTTTATTGGTAATCTTTGTTATCGATATTCGACTTTCAATATCGTTATCGATATCGAAATTTTTCGGGACAACTTGTTTGTTTGTCTTCAATTTTTCGCTAAGTATTTTGTTGCAGTTTCGTTTTGACATGTCGAGAGCTAAGGGGTCTTCTTTGGTGTCTTGTTTTTCTGTTTTATCGTCTGTCGGTTTGTTTTGTTGCTTGATTTCAGCTACTTCGGCGTTCGTGATGTTGTCCTTCTTTTTCCATTTCGTTCTTCTGTTTTGAAACCAGATTTTGACCTGTAATTTAAAAGAAAATTACTGTTAGTTTTATTTATTGTTGATTATAATTGTTAGTCGGTACGGTTGGATTCAGAATTGCAGACCGACCGTACGGGTAGAGTTCTAAAATTACTTTTATTGGATTTGTTTTCTTCTCATAATATTTATCTAATAAATTATTGAGTTGAAAGACTTTAAACTTGAACTCGAGCAAGACATTAAAATCTTGCTTGAGTTGAAAACATACTAATAATGGCAGTATTGGAGCTCTACAGTGGGTCTGCAGTTTTGACTCTGACCGTATCTAAATTTCTTGTTAGGTCATATTTAAGTCTTAAAACTGCATGCTTTGCCTAACCCCATAATATGATTGTATTTATGAAGCCGAATTTTTCTTTTAAAATATTTTCAAAGCTAGTATTATTATAAATAATTAAATATCGATAAGTTGTGAACTAATCGTGCCGTCACATCACTACTCCAATATTGAAACGACAACAACCTTGCACTGTTATACAAATTAATTTCATATCATTTTACAATCAAAGTAAATATCAAACAAAATGATTAATTCATTGAAATGAGCCATTGGTTCCGATATCAAAAGCTATCATTTCATACATCAATGTTTTAATCCTACTAATATTATAAATGTGAAAGTTTGTGTGTGGAGACCTGGATTAACACATAGGCTACTTTTAATCCCGATATTCTCACGGGATCGGGACTTACGCGGGTGAAACCGCAGGGCGCAGCTAGTTATAACATAATGAGGAGTTACTTGTGTTACTACTATTAACACAAGTAACAATTAATTAATATCAAATATTTTTATTTATTCTCTGCTAAAAATGAGTATGTATTTTTCAATATATCGGCGTAATTTTCTCGAACCATAAATTACTTATTTATTTTTATTTTATTTATTTTTGTCATGTCTTATGGGTGTCAAGTACCTATGAGGAATTACAAGGTTTTTTGTTTCTTACTGTAGGATACAATAAATATTATTTATTTTATTGAATATTATTGATTCGCGCAGCGGTGAGCGTACCGTTCGGACGTGTCCAAGTATTGTATTAAATTTTACTCTCAATCAGTCAATCAAAAAGTGAACTTATGTTAACAGTGTAACGTTCAATATTCATTAGCCAAACTACATATACCTAACGTAACAGTGTATGTATATATGTATGTATATCTGTACATCTAGGGAGTATCAGTTAACAAACAGTTAATTACTGCGAGATCGATCCCCGCCTCTGGGAATAGGGATGTTACACGATCCGTTATTGTTTATCGATATCGATAAATTGAAAAAAAAATACAACTTATTCATAAAAAATTAAGAACCTTTAGTTAAAATATGTTTTGACACGGTTCCTCGCCTGCGTAAACGTGCGAAAGTGACAAAATACATTTAAACTAAAAAAAGTTTTTGAATAAAAGTTTAATTTATTAGAAGTTTTAATAAAATTCTGATGTATTTCGTAAGTAAAAACTTACTGTCAGTCTGTTAAGATTGATTTCCTCAGAAATAAATTACTATAAATACTTACTAACTTAACGAAATCTTATATTTTACTTTCATCAAAATGTCTAAGAAAGTAGTGAAGTGAAACCTCTATCAAATAAGTTTATCGATATTTGGTAAACGAACGTTGGCTATTAAATTTCCGCTGTATCACAATATTAATGCGGTCTCCGGCATGTTATCGAGTATTGTTTGCGGTTTTAGTATTTATAGGACCTATAAGTGCCCACTTAGGAGATTATAGGTGTTAATATTACGTAGGTTGGTCTAAAAGGTTTATTTGGGTACCGTAAATATTGTTTACTTGGGGATTTTTCCAATAGTAATAATATTATTTTACTTTCAATTTAAGACATAAAAAACATACAAATATGAAACCTACGCTGAACAAAAAGCATTTAGCTGCGTCTCACAGCTAGGGAATGCAATCCCGATCTCGTATGATTTTTCGAGATCAATCCCGAAGCATTATAATAATATGACGTGATCTCGTTCGAGATCGATGGGATTTGACGAGATTTGATGGCATAGTCAGCGATGCTACAAACATGCACTCGGTGCGCGAAGAGCATCTAAAAGTCCTTTTTTTTTGCGTGTATGTGTCTACTATAAATAGGTTAGAGACACTCATAAAGAAATATTGGTGTGGAGGAACAAGGGTTAGTTTTTACAGTTCGCTTATAGGTAATTGTTTACTCAGGCTGTAGTCCGGTCATTTTAGACAATTGAAATAAAGAAAATTCCGACAGAGCCAAATCTTCGTAGAGACCTTAGGTTTACCACAAGGAATAAAGTGTCAAAAGTCCCCATCAGTCCCATGTGAGCTTAGGGACTTATTCGGGGCCCAAGGTCAAAATTTTAGGTTTTTTGGATTTTTCTCGAAAACGGTAAGTTTTATCGAAAAAGTACCTCACAGCAAAGTTGTAGATCTTAAAATTCTCTATAAAAATGATCCCTATGAGTTTTTCTCTAAGACCCACTATTTTCCAGATATTGCGCTTGTAAGAATCATGTTCTACATAGTATGCACACATATGCCACGTATATACATATTTAGGTACTTAAGCAAGCAAAAATGCCTACTCGTGTCTCTTTTATGTATACATTATACTATTCTAAGAAAATTTACTCTAAAATGACCAGAGGCGGCTCGTGATATTTTTTATGGGTGTTCACTAAGAAAAAAGAAACAGTCATGCTTACTTATATTTACTTGTAAATAAAATCCATTCGCCGGTCTTTTTGGCGAGCGAAAACATCTATTACTTTCTTGTGAAAATCAGAAATTGAGTTAATTAACAGTTTTTCTATGCTTATCATACACAAATCAATCTCTTAAACAAAATCAACCAAACCTCTATAGATTCCAGGATTCAAGGATTCGGTAGATTCATCATGCCCCCGCAATGCAACTTGAAATGCACCACAAAATACCACACAATCTATTAAACGCCGTAAAATGTATCGATTTTCGTCAACGTGTTCATTGAACTCTCTAATAGATTTTCAATAGGCAGAATCGAGCGCCTTACGAATATCTTGGCGCCTGATAGAAGCCAATTGCACTTCACATAACATATGAAATCGAGACTGCGAGTGTTTTTTCACTTTTATTGATAGATGCGCTAAATCATCAACTCCTGATTCCGTCCATGCCGAGTCACCACCACCACCGGTGCCAGCTTCGAACACCAGACACGGGAAGCAAAATAACTTATTGCTTTCTTCACATCCACACAACCAAGGTGTTTTGAAATATTGTTCAGATTTAAAAACACGCGTAAAACTCTTAGTTTTCGAAGTACATTTTTGAATAAGTGCCATTTCAGGCCGAGGTGGTCCCTTCGCTTTCAACTCGAGACGCATTTCGAGATTTTTAATAAAAGATGTGTTGTGTGCATATTATGTAGAACGTGATTCTTACAAGCGCAATATCTGGGAAATAGTGGGTCTTAGAGAAAAAATCATAGGGATCATTTTTATAGATAATTTTAAGATCTACAACTTTGCTCTGAGGTACTTTTTCGATAAAACTTACCGTTTTCGAGAAAAATCCAAAAAACCTAAAATTTTGACCTTGGGCCCCGAATAAGTCCGTAAGCTCACATGGGACTGATGGGGACTTTTGACACTTTATTCCTTGTGGTAAACCTAAGGTCTCTACAAAGATTTGGCTCTGTCGGAATTTTCTTTATTTGATCACTATTTTTATGTCTAAAATGACCGGACTACTGGTGCCAACCAGTGTTGAATCGGAGCGAGCATTTTCAGCTGCTATACATTGTTACTGACATAAAATGCTATTTATCAGACAGCACTTTCAATACTCTTTGTTTATTAAGAAGTTATTTCTAAAATTGTCCCAAGAACTTGACTATTTCCGCATTTGACTGACATTACTGACAGTATTTTTTTACAAGCGCTAGTACTTATTACATAGGCTGCACTAAAAGTATCGGGAATGGAATATTTCCACTGTTCCTGTCATATTTAAATCTTTTTAATTGAAAACTCCTTGGTTTTAAAAATCGAATACCATTTATTTATTTAAAAAAAGAATCTCGGTCTTGTCACAAGGTTTTGTCAAACTTGTTTAGTCGTTGAGAAAATGGAATTGACGCGAGAAAATTCAAGAGCGATGATTTATTATGACTTTCGAAGTGGTTTATCACAAAAACAGTGTGTTGACCGGATGATTTCTGCATTTGGTGATGAAGCCCCATCCAAAACCACAATTTATTGCTGGTTTGCTGAATTTCAACGTGGACGTGTCAAGCTCAGTGATGATCCCCGTCAAGGTCGTCCAAAAACTGCACTCACCCAAGAAAACGTTGATGCTGTGCCTAAGCTGATTGAGGAAGATCGACATGTAACATACCGCGAAATTCAGGCAACTTTAGACATTGGCATGAGTCAAATACAAATAATCTTGCATGAACAATTAGGTGTAAAAAAGTTGTTTTCCCGATGGATACCGCATTCGCTCTGTGAAGAGCACAAAGCGGCTCGCGTTACTTGGTGCGTCAGAACTCTCGAAAGATTCCACGCAGGATCCTCAAATGCTGTATACAACATCGTATCAGGTGACGAATCCTGGATATACGCGTACGAACCCGAAACAAAAAACCAGTCACGAGTTTGGGTGTTCGAAAATGAGTTAAAGCCAACAAAAATTGTTCGTTCACGGAGGGTTGCAAAAAAAATGGTGGCCACGTTTGTCTCCAAAACCGGCCATGTTGTGACTATTCCTCTTGAGGGACAAAGAACGGTTAATGCAGAATGGTATGCTAGCATTTGTTTGCCACAGGTCGTTTCTGAACTCCGTAAAGAGAACTGCAGCCGCCGCATCATCCTCCATCACGACAATGCGAGTTCTCACACCGCGAACAGAACAAAAGAGTTTTTAGAGCAAGAAAACATAGAATTATTAGACCATCCGCCGTACAGCCCCGACCTAAGCCCTAATGATTTCTATACTTTCCCTAAAATAAAAAATTAATTGCGTGGTCAGAGATTTTCATCACCTGAAGAAGCTGTGGACGCCTACAAAACGGCCATGTTGGAGACCCTAACTTCCGAATGGAATGGTTGCTTTAATGATTGGTTCCATCGTATGGAAAAATGTGTCAAATTTCGCGGAGAATACTTCGAAAAGCAATAAATACATTTTTAAATAGTAATGTTGTGTCACTTCCTTGATTCCCGAAATTTTCAGTGCCGCCCTCGTACACACTCTTTAGCACGCACAAGACGCTTACACGTACTCCACTGCCACAGTGTCCCTGATACAACCTACTCCGTACAATATCTCCTGACAACCCTGTAAACGATGCCTTTACCATCATATAACCCTATACACCTCTAAATACGTCCCATGTAATTGCCTCGCGAATTAATCCAGCTAACATGTGACATTTGAGTCAGCGGACCGTGTACACACGCATACACACAATTACTGAAACATATTAAGGTACGAACACATCATGCGGATAATTTGTTTTAACTTGCTTTACTACATTTTGATACTGTTTTGTGTGGATACGAGTAAATTGTGATGATTATGATGTATTATTTTACTATAGTAGTACTTTCTTACTTATGTTAAACTTCGCATGCAGCTTTGCTTTTTAGTTTATAGGTGACCGGTTAGAAAGGATTTTCAGAAATTCAACCCCTAAAGAGATACGAAAGGGCTATTAAAGTTTATAGTACATGTACTATGTATTCTGTCACCAATTTAAAATTAAAATTAGAAATTAGAATCATAACAATTTTGGCCTTCGAATGATTATTAGTAATAATAAAGCATGAACAGCAAAAAATAGTTTTGTGGAAAACAATAAGTGCTTTATTTAGACGCATTACTTAGGATGTAAATAATATTTTCTTTGAATTAAAAAAAATTGCTTTGGGATACCATCTTAAAAACGAAACGCTTAAAATTATTGAAACAGTGAAGTGATCTATATTCGTCTCTACCAACCCTAACTAACCGAACCTAGCCTAACTATTGTGATTGTCCACCGCGTTACACAACAATGCAATCTACCAACATCAAGATAATTATTATTGATTGCGCATTAGTGTGAGTGAGACAACAACATACGAGTGAGTGAGCCAGTCGAGCCGTGTCATGACGTTAATTAATTGTCTCAGTAGGATGACCCGTCTATTGTTAAAGTGTCGATAGTTTTTATCGATAAGTTTTTGAGTTATAGTTTTTTGGGCATCACTAGTTCTCGAATTTCAGTTTTATATATTAGGTCAGTCGTTTGGTTGGAAAAACAACTAAGTAAACCAATTTCGATAAAATTTACTATGGAAATGTTAAACCATGCTGGATCTTTTATTGATGCCATGAGTTGGGACTTACACGGTTGAAATTACAGTAATTAGACAAACTAGTCCCGATTCAGTGGCATTTTTAAACTAACCTATATTACTACAAAGGCTCAATGTATACTCATACCAAGTTTTTTCCAAATAAGTTTAGTAGTTTTTTGTCTATTTTCAATTTCTTTTTTCCAATTATTATTATTATAATATGAATTGTTTCTAAAAAACATTGTCGTCATACTATTCTTTTTGATAATGCTATAAAAACAATAAATAGCCTATTAGTAGAGATCCAAGTCCACCCCAAATAAATAGCCTAAACACTCTACAAACATCGGAAGCCGGAGCCGGCGGGCGCGACGCGCGGTTGCTATCAGCTGATGCACGTTTGTGGGCAATCAATATTAACTCGGGCTTTGTGCTCGACTGTACACTACCTTATTAGTGTCCGTTTCTGTTATAGAGATGGGCTATTAATGTCGATAAGTATCGATAAAATAAATTTTTATATGATTTTATTTTTTAATAAAATCCTAACTATATTATTACTATTGCTGCAAAAATTGATTAAAACATGATATTCACTGTGTTTATATTTTTAAATGTCACAAATTGCATTGATTGAAATAAGTAAAAAATAAATGAGGATATCTACAAAACTTTTGACGACCCAGTTGGCACAATGGTCACCATGCCGGACTGCCAAACGCAGGGTTGCGGGTTCGATTCCCGCTTCAGACAAGTATTTATGCTTAGATATTTGTCTGTGGTCTGGTTGTTTCTATGTATTATAAGTATATATTTACAAAGAAAAAAGTATAAAAGTAGTATATCCGTTATCTAGCACACATAACACAAGTCTAGTTACTTAGCTTGGGGCTAGATGGCGATGTGTGGAATGTCCTAAAATATTAATTTTTTATTTTATTATTTATTTATTTATCTTTACAAAAAGATAGCAGAAATTTCTCCACTTGCTAATTTAATAAAATAAAAAATTAACTGAATGTCTTTTGATCACTATTTATTATTATGAGTTCCTTAAATTAATATAGGTAAGTACACGATAATCGATAATAATAATTTAATCGTCGTTAAAATCATTCCCGATCATTTCATTATAAAAACTAATCTGTATTAAAAATATTCATCAATAATTAATAGACTTCTAATCGAATCAATAATTTTACGACACTACTAAATTAATATTATAAAAGCGAAAGTTGTATGTGTGCGTGTATGAGTCTGTGTCTGTGTTTATAATAAAAATAATTAATAATGAGCATAGATTCATTGTAAATAAAAAAAAGTTATCGATATGTATAATTTTATCGACATCTCTGCCCCAACCTTATTTTTGTCTTAGTCCAATGACTAAAGCAACGTTAATCTGACAATTATTATTCATCTAAAGTCAACCGTCCACTGATCCCTAAATATATTTGACCGACTTTAAAAAAGGAGGTTGTCAGCTCGCGTGGATTATTAATCACGCAACTCTGTCAATGAAATTAATAATAAATAGATAGATCTTCGTGATTAATTATTTAGAAGCATAACTATAGATGATTAAATCAAATTAAGAAATACTTAGATTGTTTGCACAGTAATGGATGTAACTTGATTGATATACAGTTTAAGATAATTCTTGGAAATATTTAGCAGTATCTATCTAACGATTCAAGTTTTATCGCAATATTTACAGTAGTTATTCAAATTAAGGACTGAAAGCGAAACCAACTGAAATCAGGGTCTCAACTTGACAAACGGACAGACAGATAGTTAGACAACAAAATAATCCAATTACGTTTCCGTTTTTCTATATTGAGGCACGGAGCCTTAAAAAACCAATCGTTTAAATCCAAACTATAAAAAAGCTAAAACTCGTCACAAACCAATAAAGTCAAAATCTAATAAAGAACATTAATTATTATTATAATGTATGTGAGTTTGTTACTTCCTCCGCCTACATGCAAAATTGCGAACGAAACCAGGCACAACAGCTATAGTAAAGGTGCTCGGCGATGGTCAAGCGAACAAGCTTCTAGCATAATTTTTTGCATGCGTCAAAAATTCCGAAGTAGATGGGTTGTGTTTCAACGGTTTCAGTCGCGTAAGCTCCGACCCTGTGGGAATATTGGGATAGAAAATAGCCCATATTTTCAACGAATTAATATATCCTCATACCAAGTTTCAATAAAATCTGTCCAGTAGTTTCAGAGTCCAACAATTAGTAAAGTAATAGTACATTGCAATACAAGTGTGGTAAATTGATCATTTCATCGAGGCGGTTAATGACGCGCGAGCGGAACGCGAGTGCGTCATATAGATCGCCGAGATTAAATCGATCAAGCCACACGTGTATTGTACGACGTTTTTTATCACAGTTGTGAATAAAAGAAATGACTTGAAAAGAAAAGAAAATAATAAATAGCAAAATATTTGGTGATAAGTCTATGTTTACAATTTTTTAGGCAATATTTTTTGTAAGTTATACTCCCGAAAGGCCAGGCAAAAGACTTTTAACCTATACAGCCTCGTCTGACCATACAATATTTTTTAGGGTTTTTTCTATTTGTCGGGGGGTTAAAAATAGAATATAATGGTACGGAAAAAACTAAATTTAAGTAAAGAAAAAACGACACTACATTTTTAATCTTTTTTTAAGACGTTATCACGTAAAATTATCGTTCGTAAACCGACTTTATAGACAACCTTTATTGCTGGAGTAAAACCTCTTTTTTGGTACCTACTTTATTTTATCCATCAAAACAGTATAACCCAGATAAATTAAGAAGGTTTCATCTACCTAACATGTAATTAGCAGTAGGATACCAATTTAACTTGTCAGGATAACTAACAACACACTAGTGGCATCGAGGTAATAAGGCACGCGTGTGATTATGAGCCTAAAAGCGGTTGAATAAGATCCACTTTATGAGCAACTGTGATAAAATAGTACATTACGATATAAGTGTGGTAAATTGATCTTTGCATAGAGGCGGTTTATGACGCGCGAGCCGCAGCGAGTGTGTCATAGAAGCCAAGATGCAAATATCAATTCCACACGTATATCGTACGACGTTTTTTTATCACAGTTGCGAATAAAAGAAAAGACTTGAAAAGAAAACAAAATAATAATTAACAAAATATTTGTGATAACTCTATGTTTACATTTTATTAAGGCAATATTTTTTTGTTAATTATGCTCCGGAAAGGCCAGGCTAAAGACTTTTAACCTATACATCCTCGTGAGACATACATTATTTTTGAGGGTTTTTCTATTTGTTTTTGCGTCGGGGGTTAAGAACAAAATACAATGGTACGGAAAAACAATATATTTAAGTAAAGAAAAAACAAAAAATAAACAACTCAATTTTTAATCGTTTTCTAAGTCATTATCACGTAAAATTTTCGTTCGTCAACCGACTTTAGAGACAACCATTTTTGCTAGTTATAAACTCTTTGGTACCTACCTTTTCGGGATAACTTTACAGCACTAGTTAACAAATCTAAAACGCACGCGTGCATAATATGTTGGATTATGAGCCTAAAAGCCGTTGAATAAGATCAACTTTATGAGCAACTGTGATAAAAAATATTATTATAGGTTTGTATCGAGTTAAAAAAACCCATTCTACAACAAAAACCCGACCTATCTACTGTTCAAAATGCGCGTAAAAAGTTTTCTATCCGTTATCTGGTAACCATAACACAAGCCTGGTTATTTAGCTTGGGGTTAGATGGCACTGTGTGTTTTTTATTTGTTAATCTATTGGTAAAGTGTCAAGTGTCATGCTCAAAGCTTGAGACTTGACCGTGCGAGGTGAGTTTAACTTACCCACACAACATTACGTCGTTTAGTAAGTATTTAATGAGTATTTAATCACTAAACCGGTTATAGCTTCCATTAAGCCATTTGAAAGTGAGGCTTTCCAAAACTAATTGATATTTAAGTTGAATTCATACTTAACTTTACTACAGGATGTTTTCGTTTTATATACTTAAATAAAACGGCAAAAAGGCTTTGACAAAGAGGTGAAAAGTAAAAAATATTTCTTTCGACTTCCACACGAAGAGCGGTATTGGCCGAGTGGTAGATACCTCGTCTTTTATTCCGAAGAACGTGACTTCGAATCCCAGCCGGCCGTTCACCAAGGGATAGGTAGTTTTTACGAATTTTTATGCACTAATTAATATTGCTTTAACGGTGAAGGAAAATATCGTAATAAAACCCGCAGCGTAGTTTTGCTCCAGACGTATTTGACGAGTTCTTTCCTCTAGACACGGTCGACTAAGCAAGTAACAAGTTAGCAGGTATCTTCTAGACGCGTGCATCGTCACTTATTATCTATGTGATATAGTCTCCCAAACTATTTTAATGTTTTATAAGTATATCTTTTCCAGGTGACCAACACCTTAAAAAAGTGCTAAAAAGGTACTAGGTACTAAACGAAAAATTAATGTGGGTATAGCAGTATAAAAAGTGCTTTAAGTAGCACCAAAAGAGTTGAATTGACTTCACTGTTTTTGTTACGATAACGGTACAAGTTGAAAACAATAGAAAATAATATGATAAAACAAAACGTTATCACAGTGTGAACCTCAGAGACGAGTCGCTCCGCAACTAACCCATTTCTTCACACTTTAAAAAAAGTATAAATATTTCAACAACACCCTGTATAAAGTATTTAGAACACAAACCATGTTATTATAAATTGAGTAACAGTTCTCTAATCCAATAAACTTAGTGTTTTATTGAGACTCAATCATAATGTAACAGGTTAATGATCTTCATTTGCAACTAGCGACGGCTTGCGACTTTACCCGCGTCACTCACGATCTTATAGGAATATCAGCATATTACTTAGGTCTTAGCCTATGTCCTTCTCCAAGGTGCCATCTATCTTATTACCAATTTTTTTTTAATTGGCTTAGTAGTTCTTTACTCTACCCCTGAAGGAGATTTTGGAGGCAACGAGGAAACTCTATGTTTGACGCTGATTTTTACTTACACTACACTTGTGCACTTTCACGGAACTAAATTGAATAATATTCCACCAGAATTATACAATTCAACTCTGTTTACATCTGCTTTCTTCGTTTACAACTCTTTTTTGTTGTTCATGTAAATAAAACTGCAGCTTGACATTTTGTGGACTCGTTCCCGCCAACTACTGCTGCTTAAATAAAAACCAGAATCTAATTACCCTCTTTTTACAAAATAGTTCAGCGTTTGACCACTATCCTGATGGTAGGTGATGATGCGGCCTAAGATGCGCACGCCCCTATTTGAAGATATCTATTCATTCGCAACTTGAAAACCCCCAAATTGTACACGTCAGAAAAGACAGACGCAGACAACCGATTCCGTTCTTGCTGTACGAATAAGGAGTAGAATAGAATAATTTATTGAATAGAACTTTTACAAAAATATTACACTCTAGAGCTCAATCATATTATGAAAACAATAAATAATACATTTGCCTAAACTAGTGTGTGTGAGTGACGAAGCAAAACGTTTAATACCTAAGCTGGGATTTCCACCATGAATCGAAGTCGCATATCAGTTTGCCTGGTTGTATTAGTTCCTTTTATTGAAAACAGTTAATTTGATATCTAACTATCTTAAGTATACTTTATTAGATACATCAATTACACTCGTATCTTATTCAAATGATAACGACCGACCCGTTTAAATTCCGTTACCAAAACGTTGTTTATAAATAAAATCACATCAAAGAGTGTTAATTAGTTGCTTTTAATTGATCAAACATTTTGAAAAGCAGTATAATTTAAATCAGTTATTCGTAGTGAATGTAGTTGGGGAACTTTGATAATCTAAGTTATTTATTTAATTTACTAGATGAGCCTACGAAATTATAATACACGAGTTTTGACTCGCGACTTTGTCCACGTAGGGAGTAGATTTTTCCAAAATCCTTTTTTTGCGGATCCTTACGTTATAACATCTATCTGTATGCCAGATTTTAGCCCGATTCGTTCATTGGTTTGAGCTGTGCGTTGATATATCAGCCAGTTTGTACTTTGAATTTTATATTAATTGATATTCCACACAAACTAAAGCTCAATTAACACCACTGCGGAATGGAACGGAAGCGACTTTTTGCAACGAAATTGTATATAGCATACTGAACTTTATATCAATTGTATAACACACAAATTAAATACGAGCCAAAAAATTGGACGCGCGTCTTCCGCGGAATCCTCGCGCATTCTCGAGAATTCTCCGGTGGCGTCCGAGGAATCCGCGGGAAGTGGCGCGAACGGGGGAAGTGACAGTAACAACGGAACGTCCTTTATGCGTACTCGGGAATTCGCGAGCATTCCAGCGAATTCCTGCGTCATCATGAGGCGAAGTTGACGCTTCCATTGCACGGCGGTGTAAATTGAGCCTAAGCGTCTATGAGAGCCGTGTTGGCGTAGTGGCAGATACATCGACTTTCATCCTGAAAGTTGTGGGTTCGAACCCCGACGGCTGTGCACTAGTTTGATTTTTCTCCCGAAAAAGATTTGTGTTTATTAACATTGTTCTTACAGTAATGGAAAACATCGTGATGAAACCCGAATTTCTTTTTTCTCGACGTGGCTAAGCTGAGAGAGTTGAAATCTGTGTAAGAGTGATATAATTTAATCACAGCTTGTGTTTAACACTTTGACAGTGGGTTAATCATGTTTTAGAACTTAAACATAATTATTTTTATTGTGCAAGCGAATCAAGTCTCTTCTTGTAAGATCTTTATGTCTGTGTATATTAAAATTCAATTTTGTTCGGAATGGCTGGTTGGTTATCTAATAGGTACGTGTATGTAGGTATCGTCTGACAGATCGTGTTATACATCTCATTAGGCAGGCGAACCCGGGGGCTGTGTTCGTTCAGATAGAGATATTGGATTCAATATCTTTTGATATTATAGGATTTTCTCTCACATTATACACAACTGATGCCCCGCAATTGAACTTGTGTATTTCCCGATTCTGTGGGAATATCGGAATTAAAGAGTGCCCTATGTTACTCCTAAAGATTGTATGATCATACTAAGTTTCATTAAAATTAGTTTTTCAATATTTTTATTCATTACAAACAAAAAATAAATTAAAATATTAGTAAGTTCTAAAACTACTATACCGATCTTGACGAAACTTGATGAAGCTAGTTTTTATTCCGTTATTTCCTTGAAATCGGGACTTACAAAGGTGAAACCTAGGAACACAGTTAGTCAGTCATAAAGTTGCCAAATGATACATTTTAATAACACAATCCTAATCCATCAACATGTAGCCAACGCCTTCCTGGACTGTATGCCAGATAAGACTCACTAGTTTACTTCTTGTACGTTGTATACGGGCTGTTTGTCCGCAACTAGACCTCCTGTTGTTGGGTCCTTATTGCGTTACGATGGGTACTATGTCCACCACCTACTACTCTCTCCGCTTAGTCGACCGTGTCAATACGTCTGGAGACAGTAAACCGCTGGTTTTATCACGATGTTTTCCTTCACCGTAAGACAAATACATTTTTCCTAAGAAAAATCCATTGTTGCCGGGATTCGAACCACGACCTTCGGAATGAAAGTAACTACTAGCACAGCCACTAGGCTTTCATTACACAGCTCTAAACTGGCTATTGGTTAAAACATTTAAAGATGTTTGTGACCAGAATAAATTCATTTTGATACTATGTATTTTAGATATGAGCATTTTTGTTCTATCGTCTGTTTTTTGGTCAACATAACACAAGCCTAGGTGCATAGCTTGTCGCTAAATAGCGCTGTGTGCAATGTCCTAGAACATATTAGCCGCGCACTCAACCAAATGATATATTTACATCAACCATAAAGCATTCACCATTAGGTAAGTACGTAGGTAGTTACTTTATATAAAGTGGTTGCAAAGTGCCGTTTTATTTAATAAGGTTTAAATATAAATTGGTTTAGTGCCAAAATGTACCTCTCGACGGAGTTACGTCTCGGTTCATGCCAAAAACTCACTGCATGACGAAGACTTACAACATTATGTATTACCAGAAATAGACCGGACATCTGTAATTTTTGTTTCATACTTACTAAATCGATCAGTCTAGTGTGACGTTTTAGTGTGACGAAAAAGAGTTTGTGCAGTAAGGCGTATACTTCGTCTTATCTTAATGATAAGAACCCATGTACTTTGATTGCTCATTTTCAAATAATACCTTCAAATATTTGTAATCTTGACCTTTGTGAGCATGATCACAAAAAAACCCAATGAGTTTCTTGTTCCTTCTTCTTATTGGTGGGCGCGTTCCGAATGCACACATCCTAACTTAGTTTTTAAGACGATTCAATGTAATTTCATGCAAATTGTATGATAAATTGTTTTCTATGCATAAAATAAAAATCACAAAGTCTGTATGGAAAATTTTATAATGGCATCTCTATTAATATTTAAATATCTCTGCTGCAAACACTTGCAGAACCTCTGCGATGACATTGCCAAAGAGTTTGGAAGGGTGGAATAGACTGGAATAGATTTGTCAAAAAATAAATGGAATGAGGAGATTTTGACCAAGGCATTATTTGGCCACGTCGCGTAGTGGTTATTGCACCTGCACTGTAAGTGGAAGGTTGGGTGTTCCAATCACGCTACGGTGCTATTTTTTCCAGAAATGTTTAGTGGTGGCTAACCTATCTATACTTATAATAAAGAAAGAGAGGACAAAAAGTACCGACCTACTTGGAAGCAAATAAAAAATATAAAATGATAAAATCGTCGTAGACTTTAAAGTATTTGTCATTTTATTAATGGTTTTTTTACGTATTAATACCGGGGTTTTTCGTGTATTGTATTTCATGTTATGTTTGAGTAAATTCAAATATGTTTCACTTCGTAAAAGGATTAGGTGAATTTGCCGGTAGAAAGAACGGTAAATTAGCGGATCTTGAAGCGGAAGCCTTAGCCGTATTATTATATTTAGAAGAAAGTTTTTTCTATTTTCACCCAGTGCGTTGTGTACAGCTGACGTTAAGTTACTACAATAGTTACAAGAGGTTGTGGCTTAGAACCCCACCGGGATCATGGAATTTTTATAAACTTTAAAATAACACCATCTAGTGATAGGTACTAAATCAATGATCAAGTAACGTTTTATTGTCAAAGGTAAACATCCTATTTTCCCTTGAACAAATGAAGTCTAATCTAGTAAAAATAAATGTATAGACAGTAACCCAGGCTCGCATCTCTCACAGGTGAGTTCTCTCCAAGGCTTTGATGTCAGGATTATTCCACATTCGTCGTAATGTAGCTACCGACCTACCGACTACCGAAGCAGCTCTCGTCTAATATTTATATAAGACGTGACATTTCTAATTCTAGTACCTACGTTTCGATTTATGGTACATTTATGGTTCCGAGTTTTAGGTTGATTTGCACGTGCATAGCAAAAATATAAAACTTGATTAGCCACTGTCAAAGTATCAAACTTATTAAATAAAAAATTGTGGTTATTGAAATATATTTGAATTTAGCCGCCCTAACTACTTAACTAAATCTGAAATACGTTGAAGAAATAATAATGATTAGGACCTACCTAGATGGTGCACAGAAAGAAAATACCAAAAGATTTCTACCTATAACCAGATAAACATAAAACGATACACACAAATTTTTCTATAGGACTTTAACTGATAACCAAACCTTTTTGGAAATCTCTGAATTTTTAAGAATAACCAGAGTAAAATTCAGACACATCTGAATATAGGTTATAATTCCCGAAATTCCCACGGAATCGAGACCACCAGAACTTGCTCTACCTACAACTGATTACACCAGACTTTCTGTTTTCTTTTCAATTTAATTAATACGTATAATTAAGTAAATTGTCACAGAATCTATCTCGAATATCTCTAGTCATTAATATCCGACTAAATAACATATTCGTAAGAGATCTACAAGCCATTAATATTGTTAAACTTGTCGTAAAATACTCTAGAAACGGGAAACTGTTAAGACTACCAACTAAATGTCGATGACTTTATTTTCACGACATAAAACACACGTTCCGATATTTTTTAACACGGCCAAGCCACGCCTGTTGAATAGCTGCCAAATTATCGCGACAGCCAATCAGAGCGCAGGACGGCCGCGACCCGGAAAGCTTCGCCCAATCAGCAACGAGGCCACGCTGCGTATGCGCATTTTCGTTTTGCAATTCAATGAGATATCTAATTGCTTGTTTTGCTTGGCATTGCTACCTTCCTGTGCTCATTGATGAAACCTATTTATAATCTAATGAGGATCAAATATAACTGATTTATGTTAGATCTAAAATAAATTAGCGGGAACTGAGTGTGATTTATTTTATGTTAAAGATCACTTGGTTTAGCGAATCGTTTTGTGTTTATTTGGCTATTAGTAAAATGGTTTAGCTATTACAGATTTACGGATAGTTTGTGAGAGATCTGACGATGTTAAGGGTAATTTAAGTTAATGGTTTAATTAGTATCAGGACTGGAGTTTATTGTCCATGGTAGCTGGAGAAGTTAGGTTATTCATAGACCTTGCTCTTTGAAAGAGCCTCTTAAGTGTATCAAAATTTGAAGTTAATAAAAATAAATATTTAATTACGATTCGAAATAGTTTCCAATAGGTTTCCACTTAATGAAGTCGTTCGTTAAAATCTTGTAAGTAGGTACTTCACTATCATAGAATTGATCATAAAGCCCACACATAATTACCTCAATTATGAGATTGATATTTAAATAGTTAACTGGCAACTGTTTGATTTTTATAACACGAATTTACAAAATAAAACGAATTCCTACTTGTGAATTTCTTGTGTTGTCTAAGTCTAGCCAAAAAGTCTAAAACACCTTTTTTAAACTTTAGTTTGGATGAGCTTAAAAGTCAAGGAATTCGTCTTTAAAATGTACACTGAAAAAAAGTCAAGGAATTCATCTTTAAAATGTAAGAAATGATTTCACTTAATTTAAAAAATTAAACTACATATTTAGTTTAATTTTTTAAATAACGTGAAATCTACATACATTTGTAACTCTAAATACCATTTTAAGTTCAGAACCTGAATACAAATAATTTAGCAAAGTAGATAGTGATGCAGATGGCGCATGGCGCGGCAATCGGTAAGTGGATTCCAGATAAGGATCTCTAAAGGCAAAGTGTTGGGAACGTGATTTCCTACGGAACCCCGGGTTAGAGAGACCACCAGCATCGTCGATAGGGTTGACACTTTATTTTTATTTTTTATTTTTTTGTAATTTCCTATGTAATTTATCTACATCCATTTCTGTAAACTCAATGTTAACGCATCCCCGGATGTCTAAAGGATGTGCAAATGTGCATGGTCTAAAGTGCCCTAACACATGTACCTACTTTGGACAACCTTTACGAGGCCAATGATGGTGCCATCACCATTGCAGGCTATTGCTCAGACAAAATTTAATTTAGCTAAACCTCTGAACAAGAGAAACCCCTCAACATAACTGCAATTTTCAAAAAAATCTCCCAGATTTGGGTCAACATAACTGCAAAATTCAATATGTATATTGAACAGAATTTAATCAAGAATCTCAGCTAGGTTTATATTTTCTAGTACCTACTAGCTGCGCTATACGGTTTCACTCGCATAAAAAACTGCTTTCATGGTGAAGTCTAGAAGGAAGGTGTAGAGATGAAGCCATTGACGTCCAACTCTAATAAGCACAAAAATAGTTTTTTTATAAATATTAATTTCTGAAATTTGCTCGTTCTCAGCAACTGGCAACCCTACAAACCAACTACAGTACATTTGCATAAAAATGTCAGGACACGCGCCTTAATTGATCGCACGTACTGTACAATCGCCGACAAAAACATTTACTGCATTCATTAACTGTTTTTACATTACATTATGGTTTTTTATTCGTAATTAGCGGTGAGTTTAGTTCAATTAAGGTTCTTTAAATGTGGTTTACCTTACGATGTTTTTGAGAAGGTAAATATGTGATTTAACTTTTTATTAGCGCGCTGCGGTTTCTTTGGCATAGGTTCCGATCCCGTGAGAATATCGGGAAAAAACCAGCCCTTGTTACGCCAAATAATTCTATGTATAATATTAACGAAATCTTTATTTACCCAAAAAAAGAACAAAAAAAAGAATATTACAAAGTTTTATCTAAATTGTGTCTATCTAAATTAGTACCTAGTTACAAAGATTAATATAAATATTTAATAAAAACCAAATCATTTATTTTTATAATACATATTTCTTTTCATATATTATTATCTTGGTGATTGTTAATCTATACTAACATTATAAAGCTAAAGAGTTTGTTTGTTTGTTTGTTTAAACGCGCTAATCCACTGGTTCGAATTGAAAAATTCTTTTTGTGTTGGATAGTCCATATAGAACCGCGGAGCGCTGCTAGTGTAAAATATAGGAAAATAAGTCAAGTAACGATCTTGTTGTCAAAAGAAAAGTAACGTGAGCGAGGTCGGTGCGGTGTGCAGCACGGGGTTCGAGCGAGCCCAAGCGCTGCAGCACGGGACATTTAGCGTATTAGCACCTAAACAAAAGTTTTCAATTCGACTGTACTCGGACGTAGCAAGCCCGGAGACAATTAGAGCTACTCTCCACTTAATTGTCAACGACTGTACCGCTCCTGCATTGTTGCACCTTCTCTGCTCGTTATACCTAACTACCTACATATTCTATGTTTTATTTTATTTACGCTTATTTCCTTTTTAAACTGTGTTTGTACGTGGTTTATTTATTTTCTTCAGTCTGTAACCGAAAGTGAGCACGCACGCCAGTATCAGACTAAATATGATTTTCAATTTTGATTTAATGTTTTTTATGACTTTAAGCCAATTTTCAAAAAGGAGCATGAAATGTTTCAAATAAGTCCGCCAAGCGGTCGGGAAGCGGTGGCTTCTATATGTCATCATTTATTTATGACGTCATATTCATGTCGTCACATCCGTCATTTGGTTTTTGCAAATGATTTCATACGCATCTGATAGATTTGAACATCATATTCTCCATCATTTACTCTATAATATCAAAGTACCCACATATGATCAGTACAATTTCCATTAAATTATCTTACATAATTACCTACCTAGCTACAGTACAATGATATGACAGAGCGAATTCATGCATTATGACGTGGCAAATTACATCACTATGTTGTGTTTGTATAGGTATTTGTTAGGGAGTTGAAACTGTATCAATTTCTTGAGCACCGGGAATTATGTAGCCGGTTTTTAGGAAAACCGGAATTCTCGAAAAAGTTTTAGCGGAATTGTATTATATAAACTTTAAAAAATTTAAAAAATATTCTTGAAAAGGTTGGCAATGCCTTTTCTGATAATTTGTTTCTAAAATCCTACATCCTTTCGCTAACAACGAATTACCAATTTACATATAATACAAGAAAAACTACGCATAAATGAAAAAAACACGCTAAAATTGTTTGTGCTTTTACGTTTAAAAGTTTAGACTAGTACCGTAGTACCTGAATATTATTTACTACTCAATGCAGTGAAATTGGCTTTTTAGCGGAAAACTTTTGAAAATCTCAGGAATTTAAATCTACGTACTAGTTAATCATTTTTTTACTATCAAAAACAAAACCGTTACTTCCGGTTACTATCTCTGAAAACTCTAACAATAGGTTAGCAAGAACCACTCTACGATAAGAAGAAGCCTGTAAATAAACCGGTTCCCGGTATTTTCGATCCCAGAATTTCTTGGTTCAACACTATCTATTTATGTGTGTGTAGCATACCGATAAACCGCACATGTGTGATTGACATGCGGTTAGCTAATCTAGAATCTAGACTAATGTGTAGTTCCTATACCTACCTGTATTATTAACAGCTTGGACCATCGAGTACTTACCCAGTAGAGGCGTAATGCAAAAGATATAATTTCTAAAGTGATCAGTGGTTTTTAATGATTTACCTACTATTGTTGCACTTATACAATCAAATTAAAGTTTTCATATTGTTTTATCTAAATTTCTACATATTAAACAATCATTATATTGATTTATTAATTTTATTTGCAATTCCGTGTATTGGAGCTGTTGATTAGTTATATAATTTAATTATAATATGTGCAGTAGATTGATTTTACATAAAATACTACTACTTAAGGCAGTATGAAATGAATACTTTCTAGTAATTACTTTACTTTGTTCCTTCCTGTGTTGTACAAATAAATGTCTCTTTTTGATAAATGTCTTATTTCCATTAAATATTTAACATTTTATGTCGCTAAAAATAGCGATAACAATTATTTGCAAGCCCGTCGAATTGATTTAATAGAATTTTTGCTAAACACCCTCTCTACTGGATACGTGCTCGAAGGATAGGAATAACTTAGATAAATCATTGGCTTAAGAGGTTTTCGCATGAATAATTGAATTAATTTGAGCCTAGATAGCGCTGTTTGAAATTGACCAGCATTGTAGGAATATCGTCGACAAATAGTCGGTAGCTTATGTCACTTTGTAGGATTTAATATATCTTTATTATTTATCCTTATACTTATTAAGTCTTATCAAGATCGGTTTAACAGAAGAAAGAAAGATTTTAAAGTTGGATTCTGTATGGTCATATAAAAAATGTAATTACCTGAAATGAATCTTAGGTTCAATGCACAGCAAAAAATAATGACGTATAATACTTGAAACATGTTTAACCTTATATTATAGAATTGAATTTAATATTAGATGATACGTACCTACATTTAGCTATTATTTTTGCTATTTTGAAAATCGCAATAAAACCTATTGAAACTAAAAGAGTAAGTTTAAAAGATCAATAAAGTATCACTCCGACCAATAACTCAAACCCCCATTTAAAATAATCTTGACAAATTAGAAAATCATCGTTTCACCGAATACGCGCTAACGAGTCGCGTTCACCTTCTGCACACCGAAAATTTCCTATCGGGTAATAGTTTAAACAAATTATATAGTCATTTATTTGAAAACAATGAACTTAAATCATAATAAGTACTTTTAAAGACACGAGGGAACAGATGAACATACATAATATACGGGTCAAAAACATTACCCTCCCTTGTAGCTCCGCCATAGTCGAGTAAAAAACCCGGTAAGAATTTTTCTCAGCTTAAAAAGTTATGGTAGTCAAGCTTGCGCTTAGATTCGGAGAGCCGGGAAATACCAAAAACCGAAAATACCGAGAATAACCGGTTTTTGGACACACAATCAAACAAAAAACAGCGCAAACGTGAATGTTGGAATATTTCAACCTATCGTTTGTCCAATACCAGAAATCATCAAGTTACTTGAGACTATAATTATTTTGAGGAAACACAGCGTCATGTCTGATTGATACCTACTTGACACCGTGCCCAGATTATCAATCCTTACAATATTTTTATGATTCGATAAACATTTTTCTAGTAAAATTATTAGCTATCTATTACTTACAATATTTCATGTGTTAGAAACGACTACCGACTATCGTCCGATAGAAAATTGTCAGTCTCCGGTTCACCTTTCGCGTTACGTGCCGTATCGCCGTGCGATCGTAGTACGCGGGGGTGGCGCGGGGTGCGGTGAGGGGTGCGAGCGGGGTACGAAGGGTAAGAAGAGATCAATTGCATTTAGGGGACGTCCTGTAGATAGCTGGGGGTGATTCGTAACAGTCGACACAAATGAGGCATTATTTGAACTGTAAGCTTTTCTTTTGTTCGGAGGTTAAGATATTTCATTTTTTGTGTGGTTGGTAACTATGATTGCTTTCGAATTGTAAACGTCTATGAAATGGGCCAGTTGTAAAAACCAAGATACGGACGAAACGTCATAAATGCGTAATGACGTGTAACGGATATGAATTAAAAGAGGATGTAGCTAACCTCTGTTAGAAGGTAGGCAAGGAGTGAAACGAAGCAGAGCTTCTTCTGATCATCTGCCTTAAACTCTACCAAAACACTATACTTTAACTAAAGAAATAGGTACAGTTTAACCATTCCGCTGAAAAAATTTCAATTCCATACCACCAATGCCTGCCTTTTGCGTTCGTTCTAGATTTTGACAGTACTAAGGCAGATGTTTTTTCTTACGGATTTTCTTTTAAACCCAAAAGTTTAAAATTTTCTGAAAACAGTGCTTTGGCCACATCTTTAAATTTTTTTATCACGCTTTCTGAAATGTACATTTCATATTCGACATAGATCGAGGCATCGTTATCAAACCTTTGGAGGTACGAAGTGGTGTGTACCTCCAAAGGGAAGATCTTCCATCGGGCAGGCAGGTGTTATACCCGGTAGGCCGCGGCCCAACGATGTTTCGTTAGAACTTGTATATGAGCTTATCTTCAGAAAAACTTCGCTTGCGCGATCTAGGATCTCCGATCGGCTTAGTGGCGCCATCTGTTAGTGGCGATGTAAAGTGTCGCCACAAACCCTATGTCACAATAATAACATTTAAAAACTTCACAAAACTAAACTAATCCTACTTCACAGAAACATAATTCGACGAATTTAATATTAAACAACCCGGTCGCATGTTCCATCATTCCGATCATCAAAGTTTTATCAAAATATATCCATCCTAAATCCATAACATATATCATTCTGTGAAAAACTGCATATCTTAATCGCCTAAGACGAAAATGTTTTATATTTCATAAACATTATATTGATGGTGTTAGAAAGATAAATGGATGGACACCGACACAGATTTCTTAGGGCGGAAGCAGACGGAAAACTTAAAGTCGACCGATGGTTGGCTTCTTGACTGTTTCCCTGTAGATATTTTAAAACTTGCATCGTTATTTGTATTTATACCCTTTTTGTGATATTTGTTTTTGCATTTGTTTTATCTTTGTTTGACAAAATTCGATTATGGTATTCGCGGTATATGTAGGTACTTAATTTCTCAATAGTGACTTGACATGACTTAGGACGGTGATCACACCCAGCAAACAGCTTGAAAATAGATAAAAACCTTTTTAATTTTTAAGTCTGCACTTGGCATTTGATATCTAGAAATATTTTTTAGGAAAATGCTTTTCCAAAACAGATTTAAACACGCTACCTTCGCGAAGATTTAAACACGCTACCTTCGCGCTCATTTTAAAAGTTGCAAATATAATAAAACTCTTTCAATTATCTTTTATTCCGAAAAAGTTAGTTAATTAAAAAATACACGTTTCTTCGTTAAATTGAACTGTTTAACGAAAACAATCGAAAACGTCACTTCAGTTCATCTCTGAAGGCTCACTTTATGAAGGTTTTATATTTTTCTCAGTAAAATATACCTACCATAGGTACCTACCTTCTTAGATGTTGTGACGTCACAGTCATAGTCTTCGTGATTCTTGTATCTTGTAACTTTGTAACCAACTCGAAGTAACCAACATGCAAATATACGATTTATTTTGCAAAATAAAATCATAAAAAAGTTGAACGATTATTATTTTTGTTTCATTGACAGTTGGCGGACTATCGGCCGACCGCTCGCTGATGGTCTCTCGTCTGCTTGCGCCCTAGTTTTATTTTTAGAGTTCCGTGGGCACACTGCAGTTTTCGGAATCGTATGAAAAATGTGCTGAAGGAAATATTTAGTGGTTTGACAGACGGATTACAAATTAACGTAATATTAACATTGATGACATTTGTTATTTTATTTAGTGATTCGAGTTAGATACATTGGATTTTTTTAAATAATCTTTCTGGTTTTGTATTTTATTTGATCTGAATTATAAAAAAGAGTAGGTTATCAATTCGTCGCGTATATATATATATATTTTACCTAAAGAAATAGATACTTTATTACCTAATCGTGATATTTATTTTTTCCACGTGGCGATATTTCGTCGTCTAAAACCAAATGTAACGGGTGACGTCATAAAATTTGTATAACGGATATAAAGAAAGAAAACGAAAAGAAGGAGGGAGTTTTTTTGTAAGACTATTTCTCAGTCTGCCTGTGACTATGAGACCTACAAAATTTTCGAAACGTGCTATTTTTACATAAAACAAAATAAATGTGATTGTATTCGTTTAAATTCTTCTGTCTGCCGCCTGTTCGATCAGCTGTGGGCTAAAACCACCACGGACTGGGTCCCCAACAGCAGGCGACCCCGCGGCAGGTCCAGAAGGAGATGGCGATGGCGGGACTCGCATCGTAGGGACTGGACCCTGCTCGCACTAGACAGTGAACAGTGGAAATAGGGGAAGGAAGCCTTTGGCCTGCAGTGGGACGGAATAGGCTAGAAATAAAATCGTTTAAATAGTTTAATTAAAGAGGAAATAACAAATGTAACCTAAAAAAATGTTGGATTAGCTACATTCTTCAGAAATGTATCATTTCACGAAACTCTGACAGTAAGCCGTAAACATAATGTTACCTAACGTTACGAAATTGTGTTTATATTGTTTTGTATCGATTCGTAGAAATACTCATTAGCTTTTCCAAGGATTATAATATTACAAATATATTACATTTTAACTGGAGTCTTCGTATTTTGACATTTTCTCTGAGAGAAACAATTTGTAGATGAAAGTAGACATAAAACATTATGATCGGGCGATCGTTATTTTAATACAAACGTTCTAATATTTTGAGAGTTCTGCCTGCAATGCGCCCTAAAAAAAGTTTTATTTGTTTGACAATGAAATTTTTTTCTTACCTATTTATTTATTTTATTTGGCACAGTAAAACATATAAATTCTAATTTAATATTATAAATACAAATGTATTTATTTATTTGTTTGTCTATTTGTCTGTTTGTTCTCTCTTCTCGTTCAACTGACAGGAAGGACACAATTACTTTTGATGCCGAAAGGGGTCCGGACATTTAGTATGGGAGCTTGGCATACTGTTTTTTTTTTGCGCGGTTCATTAGGTACGGGACCAATGACAATCGATAGAGGGTATTACAGTGAACAAATAATGCCTTCACACCGAACCTCTAAAGCGTCTCGGAAACAGGATATTAAACAAAATGTGTTGTACTGAGTTTTTTCAAAAATGCGCGGTGCATTTCGAGACCCATACATGGACAACGGGATATACAAAGAAACGTGATTCGTTTAACAACATGATTCAACAAATATTCCGTTTCCGAGACGCTTTAGAGATTCAATGTGAAGGCATTATTTCTTCGCCATATTGCCCTCTATCAATAGGTGCAGGTCTCAAAACGCACCACGCATTTTTGGAAAATTATAGGACAATAAAAACACGTTTGGTTAAATATCCCGTTTCCGAGACGCTTTAGAGGTTCGGTAGGACGGCATTATTTGTTCGCCGTAATACCCACTATTGATTGACATGGGTCTTGAAATGCACCGCGGCACTTTAGTTACTATGCCAAAATGTTTAAAGACTTTTCCGTGGGATCGGGACTTACGCGGGCGAAACCGTGGACCGCTGCTAGTACTATCATAAAATAAACAATTGATTCAATCACTACTGCAATCCGGAATGTCCCTGTTGAATTTATTAATTGTAAAACTTACAATCTAAACACAACCATAAACCGTGCAAGACAAAACACAATTTTCATTGCCGAGTTATTATCCAGGGTAGCTAAATGGGTTAACGAAAGCTAATTTAAACCTTAAATCTGAAAAATTTAAGGCACATAATTGTTTGTTATAAAATATTTAAGGAAGTCTAGCTGAACCGTAGTCGAGTATCGACAGTCTTTCGATAAACTATCGATAGTTCATCAAAAATCAATAGTATCGATAGCACAATGCGTAATAATTAGTAATTACTGTTATTGATAATATTATCTATAATATCGATAGTATTGCATGATACCAATCAATACTATCGATCTTATCGATTATTCAAGGGTAAGCAATATTAACTTAAAAAAAAGCATTAATGGAAATAATAAAAGTATAATTATCTCACTAAATTGTTTATGAAGTTCAAATACCGCGGGTGACGCGCGGTTTAGTTCATAATTTCAATTTAAGACCTCTATTGTACCTGTGTTTATGAATAAATAAATTCAATTCAGTTAAATTGATCTGTAATATAGGCAGAAATCGATAGTACATAGCAATCGATAGTAAAATTGCAGGACAATCCACAGTACTCCACACAGAGCGCCTCGCCCTAATCTAAGCAACTAGGTTAGTATTATGGTAACTAGACAACAGATAGAATACTTAATAATTTATTCTTTAAAAAAAAAAAAGTAGAAATTAATGTTACAGAGCAATCAATTAATACAATTGACAGTTTTGTTACTTTTAATGTAGTATAATACCATCGAAACTATTGATAGTATTACGTTCTATTCTGTACTTATTTGGTATTACTACGCGCCTTGCTATCAATAGTGTAGCTGATTTTCAATGTAGGTAAAGTATCGATAGTTTTATTATCGATAGTTTGGCAGCACTAGTGTGGGGGTAACATTCGTGCCTTGTTTTGTTAATTAGAGTCGTAATACTTAATTACTGTGAAGACCTTTAAATACGTTTATGTTTTAATTGATTTAAATTGGAGGGTTTAAATTATTTTATAGGCTTTTAACGTTTTATTTAAATGGAAGTTACTCGTTTTGTAATGTAAAAAGGTTTGTGAAGGTAAAAAGGAAAGAAAAGGTTTGTTAAATAGGTTTAACTTGAGTTAAATGAGGTGTTTTCAACTGGTTTTTAATGCTAGTTCTGAATAGTTTATTATTAGGCCGCTAGATGACGAGGTTTATAGCTACCGTTGTCTATGGTCAAGATAATGATTTAGAGATGTTCTACAAGCATATCTGCTTGTTCCATCACTTTTCTCGATCTCCGTTTTTTTTTGTATCTTTATTGGCTACGCAAGGCAAAATACCATCGACAGTAGAACATCTAAAGTATCGAGACTATCGATAGATACTAAAAAAACTATCGATACTTTCTGTACCTAGTATATCAATAGTATTTCATGATACCAATCAATACTATAGATACCTTCAATAGTATCGATTGTTCAATAATAATTGTGTCGTAACATAAGCAGAAATCTATAGTCCAGAGCAATCGAATACATATTTTTTTAGTACCTAGTCATAATGGTTTCGCACAGTTCGTGTATAATAGCCAGCATCATAACAACAATATGATACGGGTCATTTCACGTTGCGTCTGTCACTCTAAAATACCCTAAAGATAAATTTCTATGAATTAGAAAGTATGTTATCCATATTCTTTGTTCTAAATCAAAGTATTTAGTACATTTCATCGAATCTGTATATTTCCGCGAACATGTTGGGTAGGTTAGGTTAGTAGGTATAACCCTGTCAGATGGAAGATGTCGTATCTAATTGGTGGCTTCCTGCGATCGTGTTACACATACGGAACGGAACGATTGATCTTAGAGCGGATATCGCTCGCGCTGCGCTGGCTGTACCTACTGGCCGCACTTGTCTCTGTCTGTTACAACTATCTAATAATGAACTGTTAAGAGGACAGGGGATACCGGGGGCTCTCTCCATACAAACGTACTGGACTGTCTCCTCCCTGGATAATGACACTAGAGCAAATATTGTGTTGCATAAAACTTATAACTGCCCTGACCTTTTTTTTTGTTTTTTTTTCTTCATTTCTATGATCATTAGAAAAAGAAAAACAAAACATAGGGGCATAGTCAGGGCAGTTATAGGTTTTATGGCACAATAATATTTGCTATAGTGTCATTATCCAGGGAGAAAACAGTCGACTACGTTTGTATGGAGAGAACGCCGGTACTCTTTCACCTTAACTATAAATGTTTTATGTATGTGTATACCGGGTTACTGATAATTATGGGCTACTTTACTTTCTGTACTTTTAAACAACTTTACGACTTTTGAAATTTAAAATATCGGGTTTATATGTTTAATTTGAAAAGGATAAAATTATTATTTTTAAAGATGAACTCTTCGTGCAAGAAACACCAAATTTTCTGGTAATCTTTAAATATTAAAAAATATTGTTCGAATTTTCAAAGATCGCACCTTTAGTATTAGGGAGTAGGGATATAGTAGGCAGTCTGTCTGGGTTGTAAAATGCTACTTTCGATTTAGGTATTAAAAAGCGGAAATAAACTTCAGTTTGTAAGATAAACTTACCTGATTGATATTTATTTTTTACGTCAAGGCTATTTTCAAAATAAATACGCGATGGGGGTTTTATTAAAAAAATTTATAATGTGTCAGCTTTCAAAGATGTGTATGGTAAAATGAATAAAGCACAATTATTAGTGCCTATGGATGATCAGTAGTTAGAGTACACCATCAGCCACAGTGGTTGTAGTAATTGTTTCCCGAGAGACTGACTATTCTCGTGGAAGGGCCCGGTAGGGTTGACACTCACTATTCGGTGACAAATAGTAAATAAATACGTGAATGATATATGTAACTAAACTCTACCTACGCAAGGTATTATGTAGTTCATTTAATTTACACTTATATTATAAAAAAACAAGACAAAAGGCACTAAGTACCTGACTATATTCACATTTTTTTGTGTATTTTTTTTATATATTTTCTAATGTTTCTAACTAAAAAAATAGCTTGAAAGTGACGATATTTTTTGTGACAAATGTTTTTTTGCTCTCGCATTCACACTTCCTAGTGTTCTGTTGCTATGTGTAAAAATATATTTTTTTATACGAATGAATTTCAAATATTTAAATAAATTTTGACGTTAACTTATACAGTATATTGATTGTTCAAAAGTGACAACCCTACATGAACAGGGGTTGTACTAATTAACCTTTGCATTCGATAGGGTTGTTAACGTGTGCGTAATGCTTATACAGGGCGTCTCTTGTATCATTTACAGGTAGCACTGAGACACGCTGTAGATTTACTTTACAATTAGGCTGGCGCGAGGGGAGTGAATTCTGAATCGATTAGTTTTAGTAAACATTGAACTCGTCCTACATACTTTCGGCCTATATGGGACGACTCCACAGTATCAAAAGAAACTTACCGTTTACTTGTCCCATTTTTTTTAATATTAAGGGTTAGGGTCACTTCATTAATTCATTCGAAAAAAAGAAGTTTTCATAAAAGTTCATTTCGTCAAATAAATCAATCTAAGACCGTATCTAAAACCTTGGGTTAGCTAAACCCCTGCTAATTAAACCTAAGTAAAATAACTTGCCAGTAAAAGTCAGGCCAATAGTAGGGAACTAAGTAAACCACGTTGGTACAAGAAGATCAATAAAGTTCAGAAATAGCATAGCAGTCAAGTGAATTAAACTCCATTTAGATATGAGAGCGGCCTATTCGATGTAGCAGCTATGTTTGTTGGGAAATCTGCAGATTCAAAGTGTTAAGGGTAGGTTGTTACCGAGGAAATATAACAAACTATAGACAATAGGGGTGGACCGATTTTGTTTTAATTATTCCGACTCTGCGACGCAAATAAATTTACTTACGTATTTATTGTTTTACTTACGTAATTAAGAATGAGTTTATTATAATTTATATTTCTATTACTTACAAAAAATATTTAAATTAGAATTATTAAATTTTAAACTTTTGAAAACTAAAAAAGTCGTTTCAAAATGAAGTAGGTACCTACTTCTTTCTTAATTTCTCTTTGTTACAACGCTATAGGTAGGTATAGGTGTTTTTTTAATCGAATCAATAACAAAATAAGGAAATCAGTTCCAATATTTTGAGGGTATTTCATTCGAAAAGCCCGTAAGCTAGTCTACGTAGCCTAACGATACATTGTCCCATAAGTAAGTATATAAATACTTGAACGATCATAAAAACCGTACCACGTACTAAAATAGGCTATCAGATTAACAATGTTTATTGTCACTTTACGATCCATCAGTCTAACATTGGGAATACTAAATACAAACACATAACTTCGCCTTAACATCCATTTTCAAGCATCACCGTATTATTGTCGCATAACTTTCCTCTACTTTGATCTGGAACACACACCATTTCCAACCTTAAACTTTTGCAATAAAATACAGTTTAAATCGTCACAAGCTCTATAACTACATGTCGATCAATTTACAACTTCCTGTAATCTGAAATGAGCTTTATCCGGTCTTAATAAAGTTCATATTATATTGTGATTACTTCTTTAGCGCTTTTGTCACGCCAAAGTAAATTTGACTTTATGTTAAGGAAATAGAGTTATTTTTTTAAAAGTGATTTTGTTTCGTAGAATGACTGCGTTTGACACATGTATAATTGGCGCGAAATGGTTGCAAACTGTTGCCGTTATGTCATTATATTGGTTTAATGTCAAATGGTTTTATTTTTGGATAAAATTATGGGTTCGACATCAAATGCTCGGGGTAATTACATTGCTCTTTGAACTCTGAGATTGACGATTGGGTTTGTTTTTAGTTTTGAAATTTCCTTATATTAATTAGTTTCCTTAAAGATGAAATTAATGGGTAAGTAGGTACTTTATGATATTTAGCTCTTAACTTATTACTTTTAATAAGAAAATTCATAACTTTCTCAATGAGCATTGTTAGCGTAGCGTCACCTTAATAGAAAGTGTCTAAAAGAAACAAAATACACGGTAGCGATAACCAGAGGCAACCTATTAACCGATCATTTTTTAATTCTAAAACCGTTCCGAAAGTAATAAAATTTCGAAAATCGTCTTATAATTTATTAAAAATTCTTCCACGTTTGAAATAAAGCTGTAAAAAACAAGTTTGAAGACATTTAAGCATTAAGATTGACGTATGTTGAATCATAAATTGACATTAAGTTTAACAATGTTAAGTGACCAGCGAACTAAGATCCCTCGAGTTGCCTGCCCTTTAGTATATCTATGCCGAAATGGTCGTGGGAATAGAGATCCTTAATTGGCAAATTTAATTAGATTAATACATATAACATTCAGAATTCTGACTGACTGACATATCAACGCACAGCTCAAATTAATAGACGGATCGGGCTATTTGTCATTATTTTGGAAAATTAAACTTCTACTCTGACGAATTCTCATAGAAATGTAATTCTAAAAAAGTGAGATTAAAAATAACGGTTGCACTGCGGGAATGCCGACAGAATTTAAAAAAAAAACTAAATAAAACAATTAATTTAAAAAAAACTTATTTACTAAGCAACAATGACTTTTGCTTCGAACAGTATCAATTACATGCATATATGCACACACTGTAGCTACGTTCAGGGATTTTATCTCATCTAAAAATATGCGTACTACGCTAAAAGATGTTTTCACTACAAAAATATTTGCTGTGGTCTGAGTGTTTCTTATAGCAAGTAGGTCTTAAAAATTTGATAAATCCAACTTTCTATCCGACTTTACTAGTTACTTTTTCAGTTATCACTTTACTAGCTGTGCTCCGCGGTTTCACCTGCGTAAGTCCCAATCCCGTGGAAATATCAAAATAAAAAGTAGCCTTTAGCTTTCCTCGATAAATGGACTATCCAACACAAAAATATTTTTTCAATTCGAACCAGTCATTCCTGAGATTAGCGCGTTCAAACAAACAAACTCTTCAGCTTTATAATATTAGTAAAGATTATTAGTTACTTTTTATCCCATAACTCCCACGGGATTGGGACTTACGCGAGTAAAACCGCGGAACGCTACAAGTCTTCTATAAAAGGATTTAAATCAAAAGGTCAGACTATACTGGCCACTTAACCAGACCATAAACAATTGTATCTTGAGAGTTTATAACTACTTAAAGCCTATTGCACCACATTTCGTACAACCTCTAATCTCTTATTCGTCATTGATAACCTCAGTGACCCGCCTGCGACGCCGAATGTTGTAGGTTCGATTCTCGCCTTCGAACAAGTATTTTTGTTCTGATATTTGTTTCTGTAAATAAATATTTGTTGTGATCTGGTTTTTTTGTATGGCAAAGTATGATTTTACAAACAGTATTCTATGCGTTGTCTGGACGCATAGAACATTGGCTCCTATGTGTGCCTTAAAACTTTGACATTAGATTTTTTTATAATATTATTGCGAATGAATGAGTTTTGCTTCTAACAGTACTAATTATCATTTAAATTATGAAATGGGATGAGTTCAAGGAAGGAAAATATTAATTTTTTATTCCTAAAATTAGTTCATATTGGACCATCCATAGGTGGGACATGGGACGAATCTAATGGTCACCCCGTTAAACCAGTGTCGTTATTTTTTTTATAACTCCTAATCAAATTAACCATAACTTAAAGTTTTGTGAAACATGCCCTAGTTTATTAAAGGACCAATTCAAATCATTACAGCTATAAAACGATACGTCATCCTGTTTTATTGCCGTCTCTCTCGCACGCGTAGTCCTCTCGGATCTTCCATCTCAGGTGAGAATTAAGCTCAAAATGCTTTATGAGATTCCGAAGGGTGTATTTTGAAAATTGGTTAGGATTCTTAGGGATGGGGTAGTGTATTGAATTTAAGATATCGATAATTACAAAAAAGGCTTTTTTAATTTACGGATAACCTCTGTGGCATGGTGGATGTCTACCCGCCTGCGCCGCAGAAGATTGCAGATTCAATTCCCGTCAAACAAATATTTATATAATATTTTTCCAGATACGCATTTGTTTCTAGACTAGTGTGTCTCTTTGTATTAGTGTGTCTTGGTCGATGCGATGTACCCATATTACTAGCCTATTTACTCAGTTTGAGACAAATGACGCTGTGTGCAATGTGTTATGTTATGTTTTTTCAAATAATATATTAGTAATTAAGTACTTATGTGTATAAATAATAATTGTCCTTTTGTATTATTGTTTTTTGATGTGATAACGTCTAATAAATCGGTGGAACATCTGCATTCACAAAAAAATGTCACGGTAATATTGTAATATCTGGGCTTGTGTTATGGTGATGACTTAAACCGACTTTACATACAACTATTTTTTTTCTATTGATTTTTTTGCAAATTAACTCTTATCCAAATTGGTAGATGCGTAGATTTATTTCTTTTATAGAATTTTAAAAGAGTCATGTTCATTTTTATTATAAGACTTTAAAAAAAGGAGGATGTTCTCGATTCATCGCGGAATATACCTATTATATAAGTATTATTTTTATTTTATAAATGTTTCACAGTTAATCATTTTTATAACAGTTTATCGATACCGTAGTAGTAACATAAACACAACCCTACATAATCATTCACTTCCCAACCTATTCAAACTACAACATTAAACGCTATTTACTGAACAATAAAGATTACATTCAATAAACCGATAGCTCAAACATCTACTTCAATTTGTTCAATCGATATTAAACTCTTTATGCTGAGATATAAAGGTGATTTCATAAAGTAAGTATTGTTAAACTGTTTGTATGTTCCGACAGGTCTATTATGAACAAAGACATTTATTTTATTGCTTTAATGTCTTTTATTTGAAACCTTTTATAAATTCGGTTTTTTTTCTAGCTATAATTAGTTCTGAATATCTCGAAAGATAGCGCTTTTTGAATGAAGATCGTACCGAAATAATTGCCTATACCTACTTAAAATATTTTTTGCAATTTATATTTTTTTTAAAAAGGTATTTTTTCTCTGTTGCTCGACGGTTTTGGCAGGAAGGTATCACAGCCTCTACTGTAGTAGGTACATTTTACAGAAAAAAGAAATAACTTTCATGGAGTGAACCTATAAAGAGGAGCTAGTGACCTCATCGACTGTTTTTGTATGACCATTATTACAAACTTCTTTAACTTTATTTTAAACTGTTATTTTAGTATAAACGTCTACTTAATACTTATCTACTAGGTAATACCCATTTAATTTTAGATTAAGGTTTTGAAATAAATAAATAATTTATTTACCATTTTTATTTAATTCAAAACAAAGGAAAATGGATTTATACCCGAATTTTCAAAAAGGCGGAGGCTCTCAAATCGTTGCGTACCAAATTTTTTTTTTGACCTCCTTATGTTCACTAATTATTTTAGTTAGTTAATTACGAAGTTTATTATCAAAAAACTGGAAAACTGCCAACAAGTCTTCAAAGCTCGTATTAATCGCTTTCCATCCCTAATTCATATTTAAAAGGTAAAACGACACCACTCGTCAAGTAAAAATGCAAAAGCCACAATTTTCGTTTAAAGCACCATAAAGTACAATTACATTGTAGCCCGCGTGACTTATCTTGTTCATTGAGCCTCTGCCTGCTGACATTAAAAAATATATTAAAAAATTCAAAATGGCGGCTGTGATTTACTCGTGATGAATGAATCATTTTGTTATTATTAAGGGTGTTATTCAAGATAGCTATGCCCCACGGGTTTACTTGTTTTTTGTTGTGATCCTGTAAAAAATTTGGGATAATTCCATCTAAGATCCCACGTGTAATCTACATTTTAAAAAATAAGGCAATTAGATAATTAGTTCCATTTAAGAAGAAGTAGTGTAAATGACTTCTAAAAGTAAGGTATTTTGCGAATAGGTCCAGTTGCTCTGTCCAGTTGCTACTGAGCCCAATTATCTACCTATCTAAATCTCTATTCTATTAAACCTATAAACTTAAAATCGAGTATTCTATTAAAATATTCATGCAAGAGCAAGGTCTTGCAGTAATTTCTAAGTCTAATAATAATATTTCTAAATCTCGATTTTAGCAATAAATCCAACATTTTTGACACAACAAGTGATAACCGTTGTTTTAAAACATAGCTCAAACCAAACTGGAAGAAAACAGGCTATTTGGCACACATATAGTTAATTATGGCATCCACTAAAAAGGATTTTGAAAAATTCAACCCCTACGCGGACGAAGTCGCGGATGAAAGCTAGTCTAGTATAAATTAAACCACATAAGTCATTATAATCTAAAGGCTACATAGTAAAGTAACCGACATCAGTTTATAATACCAAAGTAAACATTATTTCCGTACCAGAATGAAGAGTCTACCATTTGGGACGGAGCCTGCGGCCTTCCCGGCTATTAACTTAGTATAATTAATTTTATTATCTTTTGTGTTAATGGGACGTATTTAGGGTAGGGCGATGTGGGCGAGCTGTTTTTTATTGGAATATGTGGAAGTGGTTTTTTATTTCAATGTTTCTGTTATTTTTAAATGAGTCCAGTTAAGAATCTGACCAGTTGCGAATCGGACCGACGATTTTTTTTTGTTCGGTGGCAAAGTGCGAAATGTAAGAATATCAGGATAAAGAGTAGCCTATGTTCTGTTAATTGTATTAATTAGATAAAACGAAACACACAAGAAAGCTTATTAACTAAACAATTGTGCCAATATCTTCGGCTGTAAAAAGGTGAAAAGATTATTTCACATTTGTAATACTTACGATAAAGATAAAAGTAGCTATATAAATTATACAGTTTAGTATAACGTTAACGTGTTTGTTTTATAACTCTGTTAGCAAAAACTACCGAACCGATTGCGATGAAACTTGGTATGGAGGAAGCTGGAGGTCCGGAATAACACTTTAATAATTTTTTATTCCAATATTTGCACAATATCAGGACATACGCGGCTACAACCACAGGACGCAAGATAGTTAATTAATTAGTCTATTACTATGTGTATTTTTGGCCAGATGTCTTTCGAAACCAGCTTTTACTCCTTAAATGACGCACAGTCACAGCTGTTATTTCAAGTTCACATTAATACGAATATCCCGTGATAAAATTGAGCGAATGACGAATTTATTTCCGTTCATATAAACTCCCGGAAGATTATATCAGATTCTGAAAATCATTTTTATTTGATAACCACATAAAAATACAGTAATTTAAATTGACATCCGTCCGTCAAATGGAATGGTTTTAATGAGTGTTTTTATTACTTATCTGTGAGATATTGAAATATCTTATTGCTTTTGAAAAGTTAAATCACGACTGTATCTCTGTTTATCAATTTTGTTTCTAACAAATGATTATTTGATTTTTCTTTACATTAGCAACATTTTGAGGTTTCACCCACGAAAGTCCTAATCCCGTGGGTATGTCAGGATAAAATTACTTAAAAACTAGACTTGACTTTGTGCGTAAAATTCCGTATCTCACCCCAAAACTTATCCCCCTTATTACGTCCACCGACGAAACTAAAACGAACCCCGCAAAAAACAAACATCTCAATTTAAAAACATCCTTTCGTAGATAAATCTTCTGTTTCTATTATTGTACCTTTGTTTTATTAACTTTTATAAGCAATGCCCTTTCTTTGATGGCTGAGAAAGCACCGACACTTGCCAACGCGGTATCGATATCGAGAAAGTAACCAATGATGATCAAAGATGTTCCTTCCAAACATACTTCATTACATAATATTTGAAGTCTAACTCATTATTCAACATGATAAAAAAAACAAATATAAGCTGCCACATTAAAAAATAACGCGTTAAAAATAACGGACCATAATTTAACAGTCGTTATGTTATTGTATATTAAATGATTCATAATGGTTCACTGTATAAAGAATATTGTTATCTTAACTTATTCCCACTACTGGGCAAAGCCCTCCTCAATCTAAAAATACATAATATTAATAAAAAATGATACAAGATTCACCGTTAAAAATAATCGCCATTGAACAATAAGAGTGATAATTTAAATTACATAAAATCTGTTAAGTAAATAAGCGATCAATAATTTCAAACTTACACTAAGGTGTAAAGAATGACAAGGTTATCTAAGGATAACCTTGTCATTCTTAGTCTTTTTGTATTGATTCCGTGACAAAGATATTTTTTAGAATTTTGTAAGTATACTAAAGTTATCTGAAACATTTATTTCGAATATTTACCATATCTCGTGACAATGGTGCTTAAAACAGCAGCAAAATATCGAGCTCCATAAAATAAAAAACATGGTACTAATCTACTTTTAAATAACTTTAAATAAACAATAAGTTTGGTAAAAATAATGATTTAAAATTCTATAGATTTTTGGATTTCGTTTTAAAGGGATTTTGTATTTTTTTTAAATGTTATTTTAATTAATCAAACACCGCTTAATATATCCGAACGCTCTACCTCCCTCCCGCCCCGAACACAAGCCCAGCAAGAACCACTCCTAATCCAACACCACACCACTATAAACTTGTATAAACGCTACGTTCCTTTAGCTGACACATCTTCGGTTTATAAAAGTGATTCAAACTGACGTCTGATGTTTTATTATACATCTTATCTTTGATGTAATTATGTGATGAATGGTCTATTATTGTCAATGGATGTTTATTTTCGGTGCCATAGTTCAGTTTGTACAGTTTTGACTGTATTTGTGTGGAGTTGAATAGGTTTAGGATTTATTGCGTTTAGTTTTATTATGTTGGAGTGATTTGGTTAACCCATTCGTGTCAAAGGAGGATGCTTAGAAACCAGGCCAACTTATGGCGTCGTTTCTAAAAAAAGTTACAACTATTTATGTATTTTTTATACCAGCATTAACTTTAAGTAAAAATATTTTCTTAATTAATTAAAAGATATCAATTTAATCATTGAATTGCCTGATTTTGATCTGTTTGACACTTCTTCTCACACATTCACTATGTTCTGCTATTACGTCAAAACGTATATTATTACGTGTATGAAAAGGAACGTTCACCCTAATATTTAGGTAGGTAGGTACTGTAGAATGCAAGTACAAGTGCTTAATACACATTCTCTAGTAAAATAACGATGAAGCTTGTAAAGATGAGGCTGTATAATTCAGCAGCCTTTGCCCTGACCGGGTAAATTAAAAAATAAAAATGTTTTATCTCACCTAGAGACAACGGTTGTTCTAAAGCCCGCTGCAATTAAGCGAATTAAGTAATGAAGAAGCATTTCATTCAATTCAGTGTTGCCAGGCGGCAATAATAAATAACACATGACAGCCGATTGCAATGGAAACAAGTACCAAGTCATTACCCCCGGTCAATTAACGCCCATATTAAGTTAAACTCGATTACGTTTGATCTCGCATCGTAAGTGTTGGATAATGCTGCATTAGTAGGAAAGTGTTAGATAAACTATCGCAGTTGATACGTTTCTGTAAACATATCACTTTTCTTAGAACAGTTCCCATTTGTAAGTACAGTCAGCAACTAAATTGCAGATCAATGGTACACGCAGAGAAATCAGATTCAACCAGAAGTACAAAACAGTTTAGTTAAATTATTTCACGACAATTTTAGTCTGAAATACTGTTTTCTTGTAATATCTACGATTTTATTTTAAACCTCACTAAATGTTTAATAAGGTATACTAGAAAAATATTTAAAATCAAAGGTACAATAATTTTGTATTTCAAACAATAATTCTTGTTTATAATAGGAAATGATTTGTATTGTTTACTAGAATAAAATGTACAGTTGACCAAGTTAAGTGCTCTGATTAATGATCATCATGTTAGTAATGCCCTACGAAGTTTTCTGTATCCAGAACAACATTATTTTAATTATTACAAGAATATATAATTATCCTTACTATTTTGTTTGTTTCTGAAAATAACTAAAATAAGTTGTTTTTGTAACAAAATAATTAAGTTGTCATAGATAAATATCATGTTTATTTAACTAAACACTGTGTTCTTTTATTTATACAAATAACGACTTGGTAATGCAAGTTAGTCTAGTTAAATAATTAGATTTATGTGTACCTACTATTTTTTTTAGTTTTATAAGTCGCAACTAGATGGCGCCAGTAGTAAATTTAGATCGCGCTATCGTTGTGTTTTATCAAGTTACCTTGGTCAGCCTCCAGATTACAGACTCCGCACTTAAAGCTATATGTGGCTTTACTCCACTATAGCCATAAGTGCTGCATTTCTCGTAGAGCGTACAGACGCGTAGTCTACGAGACAATGTAGTCTAACAATAATATCCCTTTTTGCTGTCTAGGATTACTATAATTGATTTATACATCGAATGAGACTCTACAATTATTACTGTAATGGGAACTAGAATATATTATTATGTACTACAAAAAAATCTAGTTACATTTACAAGAATCTAGTAAACATAACTAGATTTTTTCTCCGTGTATACTAGTAATCTAGTAGTGTTTACAAAAAAATCTGGTTGGTTTTGAATAATAAATATTTGGTAAAGACAACTAGTGAGTACTGCTGTCACGGATCCAAACAGAAGTTCTCGTTGCACTTACGAGATTTCTCGTACATCTTACAACATTTTTCTCTGTGTGTAGAGTTCTAATGTTAGGTACCTGTGAGTTATAAGGGCCACCTGTCACATCACTTATTTATTTATTACGAGAAAACTACTTAAAACAAGTTAGATAAATATTTGCTTTATTGTCAATATGAAAAACAATTCATTTGTTTATTTTTTTGCTAACATCATGGTTTTAAAAATCCTTTTATTGGTCCTTGTTGCCCGCAGGTACGGTATTATTGGAATGTTTTCATCCTAAAAATGTTTGTCTAAAAAATAATTAAGAAAGACTTTTAAAACTTCTTAGATTTTAATAATAGCAGTTTTGGAGCTCTATGGTAGGTCTGCACTTTTGCTGCCTGACTGTACGTTTAAATAGGATTGATATGTTTTCTATGGAAAAGGGCTTTATTAAACAACTAGCTTTCTTAGCGGATGCAAGCGATATAAGAGTTTTCTGTATACCAGGTTTTAGCGCGACGATTTGAGAAGTCGGTTAAAAATACAAGTTTCTGTTGAAATTAGAGGAATGTTTTCCATATAAAATAGTCATACTACATATAATACCCAGCCAGTAGGCGTTATATCATTTCCTCTAACAAAATAAACAACCAACTAAAAACAACTTAATAATTCAACACGAACATCCCTTATTTTTGACAAAATAATACCCATTAGGCAATTAAGGGTTTGTACGTAAAGACAGACAGACATCTGTACAAGAATAACATGTTGATTTATGTTAGTTAGGGCAGCCCATAGCCATCGTTAGAGCAGAGTATCGGTTAAGTGGGAACGCGGGAGGCAACAAAAAACTGTCAAGTTCTTGACAAATGACATGTGGCGTTGTGACGGGATATTATATACAGGAGGTTGTTATATGTTACTATCGGTTTATATACGGGAGAAGTTATATCTACAGAATTAGCAAGCAAACTTCCATTTTTGGTTAATAAAATCGTGGTTTTTATTAACTTCTATTTATTTATTTTTAAAGTTTTATTTTTATTAAAATATTTAGTAATTTAATTACCTTCTTCTATACATATGAAATGCTAAGCAAATCAATTCTTTGAATCTTTGTGTTGAATGACTGACAGACGGATCAACGCACAGCCTAAACCGCCGTTCGTGGAGATCTGAAACTTGGTGGGTGTGTTCTTTGTATGACGTAGCCATCCGATAAGAAAGGATTTTTCGAAATTCTACCCCTAAGAGGGTAAAAGGGGGGGGGAGCTTGTATGGGACAACGTGATTCCTTGGTCCACTTTCGACTTTTACGCGAACGAAGCCGCGGGCAAAAGCTAGTACATGCATATAATGGTTCGAAGTGCACAAGTAAATGTTGGTATTGTACGTCCTGGGAATATCTACAACACTTAGAATGGACACAATGATTTTTTATTTTTTATAGTGCATTGTCTGTGCTGTAAAAAATAAAATCTTTTCCTTTAAAAGTAGTACATAGAACAGTAAGTACTTTCATTTTCCCTTCAAAACCTGTTCCAAAACCATAGGACAAGACCACTTCCAACAAAATAATCTCAGTCTCAGCTTAAACATTTTGTACACACTTAAATCAAGTCTAATTTAAAATGGTGTTTGCAATAAAGAATATATCTATCCATCTAGGTACAGAAATATTCTTGCCATAAGCCGTAATAATACGAACAATAACTCAAAAGCCAACATCAAACAATACCAAAACGAGAACAATCGAAATTAACGTCAAAAAATCCACAATAAAGTTATTAATTACCAAAACAGACGCATTAATTTAACCACCCTGTATCAAATCCCAGCGGGCGAAAGATCAATAGGGAATAGACGGTACCATTATCGACTTTACAACTTTGTAATAAATCTCAATTTTGATTGCGTAGTGAATAGGCCATTTGGGCGATGTGGAGCGTCAATTAGCGGACGTATAAACGTATAAAAGTTATGAACAGTTTTGTGTTCGAATGTTGACGTAGGTTAGTGAGGGGCCTTATTTGGTGCAGTTGGCCTTATAATAACAAGGGTTTGAGGATAAACAAGCTAAAATTATTGCTAAAACTAGCTAAAGAAAAAATATGTGCGCTAATTGACATTGATCGTACGGTGAAGGAAAACATCGTGATGAAACCCGTGGCTTAGTTGGCTCCAGACGTATTGACTAGTTCTTTCCTCTGGATACTGTCGCCTAAGCTGAGAGAGTGGTATAGGTGCTCGGCAGCCTACTCCATCCTCACGCAAAAAGAGCCCGACTGAAGAGGTTTAGTTATGGAAGAATATCCCGTATGCAACTTGTATACAAATTACCAGTACGAAATCTCTATTTTATTAAATTTACATTTTTTTTTCTATTAATTATGGCTTCGCACGGCTTGTGCATTTAGCCAGTGTCAAGTTATATTTTGCATCAAATTATGACCCGATTTTTCATAAATTGGGCCTAAAGTGTTTCAAAACAGTCAAACTCATCATAGTCCGTCAAGTCAGGGGCTATAGTAAAGCGGTGGTGAGTTTACCATAACCTTAATAGGAGATTTGGAGGCAACGAGAAAACTTCATGTTTGACACAGATGTTTACTTTCACTACACTTGTGCACTTTCACAGAACTAAATTGAATAACATTCCACCAGAATTATACAATTCTTCTACAACTAAGTTCCATGAAAATAAAACTGCAGCACGACATGTTGTTAACTCAATCCCGCCAAAACTCCTAAATTTACATTTAGTTCGTCCAATTTTGATAGACAAGCACATGAGTAAGGAATAGAAATTAGATTTTGCAATTTTATTACATGGTATTTTGGTTGTGAATAAAGTTTCTAGACCGAGTCTATTGAAACTTTGTATGTTGTAATAGTACATTACGATATAAGTGTGGTAAATTGATCTTTGCATAGAGGCGGTTTATGACGCGCGAGCGGCAGCGAGCGTGTTAATGAAGCCAAGATGCAAATATCAATTCCACACGTATATCGTACGACGTTTTTTATCACAGTTGCGAATAAAAGAAAAGACTTGAAAAGAAAACAAAATAATAATTAACAAAATATTTGTGTTAACTCTATGTTTACATTTTTTTAAGGCAATATTTTTTTGTTAATTATGCTCCGGAAAGGCCAGGCTAAAGACTTTTAACCTATACATCCTCGTGTGACATACATTATTTTTTAGGGATTTTTCTATTTGTTTTTGCGTCGGGGGTTAAGAACAAAATACAATGGTACGGAAAAACAATATATTTAATAAAAGAAAAAACAAAAAATAAACAACTCAATTTTTAATCGTTTTCTAAGTCATTATCACGTAAAATTTTCGTTCGTATACCGACTTTAGAGACAACCATTTTTGCTAGTTATAAACTCTTTGGTACCTACCTTTTCGGGATAACTTTACAGCACTAGTTAATAAATCTAAAACGCACGCGTGCATAATATGTTGGATTATGAGCCTAAAAGCCGTTGAATAAGATCCACTTTATGAGCAACTGTGATAAAAAATTAAATACATAACGACCTTTTTTCCTAAACGTCGTCTATTTAGAACAATGAATAACAAAAATACGAATTGGGAATTGACCCGAAATATCTATATAAGTATTATTTTAACTATTTCTTTTAATTTTTTGCTTTCTCCAAGATCGTTAACAGCATCCTGTGTTAATTGGTGTTGTCTCACCCCACGTGGCCGCAGTTGAAAGCTGACTGATTTTGGCAGAAAATTTAAATGTCGTAGGTAATTTGACTGAGGAAAGTTTTGTTTGCACTTAATTTAGGTAAACTTTTTAGTTGGGGATGAGACTTTTACAGTTGGCCGATAGTCAAGTCTACTTTTTAATTAGTTCGCCCTTGAAAAGAGAGTAATGGATGGTTAAAGAAACAATTTTTTGTATAAAGTACCAGGCTCACATAACCGCTTTAGAACTCTCTTGCATCACAATGTGCCGTCACGAAAGTGGTTTTTTAACCGTGTAAAAATTAGCCTATATTCATCTCCACACTAATAGACTGTTTAAATTTTTATCGGAATCGGTCGAACTTAGGTCGTGAAGAGAGAACAGACAAACAAGCTTTTGCACAAGGCTGACATAACCGCTATAGAGCTCTCTTGCTTCAAACAATACACACCTACGATAATTGACAACGTGACGTCACGAATATGGATTATTTTATTCTCGTAATAAGTAGCCTATATTCTCCACGCTACAGACTTATCCTGTTCCAATTTTCATCGAAATCAACCGAGCCGATAGCCCGTGAAGAGAAAACAAACAAACAAACTTTCGCATGAGGTACCAGGCTCACATTACCGCTTTAGAGCTCTCTCGTACCAAACAATACATCACGATGAGTGACAATGTGACGTCACGACTACGGTTTTAATTAGTGATGCCATATGTGAGGGCTCAACGCGGGACATATACCCCCTCCCCTTCCCCTGGCCATTGCACCCCCCCGCCGCCACCTTGGTGATAGTATAATTATCTCTAAACGTTTTTAAGTCGTGGTGTTTTAAGGTAGAAGAGAAAGCGGGTTTGATATTAAATTTGTAAGAAGCTATTTATGTAGTTTTTAGATATTTAAAAAACCTTTAATAAAAAACGAATTCCACTATGATTAAGGTATTTTATCTAAATCAGAAAACTTTGCAACAATGTGGCCAAGAGTTTTCATTATCAACATTCAAAAAACTGTAAATTTTGTAATCATAACAATACCCTTTTTAAAGTAAAACATATTTCTCGTTTTAAAATACGCTTCGTAATTGAATTTTTACTACTGAAAACCTCAAAACGACACCCCTATTTGTAAAAGACTTGTGTTAAATGCTATACGAAAATTTCCTAGTGATTAAAAATAGAAGGGTCTGGTTAAGTTACCTACTTAATGTAATGTAGATTAAGTAGGTAGGTAACATAGTTACCGACAATATTAAATATGCAGGAAGGTAATTATAGTAAGCATTGTACTACGGCATAGCCAATCTTATCTATAAAGTGATCACTGATCATTGATTTCTCTTATGACTGACTGACGGATCAACGCACATCCTAAACCGCTGATCGTAGAAGCCTAAAACTTGGAGGGTGTATCCTTTCTATGACGTTGGCATCCCATAAGAAAGGATTTTACGTAATTTTACTCCTAAGGGGATGAAAAAGGGGGGCAAAGTTTGTATGGGACAACGTGATTCCTCAGTCCATTTCAGACTTCAACGCGGACGAAGTCGCGGGCAAAAGCTAGTTAAAAACTAAATTCTCCCAGACCAGGAACTATAGCCATATTTAAAGGCATCTGTGATTTCTATCAAATGTACGGATTATTAACCAATCATTATTCTAATTTAATTGTTCAATCTTATTCGAAATAGCTTCATCTCCTGCCTTATACCATCAAAAAGATAGAATATCCTAACGATGTGTGTGTTAAGTTTTAAAAACGTTTAATTTGGGACATTTCGTAGAAGAACCCGAGCTGGTCGCTAGTAGACGTGGCTATTAACTAATTTGTATATTGTTATACTGAGAATTTAGTTTTTTAAAGGACTATGACTTTTTTGTACCGAAAACATTGATTACGTGTTAAAACACATACAATAGTAAATACAAGTTATGTATAAATGTTTGTTTATTTATGGAAGAACTGGATTAAAATGTTTAAAAACAAATGGCACTGGTGAGATTTGACAACTACTAACCTCAGTTCAGGTAACTCTGCTCCATTTAGCGAGTTATAGTAGTAAAAAAAAGAAAGCTTTTCGTAATTTCGACTCAGGACGTTGTCCACGAAGTATAATTGGTTTACAAACCGCTACAATGAAGCGAAGGTCACAGGTTCACGGACCATCAGGATTTGCATCAGGTATCTAATCCTGGCTAAATCCTGCTTAATTCTAGCTAAAATCTGCTTAATCCTGGCCTAACCTTACTACTCTGGCTAAAATCTGCTTAATTCTGACTAAACATTACTACAACTCGCTTAGCTCTGGCTAAGACCAAAGCGGCTAAACCCTGCATAATCTTGGCTAAAATCAGTTTAACCCAGACTCAACCTGCTTAATCCCGACTAAACCCACGAAAATATAACAAGTAATAAGACAACACTAACCTGCGTCTCAGTAACATTCAAAAGCTTCGCCATATCAGCTCTCTCCCCCGAAGAGAGGTACTTCTTAACTTCAAACAGCTTCTCGAGCTCGAAGATCTGACGTCCCGTGAAGGTGGTCCGTGCTTTCTTCCGTCTGGTGACAGGGTCTTCGCCTTCTTCGCTGGTGAGGGAACCTTCGCCGCCGAGGGGAGAGAGGACGTCTTCCGTTGATTTCTTCCGTTTTGATAGTTTCGAAGGATCTGGAGAAAATTTTGAAACTATAGTAAAAATACGTTATTGAAAACTTTAGTATTTGAAGTTAGTGAAACATACCGAAGAGATTGAATATATTCATAGAATGGGCATTATTTTTACTTCTTGTTTTTTTCGTCAAACGTTACACAAAACTGAGGAAGACTTTGTCCCAAAAGTTTAGAAAAATATTGGTTCGGGAAATGAACCTATACACGCATGCGTCAAAATTAAACACGAAAAAGCGCTTTAAAATAGTTTAAAGTATATTTTTGCAAAGCTCTTATAACCCCGTAAAACTAATTGAAAACCAATGTATCATCGAGCAGAGAAATGTTTATAAAATACCTCACACCACACGTGTACAGTTCGATACAAAAGTGTTTACTTTATACGCACACGTGTATAAGTGATTATTATACAAAGATATAAGGTACCTACCTACTACGATAGAGTGAACTTACATACATTAAAACATTTCTGTTGGTAAAAGGTCTCGGTATATAAATCTTTTCTGTTTTACATTTTTTATATTCCATGTTACACTGTGGTGCCATAATTAGGCACATAAAGTAAAAACGTGTACAATTTAAGGGGTTTCAAGAAACGAAGAACATTTATTATCTAAATAGGTGTGCTACATCTTATAACGCATCGCACTCACCATCAGGTGAGTTGAGGGAAAATACAAGCCTATTTCGTTTAAAAAAGGTTTCCTACACAGACTCTTTAAGAGATTGGGGTGACGGGAGCACAACACAGGCAGGATATTTGTGTTTAGAAATTATTCAATTTTGTTTTATTATTTACTTTTAAGCAATATTTTATATTATCTAATATTTTACGCTACACACACTGTTTCGGGAAGCAGAGCGACATTATAGTAGTATATTTTTGTTATTGTGCCAAAAATGATTATTAAATATTATTTTATTCATATTTTCTCTCTATGTTAGTATAGGTATTACATATCTTTGTTTTTCAAGTACAGTAGCGAACAGCAATGCAGAGGGCACGCGCGCTGCGCCGCGCGGTCGTCGGTCGCGGCCGAGCCAAGTATTTTAATTGCCGTCGACTCGCTAAACTAAACTGGCGAATTGATTGCATATGTCTGTATGTAGGTACACTTCGGTGGTTAAGTGGATTTTGGTTTGGATTTTAATTGATATTTTTACTTATTTTTTTGCGTTGGAAAGATATGGTTAATGCTCGTACGTCAGTGTCAAGTTATATTTTTCATCATATTTCAGCTCGATCTTCAGAATTCAGAAAATAATATTAAATACTTGCAAAGATAAGTATTTTAGGCTTACCAATACAACTCAAATTTTTAAAGAAAATAAAATTTAAAAGGATGATAGACGGTTTTTTGTGAACTATAATAAATAAATCCTTTCGCCTATAACTAACATTGTTAATGAATGCATGAAAAAATGTTCTTTGTACCATTTTTAGGCTAAAAAAATCCATGTTTAGTTAAGAGTAAAAACTTTAAACTTAAGTAGAAAAATTATGGCATAAATTACTTGAAGGATAGGCTTAACAACAAAAAGAGTTTTTCATTGTTAAATTATACCGAAATAAGGGAAAAGGATTCACCTACGAACGGGACATACAACAACACATAGCAACAATTAGCCAGATTAAAATTTTTAGCTATAATATGCGACCGACAGACATTTGGCCCATATAAGCACCTCAATGATATTTTAAAACTATGTATTTTGTGCACGACTATACCTAATTAAATAACAAATTCTAAATTATACACCCAATCACTATTATATTAAAGGTGAAATTCCATTAGCAAATGCAAAGTTAAAAGTTATACTTTGTACTTAGAGTTGAAATTATGTTACTTAGTTGTTGGCAATACAGATAGAGTATTTATTGTCTGTCTGTCATTTATTATAGGAACTAGCATACCTGATCTAATTGCGTTGAGGTATTCCGGTATATTATTAGACTAGCTTTGACTGCGGCTTCGCTCGCCGTTTCAACGTCTTAGGGGTGGAATTTCGAAAAACCCTTTCTGAGATAGGATAGATCAGTATAACTACATTTATAGTATAAAACAAAGTTGCTGCCGCTGTCTGTCCCTTATCCCTATGTATGCTTAGATCTTTAAAACAACGCAACGGATTTTAATGTTCTTATTAGATAGAGTGATTAAGAGGAAGGTCTATGTGTATAAAACATGCATAATATAGCCGTGCGAAGCTGGGGCAGGTCGCTAGTTAAATATAAAAAAGCTTATTTTTTTAGAACTTTTTATAATTAAACATAAATATTTACCTATAGCCTGTTGTCAATAATGGAATATTGAAACATCCTGAAAGTTCCTTAAATTTTCAGTAAATTAGGGTAATTTTCACGAACTTGAAATTGAGACTTACTTAAGACTATTTTATTTTCAGGCAACAATATTTTTTTACTTTTTTTTAGTAATAACCTTGAGATACCTAAGTATCTAAGAGGAATTATTACAATAAAGCGATAAAGCGACACAATGTTATTGCAAAGTAATAATTACCATGTAGTAATTGATATAAGTATTCTACCTACTAGGGTTGCCAACCTTACTATAAATTATAGTATTATACTATAATAATATTGAGTGTACGTACAATATACCTACTATTGAAAAAAAATACTAACTCGAAAATAGTATATTTGAAACAATAGGTGTTAATTTTTTTTTTTTAAATTTAAGTCTTATAATTTATTCCAATTCAATATTACAAATATATATAGATTATTAAAATTTAGATTAATTTAGATTAAAATTTAGTTAGATTTAAACAATAGGTGTTAGTCTGGAAGAAAATTCTCAAAATTTTAAAAAGTACAGTCGCTGGCTCCCATTATCCTAAATATTATAAAAATGAATTGCTGTTCGTTAGTCTCACTAAAACTCGAGAACGGCTGAACGGATTTATCTTATCTTAGTCTTGAAATGTTCGTGGAGGTCTAGGGAAGGTTTAAAAGGCAAGAAAAAATCAAATAATTTCCGGGACAACCCTAAAAACAGCCCTTTTCTATTTCCCATACAAACGTTTGCTAGAGTCAATTCCTACGGGATCGGGACTTACGCGGGTGAAACCGCGGGGCGCAGCTAGTCCTAAATAACTATTAGTTTTCCAGAGCAAATGAAACAAATTTTTAAATAGAAGTTCAAAATATGGGCTACAAATATTACCATCCTTTTGGCTTGGCCGTAGTCTAGTAAAAATGATTACAAGTTTAATGCGCGCCAGTTTAACATTTCAAAATAGATGTACCTAGTATTTCCTTTTTTTTGACGTGTATCGACGGGTATATTACAGGTACTTTCTTACTATTTTTATATTCTTCTAATTCAAATACCGGTTCAAATATATTGACAACCCTACCACACTATATGTAATAAATATAATTATCATTTATATAACACTGTGATTGTTTTTATTATGTCAGCTAATCGGTAATTGTACCTACTTAGGTTGCTGTTCGTTCATGAGCGGAGCGACAAGCGGATGCAATATAAACGAGACTTTGTTACAAACTACTACAAAGTGACTTATATATTACCACTAGCTGCGCCCCGCGGTTTCACCCGCGTAAGTCCCGATACCGTGGGAATTTCGAGATAAAAAGTAACAAACAAACTTTCACCCCCCATTTCCCCTCCTTAAAATAGGAAAATTGAAAATCCCTGAAACACATCATCATTTATTTACGATAAGAAGATATAATTCAAATTTTCAAGTTTCTACCTTTAAAAAAAATTAAACCTTCATACAAACTTCCACCCACATTTGGCCCCCTTAAGGGTTGAATTTCGCAAAATCCCGTCTTAGTAAGCACCTACGTCATAAAAGGAACCCCCATGCAAAATTTGAGACTCCTAGCACTTATAGTTTCTGAGATTTCGTGATGAGTGAGTGAGTGAGTGAGTCAGTGATTTTCCCTTTTACATATATAGATAGACAAAAGATACAGTATATAGCCGAACGCTGGCCATACAAAACAGCGTACGTGTGTAGTTTAGTAACGCCATTTGTTATAAATCATAAGAAATCTATAAAAGTTTAACAATTAGTTACACGGAAGGCAATGTAATAAAGCATTAGAATAAAGCATGAAAATAAGGTCAGAAACAATTTTTCACAATTTACGATTTATGACAAACATTTCATTCTTATTATTTTTTAAACAGGAGCTGAACATTATTTATGTTCAATAAAATAAAATGAAAGTCATAAAGTTTAAGAAATAGCCGGTGGCATCTTCTAGCTAGTTATAAGCAGAATAAACTATGTATTTAAATAGCGGTAGCACCATCTAGAAAAGAAGCCACAATAAAATAAGCCGCATTTTTTATTGATTGACCATGTTTTGACTTTCTTTGAGATGTAGGTACAGGAAAATCAAAACATTTTTAATATTCACTTACACCCAAAAAAATATATGAGATGTATTTTTTTTAATCTCTACCGCCCTCGCTCCCGCCTATAACCATACGATCTACCGAATCTGAGTCAACAATCGTATTGCAAGCTTTTCCCACGTACTAATTGTTACGTGTAATACCTTCTAACATTAATTGGTAACTTATACCATCTATAGACTAGCTGCGCCCAGCGGTCTCACCCGAGTATTGCGACATCGGGATAGAGGGTCGGGGACACTGCCGCAGTGGAGTTTGTGAAATACGTCTTCTGAGGCGCTTTGGGCGAACCCAAGCCTGATATGCTGCTGTAACGGGTTCGATTTACGCGATAAGCAAATATTTATGTATTTTTTTCTGGTCTGTATATTTCTATATTACCCGCGTAACTCCCGATCCCGTGGGAATATCGGGATAAAAAGTAGCCTATAGCTTTCCTTGATAAACGGCCTATCCAACACAAAACGAATTTTTCAATTCGAGCCAGTAGTTCCTGAGATTAGCGCGTTCAAACAAACAAACAAACTCTTCAGCTTTATAATATTAGTATAGATGTAAGTAAATCAAGTATGTATTCCGTTGTCTGGTTACCATAACATAAGCTTAGTTCCTTTACTTGGGGCTAGACGGCGCTCTATACAATGTCCTGTAAAAACCCATCATAACAAATATTTGTTTACATAAACAATATTTCTAACAGATATTTCTTTATAGAAACAAATATATACTTATATTATAAAGCTGAAGAGTTTTTTTGTTTGTTTGAACCCGCTAATCTCAGGAACGACTGGTTCAAATTGAAAAATCTTTTTCTGTTGGGTAGTTTATTTATCGACGACGGCTATAGGCTACTCTTTATATTCCTTTACAGAAACAAATAACAGATATACGATCACAGAAACAAATATCTGTTTCCTATTGTCCGTGCGACGCGATGGCGGGAATCGTACTGCCAACGCTTTAGACGGGTGTTCCGTCATGAAAATGTAACGTTTTATTAGAGATAGTTAACCTAAAAACCCTGGAACCACACAATAAACAGTAAGTATCTGGAGACGAGACACCTGTAGAGAGTCGACCCTCACGTCGGTGTCGGTCATCTCCACCAGCTGCACCGGATGCCGTATATATCATGAGGATATGGTTTTACTGTGCTGTAATTCACTCCAAACGACCTGTACATTTATTGTCTTCTTATTATATACTGGCAGTGAAACGTGGTTTCACCCACGTAGGTCCCGAGCCCGTGGGAATATCAGGATAAAAAATAGCCTATGACATTCTATCCCCCAAACTATCTCTATGCAAAATTGTATCCAAATCGGTTCACTGGTTTAGGAGATTATACCCTTTACAAACTTTTCATCTTTATAATATTAGTAAAGATATTAGCAGCGGTCTAAGGTTTTACCCGCGTAGTTCCGTGGGAATTTCGGAATGAAAAGTAACCTATGTTACTTCTCAGGAATTAATGTATCATCCTACCAAGTTTTGTCAAATTCGGTGCAGTATTTTCGTAGCATTTTAACGTTCCAAAAACATCTCAAAAAAACCTGCATCTATGTATTTTAGAGCGGTGTTGGCTTAGCGGTTGATACTTCGACTTTCATTCCGAAGGTTGTTGGATCTTGGGTCTCTCTTATGGTTTGCGGCAAACATCGTGATGAAACCCGCAGCTTCGTTGGCTCCAGACGTATTAACTAGTAATTTTCTCTGAATACGGTGGACTAAGCTGAGAAGGCCAATAAAATCCACACAGCTAGTATATTTGTAATTCGCATCAGTGTATATTATATTACAAACAATAAACCAATGCAAAACGAATTGACCTAAAATAATGAATGAAAGTAAACAATGTGATGTTGTAATGAAATATTAATTATTCATCGATAATGTTCGAATCAACCGAACTTAAGTTTGCTAATCGGTTAACAATCGTATTGCGTAATATTAAAGATTCAATTAACTGATATTTCTATGAAAGAAGTTGTTAGGTTTTAGAGCCGAGCTGTCATTTAATTTTTATTTGGCAACCTTTTTTAAATTAGTTCCGACTCGCTAAATGGCGTTTAACATCTAATCTAGACTATTTGTATAGCGCCAGCAACTTAAAACTGTGCTATTCAGGGCGCTGTAGTGCCTGGGACATGTATTGCCCAGAACATATCCCTCTCAGCTTAGTTGACGGTATCTAGAGGAAAAATCTTTATATTTTCACGATGTTTTCCGCGCACCGTCCACAATGGTAACTAGCGCACTTCAATTTATCGTAAGAATAAAAAATATATTTGTCAGACATATTAAAAATCCCCGATTGATAAGGAAAATTGCATGTAACTTTGAACGGCTCCACCGATTTTGATCAAACATAGTTAAAAAACACTCCCGACTAATTAACCTTTCAAACAAAATCAAATCGTTATATAAGTTCGGCAGACACACACAGACAGATACGTCAAACTCATAACACCCCTCTTTTTGTATCGGGGGTACTAAAATATACGCAAATAAGACTCGGGAAAATAATGACATCCACCATCCCTATACCATAATACCGAGCCACGTTAAAACACGACACATATCAAATGCAAGGCAAACAAACGTCCAGCCAATAATCTGTATAAATTCATTATCTATAAATATATTGGCAACCCTCTATGGACCGTCTCACAGTCACAGCTGTTGCTACTTGCTACCAATACCTTATTGCGATGCAAACTTAGGCCTAACAAAACATCTTTTTTATCACAGTTGCTCATAAAGTGGATCTTATTAAACGGCTTTTAGGCTCATAATCCAACGTATTATGCACGCGTGCGTTTTACATTACCAACTAGTACTATAAAGTTATCCCGATAAGTTGAATACGTATCTTACTGCTAATTACATGTTAGGTAGATGAAACATTCTTAATTTATCTTATACCTACTGTTTTGATGTATTAAAAAAGTAGGTACCAAAAAAGCGTTTTTAGGCCAGCAAAAAAGATTGTCTCTAAAGTCGGCTCACGAACGATTATATAAGTAAGATGCGAGATGGTGTGAAATTAGCCGAATTTCGCTAATATATTTATTTACTTGTTTATTAGACAATAATTCTTAGTGTTTTTTTCATAAAATAATTCCAAGAAAGAAAATAATATATTATTATTTTCTTTACATTACAGTTTCTTTGTTGGCAATATCTTTGAACAAAACTAAATGGAAGTTGATTCTTTCCGTCGGAAATATTAGAAAATTTACGAAAAGTTTAGGATTGATTTCTATCGATTTAATTACAGATCGCTTTGAGCGATAAGGTCGCCAGTTGTAACACTTAGATAAGCTTTGTTTTTTATTATTTTAATGTAATTCAGAAATGGTTTTTGCTATTTAAAATGTATGTAGGTATCTACAGATGTTTTTCCTTTAAATAAAGTTTAAAACTGCTTACTTAGGCCTAAAACAACATACTTCATTAAGTCAACGACATAGGGTTGAATGTTCCTTAAAAGATATAAACTCGATTAAAACGCAACGATATGAATGCAAAAGCAATAAGATCAATGTTTCTGAGAAGATTCGAAATAGCAAGTTTAATGCCGATTGACAAACAGACTGAGAAATTACTCGGTACCGTGCGAGGCGACTAGACGCCTTGCCATAAAGAAACAACAAAAATAAATTTATATAAAACATACACGGAATAAATACTTATAACACAAAATAAATATCCTAAGAAATATGTTTAATACAAATAATTATTTTTGCTACTAACTTAACCAATAACAGCGAGAGAAAATTAAGTTTTGGAGAAAATGCGAAAAATGATGTACTCTTGTTCTTTAATTACACTTTTTAATGCTTATTTGCGTTAAATTGTATAGTTTAGGTAAACCTTTTTTCAATTTAAATCAGTGAGGGTGCACGAATGTAAGGACCATCACGTTTTTTACGTTTGTTTACTTTTACCTGTTATACTTTTTTCATTTACCTACCTTATTTAGCTCTTTTAAATAATTGTAATAGCAATAGTGATAATTTTTAAATGTGCCTGTATGTAAAACAAAAAAAATATTTATTTATATATCTCAGAAAAGTAAACTCAAGATAAATATAAAAGTGCAATCATGCTTTTACTCGTTGCGTTGAAACTATCAAAATCTCACTTATTTTTCGAGACGTATTCATTAAGCGCGAGATGTCTAGTAAACTCGCACGGGTTGTACAAGTAGTTCATTAGAAGATGGCAGAAGATACGAGGGTAATTATCGAGGAGCTTAGGTTAGGTTATTTCTAAACGGCTCATTATACACGATATTAGCACTCGGTGAGGTATTTAATGTTCTAGGTTTTATTGGCTTTTGGATGGTTACCTGCTGGAATGAGGACTCGAGTCTCGAGACGGTTCGAAATGTTATTTCTATTGTTAAGATGATCAGATACTTATGACATTTTTCGAGAGAATTTTCGTTTTGCATACCTGTACCTATAAATCCCTTAATAGTACATTACGATACAAGTGTGGTAAATTGATCATTGCATAGAGGCTGTTTATGACGCGGAACGCGAGCGCGTCAAAAGCCGAGTTTCTTGATATTCAACAGTTTTTCTTGGCATTAAACAGTTATTACAGTACAGTTTTATTGATCACCCACTTTTTTTTTCAATGTTCGAAGATTCGACTAAATCGGAAAACGGTAAAAATATTCCCATTCGTTCCATTAATCCGGGGATAGGTAATAACCCATTTGTACGATAAACATTTTATATTGAATGCAAGTGTTATAGACAGCCCTACAGCAATCGTATTAGTTCCGAGGTATTTGCAATGCGGAGACATAATCTGAGCCTTGTTTAGACTACGTTCTGTAAGTACTTTGATTATAATATATGTATCTACTGAGTGCTAATAATATGGCCGTTCCACGACGTGTGCCTTTCTTGGTTTAATTACTTAATTTTAGATGTTATTTATCGACTTTAGTAACTACTAGTCATCCTCACGCAAAAATTGACCCAATTAAAAAAGAGTCTAATTGCGGAAAACAGTCCGTTCAAGTACAAGTAAGTAACTACTAGTTAAATAAAATGATCTATGTACATTATCCTTTTATTTAAAATTGTGTGTTGCGCAAATTAAGTGTTTTTCTATCTACTAATCTTTTATTAGCATCACCTCGAGGTTTCACTCTTAATGACTCCGATGACAATCCCCTTTTACTCATGTGGTCTAGGTACTAAATTACATAAACTAAAGGGGATTCACTGCCGATATTAGTGCTGCCACATTTTAAACATTCCGCAATTTTTGGGTAAATTTCCCTAAATTTAAATCGAAATTTCAGATTTTTTCTTTCTTAATGGAACTAAAGAATACACCTAAAGTGATTACCTAACTACACACTACAGAGACAAACAAACAAACGGAAGAACAATCTACACCTACTACTCTTAAAGAGTTATAGCTACAATAAACAACCACAATAATAAACAACAATGCTCTAATTGCCAAAAACAATTAATCAATTCGTCAACCATAAAACGTTATACGAAAACAAATAAACACACATACATTACTGCAACAAAGTGTATTAGGAAGAATCTTTTAAAAATGCTAGCTAAATACCCGCGGTTTCGGTCGATTAATTTTCATAATTCCAGGATAAAAATTTGGATCTGATTTCAAAAATATTAAACTAAGGAATCATGTTTTGTCAAAAAATGAATAAATAAGACTGATTCCCAACAGAGGGAGGGATTTTTTTTATTCTTATCGGATCCCCTAGTCCAAAGAAGCCCATAAAAGGTAATTTAATAAGGGGTTCCCGGGTTAAAAGTTGAAAACTGAATGAGTATATTCTTGAAGTCAAGCTTAGTCTTTAAAATTAAAATTAGAGTCAGTTATCGAATTTATTTCGATTCCTTTTTGTCCCTAATTTGGGGAAAGGATTCAAGGAAAAAAAATCACCACTATTTCTTTAACTTTTAAATACTTTTGAATCGATGACTACCGGCATTCACAAAAAGTGTGACGTCATGCATTACGTTACGTTATTGACAAGGTAACCATAGCAACCTATTGAAGTATGCAAAATGATAATGTCAATGATTCAAAAGAGTTCTTATGACGTTATCATGTAAAATTATCGTCCGTAAACCGACTTTACAGACAACCATTGTTTTTACAACAGTATTTGCCCAACTAATAGTTTGGATTAACCACATCTATTAGAATTGTTTCACAAACTCCACTGCGGCTGAGTCCTACAACCTACAATACATTTTATGAAACAAACAGTCACTTCTATAAAAGTATTGATCTATAAAAATGATAATGCGTCTTAAAGAATATGGCACTCGAGTGTTATGTTATGGTTCTAATTGAGTGTGATTTACAACATGGTCGGTTTATAGCCTTCGGGGAATTGACTGGTTACCTCGTGTGTTCGTGTGTGGTAGCTCGAGGACTTGATTGTGGAAAACAATCGCAAACTTGCTACGGAATCGTTAGTTTTATGATGTTAAACTAATTAGTGCCTATAAATAAGGGTCAAATGCAAAATATCTGTCTCTGTTGTTAAAGTTGTTTGTACCGTTTGTTAGTTCTTTCACCCGGGCGCTTAAAGTGGAATAATACCTTTTCGATAAAAAACAGTTTAAATCGTCGATATTATTAATCCTTTATTGAATTGAATTAGTACTTACTTAAAGTGTGACGTTGTGTTTTATTACAATTGGCTAAAATGGCAGATATACCTAATGAGTTATTTCACAGTAAGTTGTATAATTTGAAAAGTAATTAAATTATAGTGTCTTACCTTTATTCTTGTCATCATCCTGCCAAACAGGACTCTTAGACTTTGGCACTGACAGGTTCAAAGGTTGATCATCACTTCTAAACGAGAACTTTTCACTACTAGTCCTAACCCCCCTCTGAAGCAACGTCTCTTGCAATCTCTTGTGGTTGAACCTCCTGTCACCTGGATAATGTACACTTCTCTCTTGATTGTCTCCTTTCTCTAAACCTAGGATATATTCTATGGTGTGAGGTGTTGGTTTTTTTGGAGGTTTCCCGTAGACGTGCGGATGCCATGATGGCTCCGGGTCTTCTACTTTGATATCTATCTGAGATTCTTCGTCTTCATCAATTATTAGTTCTTTTTCTTCCTCTAAGGTCTTGTCTGGGCTAAGTCTCTCGCAGTCGTACCCTGAATCGTTTGCAGTATGCTCTTCATCCAGTATGTCTGAGTAAGAGACAACGGTCTGCATTTCTTGCTTGTTCTGTTCGTTCATGTGTGTTAATTTTACATTAGATGGTTTAGGAATCCATGCTATTCAAGGCGTTGTTGTATCTTTGGGACGTAGGTATGTTAGATAGTACTGGCTCGTCCAGCACTTCTCAGTTTAGTAGACCGTATCCTGAGGAAATATCTCTTAAGAATTCTTGACAATGTAGTCTGGGTCATGGATTAGATGGAGTAAGCTTGCCCAGAACCTATACCACCCTCGCAGCCAGAGGAGAGAACTTAACGCAGTTTCCAAGACGCTGTAGTGCCCGGGACATGTATTCAAATGTAAATATCTCATGTGTGTTATAATGCTAAGGATACCATGTTTATTTTTATGATTAAATCAATGTTTAATGGTCCACTTTAGTAAACGTTTGATGTTCGCTTTGATCTTCGTTTCCTGTAACAAATAGATGGATTGCTTTAGAATATTATTGCAAGAATTATGCACTTCAGTTTATACTAAGACTAGCACTTAGGGCGGTATCCTAACACCGCTTTCTCGATTCGATTCCAAGCAAATATTCCACACATACCTACAGAAGAATTACCCGATTGCGGCTTGAGTCCAATTTAAATTGAAAAAAATAAATAATAAAACGTAGGTGCTTTTATGAATTACGTAACTGATTACTGGTAACGAGTCCGCTTAAAGGACCTGGGTGCTTATGTATCAGGTGCTCAAAGGAAACTAAAATGTCGCCTGTAAGCACCTGGGTGATATCATCCAGGTCCTTAAAGTGGAATATACCGAGGTAGTCTACCTAGGGCACCCGTCGTAATGTTGCGAATGGAAACTAGCCTAATCCACGAAAGGCAGCAATCAATATTTTTGCCAGGTGCCGTTCGTGGAATCAAATTTATTTTTACACTAGTTGCGTCCCACTGTTTAACACATTTTACCATTCTACGGGAATTTCGGGATCAAAAGTATCGTTTGTCCTTCTCCGTCCTCTAAATTGCCACTTTGCCGATTTTCATCCAAATCGATCCCATCGTTTGACCGTAAAGAGGCAATAAACAAATATTTACAAACAAACTTTCGAATTTTTATAATACCTATTAGTTAGAATTTCTGTCCTATGACTCAGGGATGTATTTGTTTTACAGGACGTTATCAAATTAAAGATATCGTTATAAATCTATTGAATGAGTATTTATTTATTACGAGTTAAACTGTTAATCAAATAGTAGAAAATTATAACAATACGAATTGAAAACGTATCTTTTTTTTGTCTAGTCGGTTAATAATAAAAATATAGAAATTCTGTTCACAATATTTAACTCTAAACCTTTGCTTTATTTCAGCTTCAGTTAGCAGAAAAATGTTCGAGGATATTTTATATTTAGTAAATAGGGTTGAACGTTTGAACTAAACTTTTAGAGAGGTTAAACTACGTTGGATATTATATGAAAGATATTGTTATTTTTGTCGTGATAACGGCGTCTTATAAATCGATGAGCACCGGCATTCCCCAAAAAGTGTGACGTCATCGCTAACGTTCCGTTATTGACAAGGTAACCATAGCACCGTATTATCGTTGCTATAGTTACCATTAATGTTTTCTTATGACGTTATCACGTAGTTTTCAAGTAGTTGTTTTTTTAAGTACACTTTTGGCAAATCATAGGACCTTGTATTTAGATGATGTTGATACCTGTTGTGTCTAAAGGCCTTTGGCATACAAATAGCAATTTTAACGTAGACATCCGTTAGAAAAGGATTAGGAAAAATTCAACCCCACGCGAACAAAAAGCTAAAGCAGTTTATATTATTAGTAGGATAATTCTTAACAGTTCACCAGTGCATGACAAACCTAAAATGAAATGAGGTCTCTTTTCAATACAAAAATAATCATCACAATCGGTTGAGCCGTGTAATCGGTAAACATACATAAAAAAACCTCCTTTTATTGAAGTCGGTTAAAAATGTATAATGTCTTAACTTTTAATCAATTATCCAAAATAAAAACACAATGATAATATTCATCGACTTCGCTCTATTAACGAATCGTATCTCATACGAGCGTTAGATTGAAACAAAGAGTTTAAACACCAATCAATGTTCAACCTTATTACTGTAACATTAAAGTATAAAGTAGATTGTATACACCTGACCCCTGTTACACACACATGTATAGGAGATCAAGCTTCACATCGGAGTACGCTGATTGATTTTTATTGGAGTTACAAATTTTAATCAGGGTTGTCAATAAAGATTTGTAATTTTTTATGTATTTTTTACAAGAAAATAATTAGTTTTATTTATATTTTTGACGTCCATTTTTTGTAGACGTAAGTTTTTTTAACACCTATTATAGAAATAAATAAGAGGTTACATCGGAAAGTAAATAGTTATAAAAGCACTTATATTAAAATAAATCAGCCTATACATTATTCTTTTTGCAATATTTTTTCTAGTAAAGTTGAAGAACAAAGGTTGTAAGTAATATTGAGATAAGTATTGGATTCTGTATTTGTAAGAAATCAATGTCACTTTTAAAGATAAACTAACCTCGGGTAATACGGCTGGGCGCAGCAGTTTTCATATAAAAAAAAATTACGTGTCGCGGGACACGCGTTTGGAACGAATTTCCTTTACCTTTTATTTAGAATAGAATAGAAATCATTTATTGTTTAACTATGTACATGAGCCGATAATAATGCTTTAAGTAGTAGACACAACAGTACATAAATATATGTGGGAGATTAATTATCGAATTAATGAAGGAGTCATTCTCTCTTTCTCTTACGACATTTTTTTCTCGTTTTCGTAACGCGTAACATTTGATTCTCGGCTAGGTCTCCTCACCAACCCGCGAAAAGGAACTTCGTTCCTAAATCTTTTTAACAGCATTGAAATCCGACCACAAATATCATCCAATCCACTCGAACCACACTAATTGCTTACATCATTGAGATCACGATATTGTAACGAGTTCCCCCAACTCTCCGTCAATCATTCTTCCTTGAGGGGCATCTTCCATTACAGCGTGCCGCAAATATAATATATCAGAAATACGAAAATATACGAGAGAAAAATGTTATTTGTAACGTTTATAACAAGGAATATTGTTTTGCAGTTGTGTTTGTATAGATTGTTAACAGCGGTCTGCGGTTTAACCTGCGTAACTCTCATTTCCGTGGGGATTTGGGGATAAAAAGAAGGCTATGTTACTTCTAAGGATTTCATGTATATTCGTACCAAGTTACATCAAAATCGGTCTAGTTGTTTCGGAAAAAAAGAGTCCTTTTTAAACATATAGGGTACACCTGATGCCGATTCCGTAGGCAGATGAAACCTTAAGGCGCAGCTAGTTTATAATTTAAATTTAATGAAAATACATTTTAAAAAATTGTGTCAGCCCTAGAGAGATGAAATTGAAATAAAACGAGTCTATCACGCCGCGTTGTATTAAACAGTCGACTTCACTTGTTACCGTCGCATTGTGTTACAGTGCTTCGGGCAATATTGCTTGTAGCGGGTTCGATTCCCGGCGAGGTGATGGTTTAATCTTACTTATCTATGAATAAGATATAGGTAGGTAGTATTTTATTCTACCCATGATATTTGCGATGCAAAAGGTCGCGATATCAATTTTATTCGTGATTTTATTCATGTATGTTTTGTTGTTAAGACATTTTGAGTTAGGTACTATTCTATTGTTGTTTATTTTGTTACCATACCACAAGCCTAGTTAGTTTGGCGTGGGTAGAATGGAACTGTGTGCAATATCCCACAATCATATTTATTATAAAAATAAATAAATATAAGAATAAATCGTCTCTCTTTGGGCTATCGGCGGCAGATCATTTACTGTTGAAATCAATTATCTATCTTACTTGCTCCAGTTTGCAAGAATAGAATTCACCACACTGGCCATACAATACTTTACTTTTACTACTAAAATGACATAATAATTCGTGCAGTCTGCAATAGTCTGCAATAGTCTGCAATAGTCTGCATAGAGATGCACAAGAGACTTTGTCCAGGAAATCGCTAAAGTATTTTTTTTTAAACTAATTCCGTCACGGTAGAATACATCTAACGACCCGCTCCCATTATCGACCACTAAAAATAAACCGAAAAACATAAAAATTTTGAAATCCACTAAAAAGAAACAACCTTATTAAAAACATGTCAAGATCTTTTGAACTCGTGTCATCAAAAAGTTTATCAAAACAGTAAAATTAATTTGTGAAGATTTAGTGAAATCAAAGAGCATCAAAGGAGGGAGTCAGGAAATGTTTTTATATTAACACTTTATGCATCGGCTTGAGCATTTCCGATGAGGTTTGTGACAATAAAATGGCGCTTACAACATGTGGTTATAGGACGGAGGGCCACACAAGTGGACCGGGCTGCGTATGTTGAAACGCTCATTCATCCTGTCCACAGGTATACTTGAACTGAATTAGTATTGCCAACGCGTAAACACATGTAAATATCCGTCGATGTTACTTTAATATCTTAGATGACGTACCTGAATATGAATGCCAAGTCTATATCGAATACGTCAGCTAATTCACATAAAATTCATTAACGTCACTCAGTAATATAACGATAGCTATTATTATGGGCGATGCTGGCGAGTTAGCAATCCTATTTGAGTACGTGCATATTCTGTTCGTCGTAGCATGGTAGGGACGTATGGAATGAGCGTTTCAAAGTGCGCGACCGGGCTGTGGGGCCTGCCGCGGCCTCCAGGTTGTGTTCATCGATTATGTCATTCATTATGGATAGTTAAGTAGGTACTTACCTGCTATTAAAGAGTTTTTCTTTCTGGTTGATCATTAGATAACATTATTGTAATTATTCATCGATGTTTGTTTTACAAAGAAATACCGCTTTTAGGATTTGAAGCCCTACTTATCCTACTAATATTATAAATGTGAAAGTTTGTGTGTATATTTGTTACATCTTCACTCTAAAATTACTGAACCGATTGCGATTAAACTTGGTACGTGGATAACTGGAAACCTGGAATAACACATTAGCTAGTTAATTTCCCGATATTCCCATCGAATCGGGAGTTATGCAGGTGAAATCGTTGGGAGCCAGTTTCTTAATATAAGTTAGTAAAAACATCGCCCGTAACTCCCAATCGTGAAGAAAATCGATATAGAAAGTAGCCCAAGTATTAACTCTATCATCATACTAAGTTTTATTGAAATCGGTTCAGAATTTTCAGAGATATTTCGTAACCAACAAAAAACTTTTCTCTTAAATATTAGCAAATTTCGGCATTTAAACAAAAATATGAAAACATTAGGTACCTACTTAAATACCTATCAACCTATTTATAACAAAAAAATATACTAAGTATTTTCAGTGTAATATTCCACTTTAATATGCACGCATTCAGTTTTGCTTAGCATTTATTTCATTTCAATTGACGTCAATTCAATTATTGTGGCACATCGTTTTACTAGGTAATTTCATATTTTAAACGTTAAACTGATTGCTTTATTGACTATTTTTGAATGGCAATGACGTTACAAGGATTCAGAAGTTTAGTTTAATTACCTACTTATTAGTGTTTAATTTATAGGTATTTTATTTTTACTATATATTTATTTTACTAAAGAGTCAATTAATATTCTTGCACCGACTGTCGGATATTTTTGACCTCTTATTCCTATGCTTCGGAGAGACGGCTTTCAGCAGTAAGGCTGCCCATTGTGCAACTCTAGAATCTTTTTCACTGTGTTCCATCATTGGTCTGAGTGGATGTAAATATTTAAAAAATAAAATTCTTTATTCATTTGGAATATATACAATTAGCATGAAATCACATTGAAACGTCTTAAAAACTAAGTTAGGATATTATGTGCCTTCGAAAGCATCCACCAGAAGACACAGGACTTTTTATGATCATGCCCACAAAGGTCACATTACTAATATTTGAAGGTATTATTTTAATGGAGAAACCGTCCTCAGGAAGTATCCTGACGACAGTTTCATGAATTAAGATGGTAATCTTAATTCATAAACTTAAACGATCTATTTATCTTTTATAGAACAACAATTATAAAATTAATAACAGTTATCTATCGATAAAAACAATTTACAAATTATGTATGTTTTAATATATTAATAGATAATTTTTAGATAATGTATGGTACTTACCTACATATTTACCTAATTAAATTAAAAGCAAAGTAATTATGTCAACTGTGATTATATTAATTTACAGTGAAAGGTTATTTAGAACCGGATTTCCGATAATTTTGAAGAAAAAATTATTAAAAGTTTAAACAGGGTAATTTGTAATTATATAAGCCAGCGTTTGAGAGCAATTTTTGTGCACTTTTACAATCAAAAATGTATTATAAAAGTTTTAGGACTTACGAAAGTTTTAGTGCATTAATCATAAACACAAACTTACACAAAAACTTTTATTTTTACAATTCTGTTAAAATCAATTCTGTGATATACATGACTGATTAATGATTATCTAGATTATAAATATTCTAAACCGGCATTCATTTAGTTTTAGTTAAATAATTAATGCAACTCAATGCTTTATATTAATTAGTAGCAATTTTCGCGGTTAAAATTAGCCTGTGTTATTACTAAGGTTTAACCTCAATTTCCCTTAAACCAAGTTTTATCGAAATCGGTCCAGTAGTTTCATTACAAACATAAATAAGACATTAATCTGTTCTCATTTTTAACAGACTTAAAAAAGAGGTACTTAAGTCGTCGCGTATAGGTATCTATTTTATTACTTTAAATTCGTATAAGATGCATAGAAAAAAATCTACTTGGTAATATACCTTTACCTACTTTTAGAAATGATTATTTTTTAATTTGTGTTTGTGTTAAACGCGCTCTGAAACTACTAGACCGATTTTAATGAAATATGGTCTGAGGATACTGAGACTCCTTGAAAGTAACATAGGCTACTATTTATCCCGATATTCCCACGAGATCAGGAGTTACGCCGGCAACTGCTAGTGTTTTTAAATAAACCAAAACAAACCAAGTTTATTTTTTACAAAAGCATCTTTAACTAAGCTTTACACTGTACCAATTAATTCACAAAATAATAAAAACTTACCAAAAACCAATCAAATCCAAAAAAAAACAATCACAACACTTTAAAAAAATCACGGCGGCCGCGTAAATCGGAACTTAAACCGACGATAAGTTACCACATTACCCGCGATTCAACTGACGATCCTACCAAATTCTACTACGCTATGTCACCATGTGTGAGTGTGAACGGGACGGGCGCAGGTGTGTGAGTGTGCGAGAGAGACAGATATAGAGTTGTTAACGCGGCTATTCTCACAGTAAGACTAACTCACATCGAAATCGCTTAATTTTATGAGTTGTTGCCTTCTCCACCCCCTCGGAGATCTGGGAGTTGTGACTTTGTACAAACGTCCCGAATTTCAAATTTGTATTTCAGTTTATAACTATACTAGATTTTAACCGCGACGTCGCGGTCGTCCGCGTAGGCGTTGAATTTTCTAAAATCTTACGTTAAAATTAGCTATCTGTGGGCCAAATAGCCCGATTCGTTCACTAGTCAGAACTTGTAAATAATAAAAAGATTATTTGTATGTAATTTTATTAAATAATAATTGTGGCAACAATAACTAAAGAGCTTAAATTCCTTTTAGATCCTGATATAATTTGTTTTTTTTTTTAATAATATAAACGATCCAATTAATTAAAAAAAAATTGTCTTATTCAACAAATTAAGTTGAAATTTCGAGAAAAATGACTAAGTAGGTATGACAGAGCAATAAATACAAGAAACCTATTAAATTGTACAAACAAGATAATTAAAAATATCGCGATTTCTTTGATAACATTGCACCAATCGTCAGATAACCAAACTCATAGTTAGAAAAAGCTTTAAACCAAATAATAGATAATACAAAATACACTATAGACACACATCGTGGATACCTGTAATCAGGTTTTCATTATATTTTAATGAAGTTAAGGAAGTCGTAATTTCTAAATTAATAAAATATTGTAAGTACTAATATACATATATTTTATGGTACTTAACATTAGGTACAATTGTCATAAATAACTAAGTAGGAAACCAAACATCAACTGCTATAAGTTTGAAAAACGTTAGTTTGTCTAAAAATTGATTTATTTATTTATTTAAACAGCGCAGTACTCAAAGTAGGAACTGACAGTACCTACTGTCAGTGTCTGTCAGTCGTATTAAAAAAGAAAGTACCTACTCTACTTTCTTATCACGAGACGTACATCTCGAAATAACTCGGTTCCACCGGGTGAGATTTTTTGCTCTTCTAATATAAAAATACCTTTCAAATGAGGTAATTTACATCACTACGATTACTTATGGATTACAAAATGAGGGAATGTCCTTTAAAATATTAAGTTAGTAAGTTAGTGAGGGTAAAGTAATCAGAATAATTAAAATATTTATTTGATTTTTAATGATTAAACAATTAATAATTTAATTCACTGACTAAGTCTAGCAAGTAGTAATTAGGTAATAATAAAAAAACATTCAATAGTGCGTCAATGTATCTTATTATCAGGCAATAATCGATATAATAATCGTTTAATAATTATTGGGAACGTATGATAACACTGCCGATGCCGATCCTATATCGATAATAAAAAATGTATTTAGATAACTGTCTATCGATAGATATAGAATTAAATTGTGACAATTGCTGTTTTGCTATCTTATAAAAAACCCGGTCAAGTGTGAATCGGACTCGCTCATCGTGGGTTCCGTACACATAGCTATAAACTCTTTTTACACTATGCGTCCTGGATATACGTCCAACCTATACACGTGAATAACCAATGGCAAATACGTTTTCGTTCCAAAAGTGTCGGGTTCCCCCATGAGTTTATTGTACCTTCTTCTCATTAGTTAGGGCGTGTTCCGAAGGCACACATCCTAACTTAGTTTTTACGACGCTTCAAAATGATGTAATACAATGTCTGAATACCAGTTTTTTTTAAATAAAACTTCCAAAAATCGGTCTAGTGCAAATGCGAATCTGCATTTGGACTCCAATGGAGAATTGTCCTAAAAATTTACTTGTTTATGGTAATATGACCGCATCCACCTTGCCTATGCCTTTTGTAATTCAAAAGATGTAGTTAAAAGGTTGATGACATTATGAAATACCCTACGATTCAGCGGAAAATTTACACGGGGCCTAGTATGATTAAGCAACTCGATGCATTCATCGAGTACAGGGACCTTTAATAAAACAGGGACTTTTATAAAGCTGGGAACATTTTTAGACAATCGGATGGAAGGACCTCGATTGTTCTTCCTCCCATTTTTGGGCTAATGTATTAGTCCCTACCAGCGTATTACCTGTAGTGGGGAAGACGGAATTTGTTCCACCTATCTCTACGGTTGAGAATAAGGTATTTTTTTCATCAGTGGTATGGAACCCTAAAAACTACTTAACCATGTCCTTATTTATTAGAAGTTATTTTAGGTAATAGATATAATTGTTAGAGTTGATAAGATAATAATATTTTTGATATTTACACTTATGTCTATTGGGTCGCTTGGGTTTTTGAGTAACCCAGAGTTTACAAACATGGTGTTAGTTGCATAATATGTTTTTGACAAATGGCTAATTAATCTTACATCTTTCCTTTTCTACTTTTGGATATTACAAAGTAAACTAACTAAGTATCTCCAGATTCTTATCTCAAATTAAAAGGTACTTATATATTTCATATTTCGTATGTGGAGTTTGTGGAGGCCTGGAGACCTGTCAAAAACTTTTGTGCTGGCTCCAGTCTCCACAATTTTTATTTATTACATCCTACTTTATATAAGTTTATACCATAAGGTTAAAATTGTGATTTTTTTTTATTTATTTATTTAATCTAATCTAAAATCTTAAACTGAGCAAGTGGGTCTCTTTAGTAAATACCTAACTTGAAAATTTAATGAAATATTAGCTTTGACACAAACTTTAAAATTGGATATACCTCTTTATTATTATTATTGTAAAAAGTATTTATTTTATATTGTAGTTAAAATCTCATAATATTAGACAGCATTTCCGTTTCCGTCAAATTCGTACAAGTTTTCGTACTTTTTATTGTGATTCCAATCTGCGCACAGGCATAGTTTTGCTACAGTGCCATTTTGGTTATTCATTGTTTTAGTTTTGTAATTAGTTGTAATATATTATGTACCTGCTAGCTGCGCCTCGCGGTTTCACCCGCGTAAGTCCCGATCCTGTGGGAATATCGGGATAAAAAGTAGCCTATGTGTTAATCCAATTTTCCAGCTATCTAGATACCAAGTTTTATCGCAATTGGTCCAGTAGTTTTTGCGTGAAGGAGTAACAAACACACACACACAAACTTTCACATTTATAATATTAAGTAGGATAGGAAAGTAGGATTTGAAGTTCAAGTTAAATTGTTTTTGTGAAAATATGTACATGTCACCCAAAGTATTAAATATTAAGGTGTGTTCCTAACCCATTATCTAAATAGTTTAATAGATGGCATGTTTTTATAACAATTATCATCATCAATCAATTGTTATTGACGCCATTGCAATTAATACTTTTATCAATAAAGATAAACAATAATTAGGTAAGTACAAGGAGTCAATTTTACTGCATTGCTTAAATTAGTGTGTTACCAAAATCCTATAATCCATTTATATGTAGGTATAGGTGAGTACACGTGGATCTTACCCAAAAAACGTAGAACATTGTAAGATAAAAAATCGATAATGGTGTAGTCACATCTTGGAGAATCTTTTTATTTTTAATAACTTAAATTAAAGTATTTTTTAGTAATATCCTGGGAGCAGGTACCTGAAATTTAATAGTTTTTGTTACACAATAATATCTATGTAGACAAGTTATTTGTCAAATAAATTAAGGTGACAGGGTACTCCATACAAACGTAGTCGACTGTTTCCTCCCTAGATAATGACACTAGCACATATATTTTTGTGCCATAAAACCTATAACTGCCATGATTATGCCCCTATCTTTTTTTTTTTTTTTCATCTTCTAATTATCATAGAAATTAAGATTTCAAAAACAAAGGGCGTGGTCATAACAGTTATAAGTTTTATGCAAAAAAAAATTTGCTCTGGGTCATTATCCAGGGAGAAAACAGTCGACTACGTTTGTATGGAGAGAGACCCCGGTACCCTTTCCTCTTAAAATACCTACCCTCAATATCATTAAATTGACTTTACCGCTACGTCTCGTCAGTTTGTTTGGACGTCAGTACAAAGTCAGATCACCCGAACCGTTTAGCGCCGGTACAGTAGCAATAACTCAGCTCAGGAAATCACGTCATCGCTCTATTACGGCACGCACACAGGCACGACACTCACACACGGACACCGGTGTGTTGTATACGTGTACGACAGACGGTTTATAAAGCTGGGAATATTTTTATGTTGTCAGAAATTTTAATATTAAAAGTATACATTCCAGATCCTGTGGAATAATGAATATACATTAAAATAATAACCCAAACATTTTCAAAAAAAATCTTATTTCCAAATACAAATTGATTGTTAAAGTTTACAGAAGTACCCCTCAACCGCTTTCTTATATAATTACCAACAATCCTGTGTATTATAACACTTTAACCTTTTAATTTTACTTTAGTACTTTATTACTTTAGCTTTATAAATAAAAACCCTGAATACTGGGTTATTGGTAATTATATAAGTAAATAATATTAGGGGTACTTCTGTGCACCCTAACAAACAACTTTTGTTCTACGACTTGATTTTTGTGTAATTAAGTTCGAAAATCAGCTGTTTTTCTAAAATAAGGGTTATACCGACTTAGAACAGTCGACAAAACTTAAAAATTATGTACAATATTAAGTTTGATGACCTCTCCGTGTGAGTAACAGCTGATTTTCGGGTTTTTGGCGTGTAAACAATCGAACTTAAAATCTGTCAAAGAAAAATCAATGGACGTCATCATAAAACGTCATATTTGTAATGGATATAAGGAAAAGGATGTTGCTAAGTTTACCTCCTTGATTTAACTAACTAACAAAAGTATTGGATTAGCCGTCAGATTTATTACTACTTCACGTAAGATAAGATAAGAAAAATAAAATAACTATACAAAATAATTTTCATTTTTTTTAACCTGTTTAACAAATAGTTTAAAAAATAAACGCTTCCAAAAATGCCTTTTTTAACAAAATATTTTACAAAAAAGTTTTAAAAAAATCCCGCACCGTTATCAAACGTACGAGCTACATAACTAATTGTATAGATACGTTGCCATCACAGTGCATTGTTGTTACATTGTATCCATTTGTAATGTTAACGTAATGCCTGTATTATGTAGAGTAGCTTACTGTAGCGTAGCTTAGGTTAGTATCTCGTAGCTTAGTGTGGGTTAGCGGAACCTCTCGTAGTTTAGTATAGCATAGCGTAGCTTAGTAGAGTAGCTTGGCCTATCGTAGCTCAGTGTGGCGTAGCTTAGCTTTGTATCTCGTGGTTGAGTGAAGAGTAGCGTAGCTTACTGTGACGTAGCGTGGCTTAGTTAAGTTTCTCGTAACTTAGTGTATAGTAATGTAGCTTAGCCTCTCGTAGCTCAGTGTAGCATAACGTAGCTTAGTATCTCGTGGCATAGTGTAACGTAGCGTACCTTAGCATCTCGTAGCTCAGTATCTCGTAGCATAGTGTAACGTAGCGTAGCTTATCATATTGTAGCTTAGCATCTCGTAGGTCAGTGTAGCATAACGTAGCTCAGTATCTCATGGCATACATAGTGTAACGTAGCGTAGCTTATTATATTGTAGCTTAGCATCTCGTAGTCTAGTAAAGATTATTATTATTAGATATCAAACAATACATCGTTTACAGAGTACATTTATTTCGATGTGGTAATAGTAGGTATAATTTGTAAAATTGTTATTATAGACACTTTATGATCATCTTCATTGTAGCAAATACTACGATGCTTACGATCTGCTACGAGCTACGAATTTTAGCGGGCATGTAAACCGTGATTGAATTTAATTTAATAACACCAAAATGTTTCAATTTCAGTTTTTAGATAAAAACAAAAAACAAATAGGTACGATTTCTTCAATTGACAACAAAAAACTCAACTTACACAAACATCTACAAAGGGGTCCGGACATTTAGTATGGGAGCTTGGGATAGTGTATTGTATTTAATGATCGATTTTTTTTACTTGTAACTTGGAGTTATTATTAAAGATCTGTATCTGTATCAAATAATGACTTTACACTAAGGCTCGACCGAGATGGGTTTTTCGTTCTCGGCCGAGACCGAGACCGAGACCGAGAATATAATACTATCTCGGCCGAGACCGAGAGCCGAGACCGAGAATAGACATAGCGTGAAAAAAAAATTAACTTTTTAATACAGCACTAACTATTTAATTTATTAATAATCAAAGTTAAATAACATTATATTATAACATAAAAAAACAATTTCTCGGCATTTTCGCCTTTCAAAGAGTGGCGCCTCTCGTCATACAATTGTCCAGCTTTGCTAAATAGCTGTTCACTTGCTACGCTAGTAGGCGGCGCAGATAAAAACTTATTTGCTGCAGGCCTAAGCACCTTATAAGGTGACGAAAACCTATTATAAAATATTTAATTTACGTATATTATTCCTAAAACCACTTACCCACTCTATATTCCACCGCAAAACTATAAGTAGGTAGGTAAGTAATGATCTTGCTTTCACCAAACCAGTGTAATTAATCAATTTACAAGTATCAACAACAAGAAATCACAGCAACTAGCAACACAATCCTTAAAAAAGAACTTATTTTAATTTACTGCATTAACAAACTTTCATCATGTTACTATTGTAAACATAAACCACAAATTATTATTTCGAATACTGCACGAACGGAGCGAAGGCGGTCGGCCGAAGTTCGGCAACCGAGACTTCAACCAATCAGAATTCAGCTCTCTCATGCACTTACACCAATCGACTTCGCGCTGCGGCGCGTGGCCACGCGCGGCAAAATTTGAATGCCGATCCGAACAAAGTTACAATCTCGGCCATGACCGAGAATCTCGGCTATATCTAGCCGAGAACCGAGACAAATTTCTCGGTTGGATTTGTAGCCGAGAATGCCGAGACCGAGACCGAGACCGAGATCTCGGTCGAGCCTTACTTTACACCGAACCTCTAAAGCGTCTCAGAAACGGGATATACGAAGAAACGTGATTCGTTCAACAACATGGTTCAACAAATAAATAATAATAATAAATAAATAAATATTGCAGGACAATCCACACAGCGCCATCTAGCCCCAAGTTAAGTAACTAGACTTGTGTTATGGGTGCTAGACAACGGATATACTACTTATATACTTTTCTTTTGTAAATAAATACTTATAATACATAGAAACAACCAGACCACAGACAAATATCTAAGCATAAATACTTGTCTGAGGCGGGAATCGAACCCGCAACCCTGTATTTGGCAGTCCGGCAAGGTGACCATTGTGACAACTAGGTCGTCAAAATATCCCGGAAACGGCATATTTCTTTTCTGAGACGCTTTAGAGGTTCGGTGTAAAGGCAATAATTGTTCGCCGTAATGCCCTCTATAGATATGTATGATTCTTGAAATGCACCGAGAATTTTTGGAAAATCACTTTGTGACAACTAGGTCGTCAAAATATCCCGGTAACGGCATATTTCTTTTCTGAGACGCTTTAGAGGTTCGGTGTAAAGGCAATAATTGTTCGCCGTAATGCCCTCTATAGATATGTATGATTCTTGAAATGCACCGAGAATTTTTGGAAAATCGCAGTACAACACGTTTTGTTAAATATCCCGTTTCCGAACAAATGTTCGCCGTTATGCCCACTATCGATTGGCATGGGTCTCGAAATGTACCGCGGCATTTTAAGTTACCTTCTATGCCAAAATATCCAAAGGCTTTTCTGATTTGTAATATTAAGTAGGTTTCTAGCATTTTCGTAAAGGTTTTGCTTAAAATAAAATATCGATGAAGGGTCTAATTTTAGACGACCTTTCTGGATTACATTTCCATCTTAAAGAGGTCTATAAATAATATTGGAAGTAACGTTAATTAAAGTGCGTTTTACGTGTTCCTCCTCTTCGAAATAGTGCGCTGGGTTTTCAAGGGTGAGTGAAGAGGGGGTCACCGTCACAGATACCTCGTAATTTGTAACGGTAATTGCTAATTCATTTTTTGGTCTCCTGCAATGAGAACTTTAACGTATATACTGCGGCTGCGTCTAAATGGTTTCTTTCTAACTGTCTGTCTCCAAAAGGGACAAATTATGTGTTGAAACTTTATATGGGGGTTCGTTTTAGGACATAGCGAGCACTAAAAAAATATTTTTGAATAGATTTTTTGTTTGTTTTATGTTTGTGAATAGGCTTCGAAACTACTGGACCCATTCAAACTTTGTATGAGGATACAATAATTCATTGATAGTAACATGGGCTACTTTTATCCCAATATTCCCACGGGATCGGGAGTAACACGGGTGAAACCGCGGAGCACTGCTAGTTGTAAATAAAAATAAAATATCTGTATCGCTCAGTGCATTAACTATTCCGTGGTATAATTAATGGATTGTGACATAAAGCAAAGTTTTATTGTTATTGGTCGAGCATTTTATTGCAGTAGGTACATCAGAGGGAATATACTACCTCACTATAAATACCTACTTATATGTATTTATTGGTAAAATCACTTTATAAAGACATGACCTTTGAGAAAGGCTATATAATATGATGGCACGCTTTCCATCCCCAGGTTACAACCTCGGAATTATATTGCAAAGTAATTTAACAAATTGTATTTGATAGATAGATAACTTGATTTGTACAACACAGGAAGAAACAGAACACGATAAACAAAAAGTTAAGTAATAGCAAGAAAATATAAGTAATTAAAAGAATGAAAAGACAAATGCCAATTGCGAGAATTTGTCTAAAACTTAATAGGACATAACTTAATAATAACAAGAAGGTAGGTACGCCCGCCGTTCTCCTTCTAGGCGAGCATGCTACACCCTCGACACCTCATCGTCGCTTTCTATCTGGTGAGATTAGGTCAAATGGAAGCCTATTTTGAGTAAAAAAATTCGTTTTCAACCCTACGTTATATAAAATGCTGTTTTTACCCCAGCTCATACTATAATTTTCTATCTACATAGAGATACAGAATAATGCAAAAGAGTATGAACGTTTGCACTTGAATTAATTAATTTGTCTCAAGTTTTCGATGAAGACAAGAAGATTTTTAAAAGTTGCGAATGATTATTTTAAACATACGTACAATTATTTTATATTTTTCCGTTGATTGAAAAATAAAATCGTATTCTTCATTTATTTTAAACTGTCGTACGAAAACTGTTGGTGACGTCATCGTTCATGGCTCATTCCTTGCAGGTTTTGTATTTTTTTCGGCAGGTGCTGTGACGTCACAGTCATGGTCGCCGCGTTTCGTGTAATCAACCAACAAATAATAGCAATGAAAATATTAAAAAATCACAGACAATGTCACTGACAAAAGCTAGTTTATTTGTAAGATAATTGGAAAAATTGTCCTACTTAAGTCATCAAACTTAAAAATCATTAATGTCAAGTTAAAAAGAGAAAAACTTCAAGAAGTAAGGCCGAAAGTCAGGCAACTTAACGACTCAATAACATGGAGTAATAAAAACTTAAATTATACTTACTCTAGTGTTGTATAACTTTACTCGTATGATGTATTAAGTGGATTGATACAGAATGATTTGTTTGTACAAGTATTTATTATTATTACATAGTATCAGCGCGCCGTGGTTCCACCCACATAATGTTCCGCGATCTTGTGGTAATGTATAAATAAAAAACATTACTTTCTCGTGGTCGGGGAAAAACAACATATTATACAATATGTGTAAAGAAATCTTTGTAAAAGGTACCTCTTAAGTAGGTTTAGGAAAATGAAAAGATAATTGGAATTAAAGGGAAAAAATAATTAGAGAAAACATTCTAATTTACATAGAGTTTCAGATTTTTTAAGTTATTGCATAGCTCAAAGCCCGCGAGGCTTTGAGCGCGGCGACCGAATCAAGAAATTCCGTAACGAAAATAAAACCTAACACCAATCCGCATGTAGCTCGGCCGAGCGTTCGCTTAACGTGTATGTATATGGTACGACTGTACGAAGCTCGCACGATGCAATAGCTTTAACGCGACAGTCCCCGAGTGCCGCACGTTTTTTAATAGTGACAACACTATGGATTATAATAATAGTATTACCATGATCTTGAAAATATCTTGATCCCCAGTAAATTTTGCAAATTTTCCTTAGCGTTTAAATAAAATATTACTTTAATTTTCACGTTTGAGCTTATCGCGATCAGACAAAAAAACAGACAAAGGTCGCGGAGGGACTCTGTTTTACTATTATACTTACTAACTTTTCTGTTCACCATAACACAAGCACAGCTTAAGGCTAGATGTCGCTATGTGCAACGTTTTATAATATATATTAATTAATCTTATACCACTTAATTAACTTTATAATCATGATTTATGAACATTTAAATAATAGGACACGAATTATTTGATTAGATTGTGAATGAATTAATTATCCGAGATTATCCAAGTGTTTTTTATATTGTTGGAAATATAAGATATATACTTAAATACTTAATTATCTTTAACTAGCTGCGCCCCGCGGTTTCACCCGCGTAAGTCCCGATCCCGTGGGCATATTGGGATAAAAATTATCTTATGTCCGTCTCCTGGCTCTAAGCTACCTCCCTACCAATTTTCACCCAAATCTGTTCTGCCGTTCTTGAGTTATAAGTGGTGTAACTAACACGACTTTCTTTTATATATATAGATAATAATCCTTTAGGTAGATAATGTCATGTAATGTTCTTACAGGACTTTTTTTATTAATATTATATAAATTCTGTGAAGGTCGTTTTATAGTTTACGTACGACATTTGGCTTTATTTAACCTACAGTATGGAATTTTCAAAATGTGATAATACCATTATTTACCCAGAAGCTCTTAAAATTTTTCTTAAAATTTCAATTAATTAGGGTTATGTTTCCGAACTTTAAAATTTTATTTTAGTATCATAATATTATTATTTTTTTTGAAATGTTACGACAAAACATTTGAACCCAAGATAGATTATGTTCCACACTGCATACTCTCCTTAGAACTACAAAATAATGAATTCAAGAAAGAAAATAATACCTACTAAACCCACAAAAACGAAAAAGTTATAAAAAATGAATAGTTTTAAATGGAAAACTGAATACATGAACACCCTATAGTAAGTAGAGTATCGAGTAGGGTGACAATAAAACGTTCCTATTAAAGACAACATTAGACCGAAGGGCGAAGGGCTGTGTGTTGTGTGTTACAGTTGCGGTCACTGATATACCAACCAACACACATAAATAACTACTACTGATATTATTTAATTGCTCACAATTAAGCTGTTTATAGGAATTATCAAAGGAATCAGGTTGGCTGTACCAGGTACTCAGTTGCAGTTGACACGTGAAACGTATTGTTTTAACTGAATAGCTCTTATAATGCAAATCCAAACCCAAAGAGGAAACTTAGCTATTTTCGTTACAAATTCGTTATTTATAACCGATTTAAAGAAGTTTACACATAAGATAAATTTGAAATCGTCATCTTACTCCACCCATTCTTCATTAAAGAGTCTTTACTGACGTCTGTCAGTAAAGACTCTTTAATGAAGACGGACAACAGAGTGATATTAAATGGGTACCGTGTTTTCCTCTTAAAAACAAAAAAGTGGTCATGACCAGGATATTTTTAACTACAATTTTAAGAAAAATCTGTGTTTAAAAAAATTTAGAGATCATCTAAGAAAGGTTTTTGAAAAAAAAATATTTTTTTTATTTTTAAATCACTTTAAATTACGAAAATCCACTGTTTTTTCAAACAGAAAAAAAGAGAATAACTTGAATTTTTTAGAGACTTGATAATTGACATTTCTTATTCCCAAGAAACTTTAAGCTAGCCATGGCCGGCCAAAGTTTTTCTAGATAAAACTTCTGTGGCTTAATGTGGAATTGTCGTTCAGAAAGCGACACCTGGCGATAGATTTGGAACTAGTTTAGAAACAAAAACAGCCCTTACAAATCGTTATAAGATCCTTGTAAGCAAACTTTTACGAAATCGTCGATAAAAACAAATTCCATTCAAAACAATTAAAGTAAAGCAATTAAAGCTCCCATTTGGTTAATCGTCTCAAATTCTCGGACAAAAAAACGGTTAACAAAACTTCAGAAACGGTTCAGCCGGATGACTTTATAATGGATACCTACTTTTTTTGTGGTCACATATTTACGACTGAAGAGTCATTTAATTGATGAAGAGCGGTGTTGGTCTAGTTATGGATACCTCGAGTTTCATTCCGAAGGTCGTTGGTTCGAATCTCGGCCGGATTTTTCTTACGAAAACAAATGTTCGCCAATTGACATTGTTCTTACGGTGCGTGGTCAATACCTAAACAGATTCTATTAAAGTGCATAATAGTTGCCAAACGCAACTTGTCTTTTTTTGCCAACTTTTCCTAGCAATCATTAAGAGTTAAAGTTATCGGCGAAAGGCATTTTGCTTTTGGCTCCTAGTTAATCCTTAAAGAAAATATCAGAAGACACATGATGTAAAAATTAGGTATTAACTTAGATAATGTAAGTTAAAGGATTAATTTCTAGAAAATGATAAAAATAATAATTAAGTAATTATCCCTTATGTAATTTTTAATCATCGGATGTTTTATAATGATAAAGTAAAGTTAATATTATTTATCAAGTTGATTGATTGATGACATGTTCGATTGAGAAGTGAGAGATAGTCACTTCCTGTGGATATTGTAATTTTCCTAAATATTGCTCATATTCATACGTAACTAGCTGCGCCCCGCGGTTTTACCCCCGTTATTTTCAGTTAAACAGTGATATTGATTTTCTACAAACACAGAATACAAAAAATACTATAAACTACAATTTTTATCATCCTTTTTACCCCTTTAGAGATCGGATTTTCCAAAATCCTTTCTTGGCGCTCGCTTACGCCCTAAAGGAACTCCTATGCGAAATTAATCACCCTGTAGGTACAAAGGTGTAGATGGGACTTTAGAGAAGTACATAAAATATGCAGGTGAAGCCGCGGGGCGATGTTAATCTGAATAAAATCCGAATAAGTAGATAAAAACTCATATAAAAGGAAAGGGTTAACTTTTAACATCAATATTTCCAAGCGAGCGATCACAAACAAAACTCAAACCTCAAAAACAAAGGACAAAAACCGAAAAATCTAAACAAAATTCAAAGCCAGCAATTAACCTTAGAAATCAGGGTAAAGTTTTCAACTGCCCGCCGCCGCCCGGGCCTCTGTTTGTTCTAGACAAAAGGGTGAAAAATACGCCCATGCCAATTAATTAGACACAATTAGCCTACCCTTCCTGGCAGTGGCGTAGATGCGTAGTCAACTGCAACGGGCCTCCGCTTTGGAGGGCCCCTAGTCCCAGAAATCAAATCCGATTCTTACAATGACGTTCTTCGTGATCTCTTTGCCCATAAAGTCAGTCAATTCAAATTTCGAATCAAATCTACGCCCATAGCCATAGTGCTGAAATATGCACACATTAGACCTCGATCCTTCCTTTTTGTGAATTTAATTTAATTTAATTTTTTGTGAATTTGGTGAACATAAAAAATAGTTTTTGGCAAGATTAAGAGTAACATTTTGTGATGTATGTTTTGTCTTAATAAATAGGATTACCTCTATATTGCTGTATGTTTACAGTGTGTTTTTTTTTGTTTTTGCTAAATCACTCAAAAACTACTGAACCGATACATGATTTATTAAGAAGCTAAAATTAATTAATGTTTTCAGGGTATGACGATAATTGTCGGATAACAACATGAACAAGAAGGGGCCCCATTTACCCCGGGCCCCGGGCAGTATAGTGACGTCACTGGTTCCTACACCAACAAAAGGTATAAAAAGTCCCGCTATTAATTAGGGAAGAGAGAAACAGGAAGGAACCCTTTGTTTGAACGTTAACTGTTGGAGAGTCCCGCGTCCGTCGACGTCCGCCATCGCCACCGGGATAACTCGAGGATTCACTTTTTAAGGTAACCCAACACAGATCTATATTACCTTACTGTAATGTAGGTACTTCAGTACGAATAGATTAATCTTTTTATATAGGGTAGTTCCTAGTTGATATATAAAGCTCGCTCAGTACTGTGTCAAGTTTAGTTTGAAATAAATGGTTTACTGGGTGGACGTACGCCCCCTTATTCCAAAACGAGGTTTAAGCATAGTCCGAGATGTGGATTTAAACCTTAGATTTAGACACAGATTTACTCGTGAACTATAGTCTAACACTGTACCTATATATTATACTAGCAGCGCTCCGCAGTTTCACCCGCGTAACTCCCGATCCCGTGGGAATATCAGGATTAAAATAGCCTATAGCCTTCCTCGATAAATGGACTATCCAACACAAAAAGAATTTTTCAATTCGAATCAGTAGTTCCTGAGATTAGCGCGTTCAAACAAACAAACTCTTCAGCTTTATAATATAAGTATAGATAAAGAACTATAGTCTAAACAAGGGAACTATAGTCTAAACACTATCCCTATAGATTACGTTGACGACCCAGTTGGCACAATGATGACCCAGCAGTTGGAACAATGGTCACCATGCCGGATTGCCAGACACAGGGTTGCGGGTTCGATTCCCGCCTCAGACAAATATTATGCTTAGATATTTGTCTGTGGTCTGGTTGTTTCTTTGTATTATAAGTATATATTTACAAAAGAAAAGTATTTATAAGTATAGTATATCCGTTGTCTAGCACCCATAACACAAGCACCCATAAGCTTGGGGCTAGATGGCGATGTGTGGAATGTCCTGCAATATTTATTTATTTATTTATCCTTAAACCTCGGTTTGGAATAAGTGGGACATTGTTTCTCTCAGTCTACTCAGCCTTCCAGTAACGGTATCTAGTTATAACCCTCGGAATACACTTACCTACTCACAAAGGGAAAACTGGCTTTATAACTATTGGATTTTTGTATTGACCACTGTAAAATGTTCTGTTTAGCTGGGTAATGTAAAATTTTAATTCTATATATTTCAATAACCAAACTCGCTATCTAACACGAGTATTATGGTGGTAATGCACTTCTGACCTGCACTGAACATACATATTATTTGTTTGATATTCACTTTACTAACCAGAAAGCTTTCAAATAATCAGTTAAACTGTACCCCTACCACGAGTTGTGGTTTTAAGTAGATTCAGAACTTATAGATACATTACAAACGAAATCTCTATAAATATTAATCACATTGTCCAGAACGACTGACTGACTGACAGATCTACGCACAGTCTAAACCGCTGATTGTAGAGACCTGAAACTTGGAGGGTGTGTTCTTTGTATGACGTAGACATCTGATAAGAATTTTTACCCCTTAAGGGGTGAAAAAGGTAGGGAAAAGTTTGTACTTATCCTGTTTGTTCGTGATTCCTTGGTCCAATCTTATTAGAACCAATTTCAACTTCTACGCGGACGAAGTCGCGGGAAAAAGCTAGTCTAAAATGAACACCTTTCTCTTGGCTTCACTTACGACGTCCAACGTGCAGGTGTTAGGGCACAATGGACATTGTAGGAGGTGTTCCATCGATGTATTGGGGGCCCACAGTCACAGCGCTCCTCGGAGGCTCATAATATGTCTGCAGCGGCCTATTTACGCCACTGCAGGTCGTGGCCTGGAAGAAGTTTATTGCTATGAGGCTTTTATTGCTAATTAGTTAGACGAAATATTTTTAAGACGAGTTCTGAGTTGCGTTTTAGACGAGTTGCTACTTTAGACGAACTGAGTTTGCAACGATTCGATACTAAAATTATGTGGTGCTTCATTTTTCATCTTATGACTCACTTCTCAGTTGGACTACAAATGTCCCAAGTAACTAGGCTTGTGTTATGGTAGCCAGATAACGGTTTTTTTATTACAGAACCATTTTAACTTATATAATCGCGTTTATTTTGTCCTTTTTTTTAAAAAATTAATATGATTAAGTGCATTAGATAACAACAGAGCCCGTAGGGCTTGTTTTTACGTACTTATAACAAACGTTACTATCACGTTTGAATAAAGGAGAAAATTGTATGAAAAATTAAAGCTTCGCAATTCCACCACTTTTCAGCTTTCCACACAATTTTCCCGTTTAGGTACGCGAACGTAGTAGTAGTAGCGTTTGCTATACGAAAAACCTCGCACTACAGGAACAGATGGCAAGTGTACTGTACTGTTATCAATTCCGAACACCATATCTGTACAACACGTACAATGTACACAACCCACTCACCTATCAATTATCCCAAGTAAATCCTATCAAATAGACTTGACACGCCATTATTGGTAGCCATTAATATTATCGCGTCGGCTAATCCGCGTTCAAAAATATTCCGAAGAGTGCCCTAATCATAGATAAATAGGTACCTACACAACTAATAATATTAATGTGTAAGTATGTTTGTATATACGGTCAAACGGTTTGATTGATTTTAATGAAAAAATGAAGAGCTGTTTTTTTTTTGGAAACAACATCCCTTCTTATCCCTACTAAATATTATAAATGCAAAATTTATTATGTCTGTGACGTTTTTACGCCTTTGATTTATTCTATAAGTTGTCTGGTCACCATAACACAAGCATAGTTGCTTAGCTTGGGGCCGGAAGTCGCTGTGTACGTACAATGTTCTGCAATATTTAATTATTTACACCTAAACTGTTGGACCAATGGTCTTTGTGGGACTTTTGCTACTTTTTTATTTCGGATCCCGGCAGGTGAAACAGAGATAATACTACCACTCATTTTTTGTCTCGGTTTACGTATTAGCTGCATATAACATTCCAATAGTATTTCAATAATTTACATAAAATACTTCATCACGTTTGATCGAAATGTTAAACTACTCGTGGTAAGGCCTCGGGACTTGTGGTCGTAATCATAACCTCAGTCTATCAACTATTAAGGGTTAAAGTTTTCTGACATATAACCCTTGGTTTTTTATATGTAGGGTTAAAACTATAGGGTGTATTTATTGTTATTGAGTTTTCACTAAGGCAAGAAGACAGCGTAACACGAACGAAACCGCTAGCAAAAGCTAGTACATAACTAATACTGTTCCATTAATATTACCTATCAATTACGTATCGATAATTTTTTACACAAAGATAACAAGTGAACAGTCCGTATTACAACGTCGTCATGTGCGCTTGCAGGCAGAAGAAGTCGTTCCTCATCGCTGACATACTTAGCGACACTAAGAAAAAACCATATAAAAACCTTAGCAATGAACCGCCCAAGCCATTGGTCTGCCATGAGAAAGAAAAAAACACTGAAGAAGTTCCTGAAATTGATGATAAGATAACCAAGTTCAATGTCCACGCTGAAGTTCGGAACGAAATCGAATTGCAAAAAGTTAATTTAGAGCAGCGAAGGCACACATACCCCCTCTATCCGATGGCTATGAAACCGAACTACGTTTACAGGAAGGATTCTATGGGTTTTGTACAAGGTTTAGACCCGAGGTTTAGTTACTACAGCGATCCGGTTTTAAATTCTAGTCATATATTGAGGAGTCAGTTGGCTGCGAATAGATTTGTGAATCAACTACCTATGCCTTATGGATTCAGTAGAGGTAAGCTATTACTTTCTTTAAGATACACATTTTAATGACATTTTTGATTGAATTTTCGTTGTTTTTAACGACTTATTAGGTGTCAATCGCTTGAATAATTTGTATCTAGGCTTACGTACTATTTAAAAAAGGTACCTACGTTTTCGTTTCGTATTAAATAAGAAAACAACACCTAAAACAAACGAAACATTTTAGTTACGTTGTATTTAATTTTTTTAAATCCTAAAGATTGTCATTGTCTTTAAACAAAGAAGAAATCAAAACATTACCCTCCCCTTTGGCTTCGACGTAGTCGGGTCAAAAACGATTAACTTGACATTGGCAATATGCGGTAATAGTGCGAAGCCAACAACGGCAGCAAAAATGCTATCAGAAAAAACCAAATTGTTTGTTTTAAATAATCTTGAAAAATATGTAATTAAGTAGGTAGACTTAATTGATTATTCTAAAGTTTGATTAATTAATTAAATGCCACAGGATTTCCCGATATCATATTATTTTACCAAAGCATAGATAGATATTTAATGAAGTTCAGTGTTAATCAGGGATTTTAAAAACTTATTTTTTTTTAACTATGTAGTCTAGAATCGCTCAGTAGATGTCGCTGTCTAAGAGGTGATTTGTCTCTGGCCAATGGCTGACCAAAGTTATTATCAGCCAGTGGATATTATGTCAATAATTGTCGAAATATAGTCAATACTACCTACGTCCTACATCGTATAGTTAGTTGGTTTTGTGTTTATAAAAATATAACTCAAACATAGCCAACAAACGGGTTGCGGGTTCGATTCCTGCCACAGACATGTATTCATGCTTAGATATTTGTCTGTGGTCTGGTTGTTCCTATGTACAAAAAAGTACATATTCGTTGTATCACCCATAACACAAGTCTAGTTACTTAACTTGGGGCTAGATGGCGATGTGTGGAATGTCCTGCAATATTTTATTTTATTTATTTTTATTAGTACTAGCTGTTGCCCGCGACTTCGTTCGCGATGTGGTTTTGGGTTATTTAGAATACCTAGCATTTTTCTGCATAGATACAATTTATCATTCGGTGTAAGTTATAAAAACAAAATAGGTAGTTACATTGTTTTTAAACTACATATATTTTTAATTGATTTGGCAACGGCAATTCTTATTCTAGGCTTACTCATACTCCGAAAGTATGTCTAAAGATGCCTGAAGAGCGTGTAGAAAGAAAAACTTTCGGCCCTAGGCAAAATCGCTTTCACTGACAGCTGTCATGTTAAATTATGGCTTCGCGCGGCTTGTGCAATGTGTTTGTAGCCAGTATCAGTATCATTACGCATTAGGGACTTCAAAAACCTAACCTCCTTGATTTAGGTAACATCAAAGAATAACAATTATGGCTTCGCACGGCTCATCCATACTGCGAGAGTTTAGTACATAATAGGTTTTTTCTTAGTAATCGAATTCAGGTAGATATATTTAGTTCAAGATATCTTATTTAATAAAATAAATGTAAAGATGAAAATGGTCAAAGCGACGTATGCTGCGCCTCTACCGGCGCCCTGTCAAGATGTTGCAGATGTGGCTTTATGTGACCGTGCGGTCAGTGTCGTTTCTTGAGTAAAAAATACTGGCGGGAAATGCTTGCATTTTGAATGATTTTAATTAGTATTATCTTTTGTTATTTTATTATGTTTTTGTGTTAAGTTTAATCTGGTTTTTCATTTATGATTGTGTATTTGGTGTAAATAACATTTTCTAGACAAACCGTGTCTTATCGCGCGTTGCGAAAGGGGGCTAGACGGAAAAAATTAAGACCAAAAGTTGTAACGACACTTTTTAAATGTAAGCCGTGCGGCGTGCACGTGTTTCTTTGTCTCTCTCTCTCACAGAAAGCAAGCCAGTTTACGAAAATTGAGCCTACTGATAAAGTTTTCTATTAGTACATTATATTTGTTAATAATAAAAAAATATTATTATAACTTTAAAAAAATTAAATTTTATTAAAATTCCTTCACTAATTGATCGAAAGGAACTTCGTTTTCTCTGTAAAATACGGTTTACTGTTCAATAAATGTTGAATAAACTAATTTATAAAAATCTCTTCGGTTAGTACCGGCGTATTTGAGTATTGAAAACAAATAGCAAAAGCAAAAAATCTACATAATGTATTACCTCCTTGGTCCCAACCTTGTAAGAGGATCAGGTAGTATGGAGTCTCTCATTCACTCTCGTTATTAGGAAGAATTTTATGTTTATTCGTAATGAAAAGCACAGTGTTTACCTCGGGTTTGTTTTGTTTACCCAAGGTACTATTTTTGTTAATTTTTCACTAATAAAACATAATACACAACAATATGATAAGTTAAAACTAAGTCCAATTTCTATTCGCACAAAACTTTCAACGTTCTTTGTCTTCCTAGTTATCTTTAGATTTTTGTAAATTAAAGAAAAAATAATTATCAACTACCTTTGTGTCTCGATTCATATTCTTCAATTAATAATATAAGAGGTTATTATAGTATTTATAACACCAACATCATGCAAATAATAATCTATTTTGGTGCAAATAATATTTTACATTGTTTTTATTATCAAATAATAATATTAATGATTAAAAAGAAAGGCAATTGGACAGAACAAATACTAATATGTACTTAAAATAACGCGATGCACATTGAGATCCTTACATATTGATAGCAGGCATTATGCTGAACAAAAAATGCTCTGTCATTCCAATTTTCTGAATTCTTGACCAAAATACCCAGTTTTTTTTATTAGGCAGGGCTACGTAATTTTGGAAAAAAAAAAGATTTTTACAAATGACTATTACCTGTATATTTTTTAACCGACATCAAAAAAAGTGGAGGTTCTCAATTCGTCACGTATATATATATTTTTTTTATGTATGTTCGCTGATTACTCGTAAACTCTTGGAGCGATTTGGATAATTCTTTTTTGTTTTTACTATCTAAGGTTTCCGCTACTTGAACTCATAATTCCAACTATAGCAGGAGAAAAGCACGATAGAAGTGTAACATCGGAGGTCTTCGGTAAAGGAGATCGGTAATATTATGTAGTAGTACCTCTTTGTACTAACCTCATTTTCAGTTTCACGTAGGTAGTATTAAATGCAAACTATTTGGTTGGGAGTTTTGGCGGGAACGAGTTAACAACATGTCGTGCTGCAGTTTTATTTTCATGAAACTTAGATGTAACCCGAGTTGAATTGTATAATTCTGGTGGAATGTTATTCAATTTAGTTCTGTGAAAGTGCACAAGTGTAGTGAAAGTAAAAATCAGTGTCAAACATGCAGTTTTCTCGTTGCCTCCAAATCTCCTATTAAGGTTATGGTAAACTTGCCACCGCTTTACTATAGCCCCTGACTTGACGGACTATGACGGCTTTGACTGTATTGAAACACTTTAGGCCCGATTTATGAAAAATCGGGTCATAATTTGATGCAAAATATAACTTGACACTGGCTAAATGCACACGTGCGAAGCCATAATATAAGAAGAGGAAAAAAACTATTTGGTTTTATGACAGCTGTCATCTTGAGCGGAAGCATGTACTGCATCCCTACCATGACTTTTTGAAGAACTCGAAAAAAAGAAACCCTTTTTCGATAACTCTCTTGTCCGTTTGTCTGTCGGTGTGTCACTACCGATATTCTCAGAGACGGGTGGACCTAAGTAAGTTGATTGTTAGGAAGTTTCATAGTAAATACTCAATATAGTATATTTAATCGAATACGTAAAAAACCCGTGGTAAGGGTACTGTTCCCTTCTGACGTTCGATTGCGTTTTACCACGGAAAAATATTTTTAGATTTCACATTTTTTAAATGTTTTTTTATCAATTATCTTAATTATTGTATTAAAGTTAAATTAAAACATACCCTAAATGTTATTCTGATATATTCTGAATATATTCGTGTGGACCTTGTTAAAATCTGTTCTGTAGTTTATGAGATTACCTGGTTCAAACAAACAAACAGACAAACAGACAAAAATTCTAAAAACTACCCTATCGTGTTCAGCTAACGATTTTAAGGCGACCTGTGTATTTTTTTCTGGATATCTTACAATTACAGATTTTTTGATGTCTACAGATTTATTATACTAGGTACTCGTATGTATAGATAACTTTCAAAGCTTAAAAGCGGTTCTTTTGATTACCTCTTTCCCGAAAATTCAGAGATTACCCGGAAAATCATTTGTTTAACTATGTACTTAATTAGTTAAAATTATCATGTTTTGTTCTTTTTCGTGACTCTTTTTATTTAAATTATGTATTAAGCCATGTTTAATAGAACTAGTAAATAAAGTCACATACATTAGATAACCTAACATAGAAAGTATAGAAAATCATCATGAAATTCATATTTTCGCCTTTATCTTCGACCAAACAAGTTACAAAATAATACCCACGTATAGTTTGTATTGAATGACCACAGATTAATGGTCATTATCTCATAGCCGATGAGTTGATAGTGCCTCATAGGTAATATCGTTACAATTGAATCACCCAATTTATTTAATCTTATCGAATTAAGGTGTTCACGGTAAATCGTATAACAAGCACATAATCGTATCTGTTAATACTAACTATCATTGACAAAGAATAACTAGGAGATAGACTAGCAACTCTGGTTTCCCTTCAAAACGTGTCTAGCCTAGCAATCATGAACAAAATAACCCCTTATTAAAATTTCTAGTCTTGACCTTTATGAACATGATCAAAAAAAATTAGAACCTGAGTTTCTTGTGTCTTCTTCTCATTGGTCGGGCGTTCCAAAGACAGACATCCTAACTTAATTTTTAAAACGACTTATTGTGAAATCCTGGGAATCACAACTGAATAAATAAATTCTGACTTTGACTTAGAATTTATATTGAATTTCAACATAAATAATGTTCAGCTAACAGTAAAAAAATGTCAAATGAATAATTTTGAACTGAGAAAAATTGCTTCTAATGAAGGCTTTACTCAATTGACGTATTTTTGTCCAAGCTAAGCTTGCTTTGTGAGCCCGTACAGCCATGGTCTTTGCAATACCGTCGACTTGTAATGGTCGTAAACATCTTTCTGGTAACTCTACCAACTCAAACTTATCTTTATTACAACGCCATCTGTTTGACTAATTTCCTACAGTTTGTAAGTTTTTAACATTTTATCAGTTGGCGTTACTAAAATGCACGTACATTATTATATTTATGGGCAGTGTTCGTCTATCTCTGGTTATTCTTTGTCGATGACTTTATAAACTGATTAGAAAAGTTGTTGACAAAAAAAATTATTTTATGAAGTCGTATCATAAATAAGTAAGTATATTAGATAGAGCTAAATAGATATGGTTTGATTACAAAAATTGTTTGTCTTGATGTCTTCTTTCGATTGGTAGTAAATTTAGAGAGGAAATCCAAAAAAATTGAATCTTCTAGCTATTCTATTCATTCTATTCTATTGAAGATATTTCAACTATTTGGATAACCATATAAGTTGTTTATAAATAAACAAGCAGCGCTCCGCGGTTTTGCCCACATCACTCCCGATATAAAAATAAAAAGTTGCCTATAACACTCCCAACGAATCAATGTATCCTCATACCTAGTTCCATAAAAATTCGGTCCAGTGGTTCCGGAGCCTATTACATGTGAACAAACAAACAATTCAATCTTTCCTCTTTATAATATTAGTATATAGATAAATTGGCAAGGCTAGACAATTCCACATTAAGACAGCGCCATCTATCGAGCGATTAAGAAACTAATTAAAAAAAAGTCCCTAACATAAGTAGATAGTACAATCTGATCCATTAATCACATACCTGTCTAAGTTTAATATAATTATCCTGACAATATTGTACTGATAAATAGTATTACTTATATACAAATAAAGTAAGATTATAGGTTAATATGTAGATAATTAAATAATCATGTAATATATCAAGATTATATTGTTTTGAAGACATAACAACTATTGGAATAAGAACATGTAATAGTAAAGAGAAAGAAGGTGCTAGAAAATTAATGTATTGTCAAATCCGAGGGCAAAGGAGATTAAAACAGCTTTTCCTGCAGCAATGTTTTAGACGAACAAGTTGGCACAATGGTTACAACGCCGGACTGCCAAACACAGGGTTGCGGGTTCGATTCCCGCCTCAGACAAGTATTTATGCAAACTTAGATATTAGTCTGTGGTCTGGTTGTTTCTATGTATTATAAGTTTAAATTAACAAAAGAAAAGTATACAAGTAGTATATCCGTTGCCTGGCACCCATAACACAAGTCTAGTTACTTAACTTGGGGCTAGATGGAGATGTGTGGAATGTCCTGTAATATTTATTTATTTATTCTTGAAATATAGAGTTCTTCACAGATAAGTTATAACAATACATCTTTGCAGCCGAATTGCAGCAAATCCATCAATTTTCCAATCACACAGACATTCCGCCGTTCTACTGTAATTCAAAACTGTCAGGTAGAAAACCTGCTAGCATACTGGGAAATACCTGCGAGGAAATACTTAAATCCTTCTTCTGGCACAATAATGTTCCTAAATTGCAAGTTGCTGTAATTCATCAGACTATTTAATTGACCTTTGTTGCTGTGGTCATTGATTAATGAATCAATTTGAATTAATAAATACATTTTGTTGTCAAAGTGGTAATTATTTGACATTTCTTGTATGTTCAATCCAGCCCCAAGCACGGTCGGGACATGATTGAAGCGTTCTAATCTCATTGGCCCTTTGGCCAATAATTTTACAACGTAAAATATGACTATGACTGCGGCGAAGTAGTAGAGCCGCCTGCGGGGCAGAAGGTCGCGGATTGTATTCGAACAAAACATGTACTGGATACAGCGAAGGCTAGAAGCCTTAGCAACCAGACTTGAAACCAATTAACGTCACATGACTTTGATAAACTCCTATATTTTTCCCAACCAGTCATCATATAATACCGCAGTAGACTTAGTCATAGAGAGGGTATAATCTTTTTGACAATATATTTATTTGATTCTTTATAATGATAACAAGATATCTTACAGATAATTGGGTAATTTAATAACTAATTGGTTAATAATCACCTTTATCATTGCCTATGGTTTTGATAACAATAATTATTAGAAAAATAAGGATAATTTTGAGTTTATTAGTTAGGGGTGGATTAAACAAGCAACCCTACCCTTGTTGTGTAGTCTCCATTTTAGGATGACGTTTGTGAGCATGCTCAGATAATAATTTAGTGGGTCAAAATTAATTTTATTAAACTTGTTTAAACTATTATTATCCAGTGTTATTTTATTTTGGCGTCTATTCCACTTTAGGGAACTGGATGATATTACGGGTGAAATTTTAGTGTCCTTTGAGCACCTGAGAAAATAAGCACCCAGGACCTTAAAAGCGACTCCATTTTTTTCATGGTCATCGCTCCTGTTGCTTATTGCTATCTGCAGTATTATGGGCCGCAATGAGCAATACAGTTGTCTGCTTTCAGTGGAGAGTTATGTCATCATCTGGAGAGAATTCATCTAATTCCACAGCCCTTGTATTTTGTGTATCCAATAAAGCTTTCACTATTTATACTTATATTATCGTTGTTCCCAGGGTCGAGTTGTTGCGGTCCATGGTGGGGCGTGGGAGGACGACGTAAGGGTGGACAGGTACGGTTCACGGCCGCTCAGACAGGGGCCTTGGAGAGGCGGTTCAATGCTAGCAAGTATCTCAGTCCGGACGAGAGGAGAGCGTTGGCTAACACGCTTCGACTCAGTGATAGACAGGTTGGTATACAATGAAGATTGAGGTGACATTCTTTTGCCCTCTTTCCTTTAACAAAATGTCAGTTTAACCCTTGGTAGCTGATTAATTTCGGTATTAAAGATGTAAAAAAAAACAGAAATACAAAGAATAATAACCATGAAATTGCCGCAGATAAAACTTTTTAACTAGAATATGTTTTAAAATGCCTAGTGATGATGACGAATTATCCTGATTTCAGGTGAAGACATGGTTCCAAAACCGTCGTGCCAAGTGGAGGAGAACAGCACCGGAGTCGGCCGATGCAGGCAGTCCGCCGACTAACGACGAGGGATCGGACGATGAAGTGCAGATTGCTGACGACTAGTCGTACGACTGTTTAACTATTACTTGAGAAAAGAATGACGGAATGCGAATTAAAAGGACTTTTGATTATTATTTTTGTATTTTTTCTTTTATTTTTAGGCAACAAAATAGCCAAAATATGTCGTATTAAATGGGCTTATGTTTAGAGAAACATGCGCGATTCGAAGATACCTAGAACTAGCGCCATCTAGTGGTGACAAAGCGTTATTTTAAATAAGTAAAATAAAACTATGCATATTTCAAAAATATTTTCAATTTTATTAGAAAAAAACCAACGAAGGGAAAACCTAGAAAACAACAAACTTCAACTCCAAACGTCATAATAAATTAATATTTACACATACATTTAGATAAAACATTTCATTAGGCCTTTTTATTATGCACCATGAGATTGCGAACGAAAATATTCGTTTTAAAAAATATTTTTTTAAGCAAAAAGATTCAGGTGCGATGGGTTTCGAATCTACAACAACCGACAAGTGAACTTGTGAAAAAAATAATTTTACAAAAGAATAATAAGAAACCTTGAGAAATTTATTACATTTAAAAAATATAATAATGTATTTCAGTCGCTATTATTTTACTATTAATAATAACACTATTATACAACTATTTATTAATAATTTGTATAACAATCTGCTTACGCCAGTATAATATTTACAAAACTAAGCTATAAAAATGTAATTTTTGTTAAATGTCATTTGCGCTTCAAATATACTATAATAAGTTTACTAAAAACAAATATTATTATCTAAAATATACGATAGATTTTGTTCAGAGGGATTGTAACATTCTGGCATAGAAATTGGTCAGCAATGCTATGACATAGAAAGTGCGCAATGAAATAAGAAACCAAAGATTGAAGCAACTAACCCAGTCGCCAATCTCCATACTTATTTGTTACTACCCTTTTTACTGAATTAATCTTCATTTTTTTTTAAATACCTTTTGAAAATCATTTCATCACTATTAAAGAAATATAAATATAATTTTTTGTACACAACCAAGTCGTTCGTACATTTAACAAAAATGAAGTAACTAACGCCATCTAGTGAAAAAATACGATACTTTTTAGAGTAAATCCTATCCTGACCTGACCATTTAAGTCTTACATTTTCAAATTTTAACCAATATTAACAAAATGAATAAATAAGAACGCGGCAGTGTAAAATAATAAATTGGGGCATATTAAGGGGCGGATCTTCTTTGGGCTTTTTGGGCTATAGCCCATAGCCCAGGACCCCATGAATACAAAGGGCTCCAATTTCCATTAAAAACAATAGACAATATTATGAAGAAAGATTAATAAATAAAAAATCCAATTGTGGCAGCCCCCAAAGGTCTATTTACACAATGTGTTATTCAGACTGTCTTAACACTAGCATAGAGCATATGGACATAGACCCATAAAGACGTATTAGCCCAGGGCCCCGTAAATTCATAATCCGCCCCTGGGCATATTAACAAATTGCCTATTTTAACCATAACTAGGTAGAATTATCTGCCAATTACACTGGCAATACCCCTACATTGTATCACTAGGGAGTAAAACATATGATTCCCAAGTGTGCATTTACACATCTGAGTCTGTAAACCACATGAAGTAAATCATATGTCTTTCACTCTAGTAACAAAATGATTCAATGTTCTTACGTAATATTTAATCAGCTTTCCTCAAGGCACCTCGAGCTCTCCATGCAGTCAGTAGGTTGTAACTGAAGTATAGCTGGAAGAAGTGGATCTGAGACGCGAGGAGGACGAACGCGTACCAAAGTAGACCATAGGGGTAACCCTGGAAGAATATACAATAAAATATTTAGGCTTTATGGATTAAAGATGGCTATAGTAGTTTCCAATTGGTTCTGAAGTTATTAACCGATTAGTATCTGATTTCTTCCACTGATTAGCGGTGGTGCATCACGTTGCCGTTTATATAGCGGGGGAAGTGGCAAATATTGCCGCAATTGTAGTGGCAGAGGTGCCGTATGTTGCCTTACATGTCGTGGCAGAGGTACCTTATGTTGGCAAACATTTAGCAGCAGAGATGCCTCATATTGCGTTAATGTAGCAGCGGAGGTGCCTTATGGTGCCATACATGTACCGGCAAAGATGCCTCATGTTGCTGTAGTACATTTTATGGTTGTAATTAATATATGATACAAACCTGCCACAATTCAATCTCCACATCATCATCGTCATCATCTTTAGAGAGATATCTCCATACATCCCCACAGTAATACAGAATGCAGTATAGTAGCGGGCCAAAACCGAGCGCAGTGATGCCGTACATGTAGCGACGGAGGTGCTTCAAATTGTTACGTTTAATGGCAGATAGACCGAGGAAGGATAGTACCAGGGATAGGCACCAGATGTATTCCCACCAGACTGGCTAAAAGATGAAAATTGATCATTAATTTGCTGTCTTTAAAAATTTATAGTGAATGATTTGTGTAACCCCACCAAGGAAAGATTGTCCTTGTATGTCCAATTTTGGTGAAACTTGGTATAAAGATACACAAATCCTTGGCAGTGACATTCCCAAAGCAACGAGCAAGTGAAACCGCATGACAAAGCTGCTAATAAAAACATACTTTAGTATACAGACAAAAATATAGTTTTTTGGAATGAATAGGCTTTGAAACCCTAGATGATTCTGTAGCAGTCGATGATCAAGGGCAATAAGAGGAACTGCTTAGGCAATCATTCCACACTTAGGGAATCAGAGCCCCCAAACTTAAACTTATTGGATAAATTTAATGAAACTGGATATGGATTCATAGATATTTCCACGGGATTGGTTAGTATATTTAGTATATTTTATTAACAAAGTTATTGGTATAGTTACCTGTGGTATCTGTAACTCCTCAATCTCCAGTATAAATATATCAAGCTTGTCGAGTATGTCTGCAGAGAGCTTGGCCAGCATCACCAGGAACATTATGTGATGGAAAAACATGCAGTACTTTAGACGAGATTTGTTTAGTGCACTGAAATGTAATAAATAAATAAATCATAGTTTATGCTTACAGTGACCAGTTTAGAGTTGTATTTAACATAGTTTTTTGTGCTTCATTATGCTTTAAGAGGTATGATAAGTCATTGGTCCGTGCTACTATCCTTTGTAGCAGTCCTAAGGTTAAAGTTAGGTCTGGGCGACCACAATTCTATAATATAAAGGGAAGTTAGAAAAGATTTTTTGTTCCTTGTTTGTAGGTTTAATAGGAAGCAAGGAAGCAGTCTACGCAAGCAAATCGTGACGAATTGAGATCTTTCGAATAATTGGCGCCAAACATAACTCGCGATCGATTTGCTTTCGTCTAAAAATAATTTGACGGTGTGATAAAAAAAAATCTGTCACTGACCCATGAATATACATTTATCAGCCTTGGGGGATATCTAATAGCCTAAATTAAGGGTAAATAAGTAAGAAAACTAACCTGATTTGATACTGAGCAGCGATTTTCTCTCGATGTTCGTAGTCTGCCCCGTTAGTGCCTGTCACCATAATTCCACCTCGTGAAGCCATTTTTCTAACTAAATATTCGCACGGTTCGACAGAAAACACACTCTTATAATATTACACTTTACAAACAAAGCATCGTTTAAGTAATTCGGCTTCAAAATAGTGATTTCTATTTCATTTCATTTCTAGACCCAGCTGTGTTGGTGCAACGCGAGACGGCAAGTTGGCAAAAACGTCAAAACCGATGTCAACATGACGGCAAACGCCAACGTCAGCCAACGTTTCAAGCCGCCGTTTCATTACACGCAAAATTCAAAACAAGTTAATTTAGCGGCATTGTGAAATGAAACGTATGTTTAAAATACAAGGTATAATAAATAATGTAGGTATGTATTTCTAGTGTCTACCATAATATTTAATTTATACATCTATTAACATTCCTGTACGCTATACAAATAAAATATAACAATGGTCTGAAAGTACTTAAGTATAGGAGTACCTACCTAGATATTGCCTTTTTAATTTTTGTTGCTTAAAAATTGTTTACTAGAAACGCCATTAAAAACACGTATTTTTATACCTAGCTAGGTCTTATGTAGGTAGTATCTAGGTACCTAGTATTTCAAGGTTTCTTTATTATTTACGACTTTGGTTTCTATGCATTTGTTATTTACAAATACAGTTAGGTATACGGTTTGCATTTGACGTCTGAGGCATTACCGCGAGTCGATACTTGGACAATTTCTTGTTACATCATCAAGAAAATAACAACTTCGATCAAATGTACAGTCGGTAACAAAATTGCTGACCCACCACACTGACCATGGATTACTAAAAAGGTCCTTTTTAATTAAAAAAAAGGCATAGTAATATTCTTTTCCCCATTTCGTATGTCGTGGGTTCGAATCCCGGCCGGCAGAGATGTGCGCTATTACCATTGCTCTTTTTTTACGAATGGAAACGATTTTAAGATTTATATAGATCAAAAAGTAGGTAGGTATCTGAAATAGAGGAATTTTAATATAATTTTGAAACATCGTGATGAAACCCGTTGCTCATCTGCAGATGGTCAATTCATTCCGATCAATACATTCCGATTGCATCGATTACAAAAATTGCCTTTGAGGGTATTACTTTGAGGGTATTAGGTACATTGAGGGTATTTTTTGTTAACCGACTTCAAAAAAAGGAGGAGATTTTCTATTCTTTGGGATAATTTTTAATCGAAATTAGAGATGTGCGCCGGCGATTTTGTGATCGGCGGCGGCGTCTGACGTACCTATAATTCGCAAACATAGAGGTATGTTAAAGCGAAATCGTCTTTTGTAACAAGATTGTAACGCTTTTTGTAAAGCCATATTTCATATCGGGGGCTATCTGCTATTGCCTAAATCTATTAGGTACTAATATTATAAAGAAGTAAAGTTTGAATGGATATAAACTTGTTGGGTTTAATATCCGGAACTACTGAACATATTTTGATCATTCTCTTACTGCCTGAAAGCTACATTTTCTAGAAGTAACATAGAGGTTACTTGTTCAGTTATCCCGGTGTTTCCAGAGGATTGGAATTCAGCGGGTGATTAACAGCGGGACGCTGCTAGTCGATTAAAAGAGTACCTAAAGATGTAGCAAGAGCGGTGTTAGCGTAGTAATAGTTACCTCGACTTTCATTCCGAAGGTCGTGGGTTCAAATCCCGGCCGGCCGTACATCAATGGATATTTGTTATCGGTGAAGGAAAACATCATGACAAGTTCTTTCCTCTGGATACGGTCGACTAAGCAAAGAGGCTGGTATAGGTGCTGGGCAGGCCTACTCTATTTAATACATGGCCCAGGGCGCCCTGTAGCATAGTTTGAAGTTGTTGGCGTGGTTTAATAGATGTAAAGGCAAATATTATAAAAGATGGAGCAGTAGCACCTACCTACGCATGAGATTTTACATAACATAGGTAAGTAGATTCAAAATATTTACACGCGCATCAATAAATCAAGGATCTTAACTAGGTAGGTATATTGGTAATGAAATTAATCAATATTTCAATCAATTCAACTAGGTATAGGTACCTCGAATGGCAATAAAACGATAAGCTTGATTGTTCCGGCTATGTTTTATAAACACCATCGGCTTGAGTCGACGGCGTTGTTTTGCCAACGTGTTCTTATATATAGGAGTGGAGCAAGGTTTCACTATTAGTCTTCTGTTTGTCGAAGGAAAGGATACAAAATGAAATTGTTTGTTATTGTCGCCGTTTTTGCGTTCGTTGCTGTTCAGGTGAGCGATTTTAATTTTTACGATTTTGAATATGGATGGTTTCACCCGCGTTTCTATTTCTATCGTATTTCAGTCGATTTATACAAAAATTGAGTAATTTATACATCTGAATCTTCCCCATAAATCGCTCCGTTCATTGGTGAAAACCATTTGAAAATCCGTTAAGAAGTTTTTCAGTTTAAAGCGTTTAATCAGACGCAGCGTGGCGGGATTTTATTTTAGTAGAAGTAACTTTCCGATTTTAAACTTTGATATCGCCCCGCGGGTTTATATGCGTAAGTCGGAGATCGGACCAAAAATGATCTAGCCTCCTTTATGAATTTTACTATGCAAAAATAGTTCAAATCCGGCTGGTAGTTCCAGGGATAATCGCGTTCAAACAAAAAAAATATTCAGCTATATACTTACATCTGCACTTTTCTTCTGGGAAAAGGCGCGCGTAAAAATAATTAATTTGAGCTCTAAGGGTCTGCAATTGTGACTCCTATTTGATAAAGTAAGTTAAGTTACCAACTTTTGAGGCCTAAAGAACCTAGCCTTTTTTTTTCAAATAATTCTTCTTCTGCAAACATGCTCTTTTCAATTTATCATCCCCAGTAAAACAATGTTAGATTATTAACTCGGTGGTTAGGTATAACGTGATAACATTAAAAAATTTAATGTGTTTATGTAGGCGTTCAATTAATCACGGTCATGGTTACGGATTGTGATTAACTGTAAGTAATAAACCTATGTAAGAATCACGTAAGAATTAAGAAATCATGCAGGCGTGTAAACTTGCGCTGGCTAGATCTTGATAAGGGTTTAGGCTCATAAAACTCAATATCGAAAAGTGCACTTTTTATAAAGGTAAGCGCTGTTCAATTTGAAATAAACACAGCGCCATCTAACCCCAAACCAAACAACTAGGCTTGTGTTATGGTGCAACTAGAGTTATCTAGTCACGGCGTTACTGATTCGTAGGTGTTGGTGAAGTTAGTTTATTAGGTCCATGAGACTTATAAGGGCCACCTGCCACCTTAATTTAAAATTATATAAGTATTTCGAATAAAGATTGAAAAAACCACCAAGGTCATTAGATAAATCTTTGCTTTATTGACAATCAGAAAAACAATTGATCTGTTTATTTTCGTGTTAATTGATCGCTAATATCAAAATTTAAAAAACTTTCAGTGACCCTTATCAGGTACTGTAGGTAATAAGAAAGAATAAGAATAATGAATTGATTAATGTCCTAATTTTACAGCTGAGTCAGTCAGCGCCTGCCCCGGACGAAGAGAAGAAAGATGAAGCCACTACGGGAATACCGCCTCCTGATGCGGACGCAGCAGCACGCGCTGAGGTAAGCCTTGGATCCCTACCTCACTGGGACCATCCAACTAATTCCTATTGAAATGTATGGAAATTAAAACCATGACGCCATGCCATGACCTTCCAAGAATATAGTGCTCTCTAACAGTGAAAACCAGATTTCAAGAGGTTCAGTAGTTTATAGAAATTATTTCCCGGGTCTTCATTATTTATGCGACCTCGCATTTTTTTCGCGTGTTTTTGGAGGGAAAACCTGATATAAGTATCGATTTTTTTTAAAAGGAGGATGTTCTTAATTCGACTGTTTTTTTTTATTAACTACCAAGTATTCTAGGTACTAACATACCTACAGATTTTGTGTTCTTTCCTCTTTTGTTATAAGTACTAGACGTACAACCGCGGAACGACTTACATGTTATAAGTACGTTCCGCGGTTTCACCCGCGGATGTCCGGATCCTGTGGAAATACCTATAGGGATAAAAAGTAGCCATATTATTCCCAACGAAATCTGTATCCTCATTATTCCTCATATTAAGTTTCATAAAAATCGGTCCAGTAGTTTCAGAGCCTATTCGTTACAAACAAAAAATCTTTCCACTTTATAATAAGTATCAGGTATAGATGATAATATTCAATACTTATTGTATTTCTAGGTGAAACCGGAACCTACGAACTCTGAGGCGGTGACAAAGATAGATGACCAGAAGGCCACCACAGAAGAGAAGAAAAAAGACGCCTAATTTATATATAAAAAAATAAACTTTATACTATGAATAGTTATATATTAATTTATGTATATAATATAACTTTATAAAAAATATTTGGCCCTCAATACCTATAAGTACTCGTATGTGTATATTAATTTAATAAACTTTTCAATTTCGAAATCGAACATCATATTTTTCTAATATATTCCTTTCCTAACGTTTTCCCTCTCAAATTATCGTTCTGGTGAATAAATGAATACTTATTGAAAACATACAAACCCAAAAAACCATAAACAAAAAACCATACTAAAAACAGGGAGAAAACTACTTGAATTCTATGGACGGTTCCCTAACAGCGATTTCTTCAAATTCATTGATTGATTGTTCTAGTCTAAAAGCATAGAGCAGAAATCAGTGTTTTTAATGTCGGTAAAAATCTCACCTACAATTACATCTCAGCACTTTTGAGAACAACACATTCGTTACAACAATTGTTCACCAAGGAAGGCGACCGGTGCCGGTAGTAACTATTTAGTAGGCTGTGTAGCAAGGTCGTTGGCGTTACAGCCTTTTTTTAATCTAACGATGCAGTTTTATTTTAATCAAAATCGTTTGATAGTTTGATAGTTTAAGAAATACCCTGAAGGCAAACTATGCATTTAGCAGTAAGAAGCAGGTATCTGGCCCTAAAATTCAAACACAATTTAAAAAGAAATCAAAAACTATATAATATTGTAAGTAGGTAGGTAAGTTATGAGGTATTTGTGGTGAAGAAGAGTATATCCCTCACGCTTCCACCAGACGGCAGTTCTAGTGGAGTGAGGGGGACGCTGCGACGTGCTGTCGACTCCGACCCTTGGATGTAGAGGGTCACCTGGAAATTTGTCATTTAATTATTACCCAAAGTAAAGAGGTTGCATCTACTTAAGAGCTCATACACTCATCGCTCATTACGCCAATATTAAACAGTTGCGAAGACATCATAATATATCTGAATAATAAGATACCTGCGGGTAATAAGGGCCAAAGAAATTTTTTTAAACCTTTAGTTTAATAACAAGAAAATAAACAAATGACTTGTTTTCTGATAGACAATAAAACAAATATTTATCTAATGACCGTATCTAAGTAGTTTTCTCTACTTTTACGATATATAAAGTTTTTAATTAAGGTGGTAGGTGGCCCTTATTACTCGCCGGTACCTTAAAATTACTAACATTATAAGTACTGCATTGGTACCTAAGGGGGTAACTACGGGCCCTACCTGTGGTAGCTGCGTATGGACACTCGGTTCACTGGAGAGCGGCACCGAGCGAGGCGAGCGACGCCGTCGGCCGCGTCGAGCTCCGCGACGACGGACGCCCGGTGTTTCTACACAATAACACGTCACATAATGTAAGGTAGGTACCTTTGTTACCTGTGGTAACAAGGGCCACTAAAAGGTTTTTAAGCTTTTGCATAGCTATTATTGCGGGCTTTGAGCGCGGCGACCGAATCAAGAAATTCCGTAACGAAAATAAAACCTAACATCCCCCACTCCGTCTACCATGTAGCTCGGCCGAGCGTTCGCTTAACCTGTATGTATATGGTACGACTGAAGCTCGCACGATGCAATAGCTTTACCGCGGTAGTCCCCGAGTGCCACAAAAAACCTTAATAAATAACTGACTAAATAACAAGAAAATATAAAAGTGAATTGTCTTTCTAATTGAAAAAAAAAGCAAATATTTATCTTATAATCTGTTTTTAAGTAGTCTTCCTCATTTTTACGAAATATTTAGTTTTTATTAAGGTGGCCCTTATTGCCCGGAGGTACCTTACTCTGTATGAAATTAAAGAAGTAATATTATGTACTTTGACGACCTCATTGACGCGGTGAGAGTGAATTTCCGTCGTCGCCGAACCAATTTGTAGATACTCTGTTCACGGATTCATATTGAAATTATTTTCATAAAATATGTTCATCTTGTAGTGAAATAGAAATGTAACAGGTACGCAATCTATTACCCACTTAATCCTTTTAAGTTTTTAGTTTTTTATTCGTTCCTATTTCAGTTTCTAAGAAGGAGTGTACTACTCGGGATAAAAATATTTTATTCCTAGGGCTTCGTACTTAAAATCCGTCACTCTATAAAACGTCTTTACTTGACCTCTAGCAGCTATAGATCCAAAAAAGTGCCATAATTAATATAATATTATCTTAACCCCTTGTGAATACAATGTACAATGAGACCTACCTTCGTTGTTGTCTCTAGGTATGGGCGGTGGCAGCGGGTGCGCCGCTATGGGCTTCAACAGAGACGTGCGTTTCATTTCGATCAGACGGAGCAAGCATTCGAGGGCTGCTTGCTTATTCTGTGGTCAAAATCAGCCAAGTTTTACCTTTGCTTGCCACAAACTGATAACACCTTGCCAAAAAAGTTAGCTTATAATGAGTTAGCAGGTTCAAAATCAAGATACAGAAGAAACTAAACGTAACTTAAATGATAGAAATGTGCCAGCCATTGGTGCCAGCTGATTAAGTCGAAAGATCTGCCGAAAACAAGAGCTCGAACAAGACTCGGTCAGCCAATTAAGACGCGTTGCGTAGCAGAGTGAGACTTCGCGCTCAATGGCCTTCTGCTGACACAGTGTGCTATATCGGCCAGTATCACGTGGAAAAGTTTAAAGGGCGAAGAACTAGGAATGGGTACGGTGAGTATTTAGGTAAGTACATGTCAATAAAGACAGGTCAGCTTGAATAATAACGGAATGACACCCTGGAGCGGTGTTAATAGATTGTAGCAAGTAAAGGTACATAACGTAATTTGACAGTTATCTACCAGTAGGTAAAATCGGCTCTTAGACTAATAGGTACAGATTGGATGATAGCAGTTTTCTCAAGTCAAAATTCCTCAATCGGTTGGCAATAGAGAATTCAAAGAATTCGGTTGTTACTCTTGCCCTATCGAGTGGAATTTTCTGTGACAATAGAAAATTCACTAGATTAATACTATAGAAAAACGATTTTAAAAAACTGCTTCTACATAATCTGAAGTCGGGCAACCAAAATACAAACAAAGAGCCCAAATACAAATTAAATTAGTGTGGGTACCTACTTAGTAACTATTTTTCCGAACCGTATTTTAATCCAGTTTTTTTTTTACTATGTTGTAACAATAAAATAGTTAGGTATTATAAATACAAATCGTTGAGTGCAAAAAAGTCTAGGTGTAGTTTGTACCTTCTTATCTCTTTTGAGGATGGTTTCTATTTTTTAACTATACTAATTGTAATGTACAATAGGACTGAGCTAATATAAGAGATGAACAAGTAACACTAACCCACACTGACTGATATCAGCTCGCAGCAAACGTACCAGACGTGTTCACTCCGCGGCGGTCAGTAGGCTACTGCCTCCTCGCCCCGCGACCCGCACGCGCGCTGCTTGAGACGACAGAACTACCCACAATCTATACACTACACTAATATTATAAAGGATTAAGTAGGTACGCAATAATAACCCTTATTTCATCAAGCAGCGGATCAAACGCGGCCGCATCCGATGTATCTTTGAGCGTCTCCCAACTCTTGTACAGTTTGCGGTCTGAAAGTCGAACTGCGCTCTCAAGCTCGCGGATCTCTGAATCAATATCGAAATATATTGGTGTGTAAGACACGTGACAACAGAAGTACTTTAGAGGACTTACCACGAGTTGTTTACGAAGGTACTAGATCATATGTATAGTATTTAGCACTAAACTTAAGGCGCTCTTCCAGTACCGTGTGTAGGTATTCACATTACCTTAGCCCCCGCTCTCAAAAACGTAGCGTGCTGCGTGCTAATTGTTATATTTGATCGATATGCAAAAAATTTTAGCATTAATATCCACAAATATAGTTCCTAGAGGTCAAAACCTATCATTTGATTCATTTTTAGAAACAAACGTTAACTATTTTTGAATAAAACAGATCTAATAATTCTCTGTTTTCTAACATTTTTTTATCGAACGAAGTTGTTTAACAAAAATATGGTTATTAAACTACAATATCCATTTATATCCAAATAACAAAAAAAGAGTATTTGATTACTTAGAGTTGCTTAAAACAAAGGTCGATTTTGGTAGCTTTATTAGCACCTGCCCTTAAAGATAGTTCTTGAATTGGTAATACGTGAACCGAGATGGATAGCTTCTCATTAGACCGCGGGGTCGAGTCCGGAGCGAAGCCAGTCCGTGTTGTACGTTTATATTACACCGGATTATAAGCCGCCGAGAGGAGAGGACGGGGCGGATCCATGGAGTAGACGGGCGTTGTCCGTGCACGGACGGTACACGGAACATGCACTGTGTAATTTGCTTCATAAAAAATATATGTAATGTTTCAAACACGTACCCCGTCCGGGCCACATACACGGCAATGAGAATCACCCTAAAACGGTATAGCTACCTATTTCTACCCTTGAAACTTAGAGATAAGTAGGCACAACTGGAATAATTATACAAGCAGCCAATACGCGAACTGACACAGCTTAAACAGGATGTTCAAAAACATGAATATTTCTTGTAACTAGCTAAAATAAACGTCAATAAAAAAATATTCTGTTGGAATAATACGCATGAGATCACATTGAATCGTGTTAAAAACTAAATAAGGATGTGTGTCTTCGGAACGCGTCCACCAATCAGAAGAAGACACAAGAAACACAAATGGAGTTCTTGTGACGCGACGAAGACAGTGATAGATACTGTTTATGGTATGTCAAGTTTCGGCCGCTTGTGCACATTCCAGTTATATCTCACGGAAAATATTTAAAACAACTCATGGTAAGTCCTCATAGTTTACACATCAGAAACAATAAGAGATCGTTACAGAGAAAAGTAAATACACAGAGAATAAATAATAAGTATCTAAGAAGTAGTGTGTTGCTGGAATGGGTAAAGCCTCAGCATGTGCTGCAGATACACACACACATCAGCAGCGCTGGCCTTCCGGCCGCACCCTGGTTGCCTTACCAGTATTATTGAGCTGTGTAAGATGTTCCCTCAACTGGTTGGCGTGTTCCTTGAGGGCCCTGCGCTGTAGACGCACGCGCGCGACCACGTCCTGCGCGTGCTTCGCTTCAGCTGCCAGTGCGGATACGTCGCGAGCTTCGCGTTCCAGACGTTTTTCTAATTCACTGGGGTTAATGATGGAAAAAGGATTAGATCGCCCCTATCTAGCTTTTTCTATTCATCCACAAGTTCCATTCCCATATCTAGCCTGCTCATGTTCAAACTCAAAAATTATATTGCCTTTAACTACTGTGTGTACCTACCTACCTTGGAGCAACGGTATGGTCGAAAAAACATAATTAGAAAAACTCAGATGAATTAAAAAAATGAAATAAGAAAAAAATATTACGTAAGACAACCTACCAAACCTATTCAGGTAGAAAACGTAGCTACATCACTCCTGAATAACAGTTCTGGAGTAATGATACCTTGGGGAGTTATGTACCAAATGCACACTCACGCAGGATACTCCCCGGTGACTTTAGCGTACGATTGTATATTTCTGATCACTTCCACCAGGTGATGCAGCTGGTCGCAGAACTCGGGCAACTGTTCTGGAGTCAAGTATTGACCCCCGTACCTTAAAAAATAGTATTTTATTTAGGAAAAGCTTTAGGTAAGTACGTAACTTTATGGCAAAAAAACCCACGTAAATCTCGACCCCTTTATACAGATAGTATAATAGGTAACCTATCTGTTATTCCAGGACTTTAGCTACCTACGTTACCAATTTTAACGACATCGGTTCAGTAATTTTTGCATGAAAAGGTAACAAACATATTAACACGAAAAATTTCACATTTGTTGTATTATACTGAAAGAATAGGACCGCCCTAGCGCCAATCGCCATTTTGATAATTGTCATACATCACAAAGTATAATAGACTCTATTTTCTCTGACCTTAGGTCGATATTAGCTGCGAACTGGTCGTCTTCCATAACGCTGGAGGTAGCCGGCATCTCAGGGTTCTCAGGGTTGGTGTCATAGTCGAACGAGGCGATGTCGCATCCGATGTTTTCACTCATGCTAAAAACGTACCTTATGACGAAAGAGTTAAGGTTGGAAATTGAAAATCGACCATATATAAGTCGTTAAAAAAAAACGTTTAGCACTAAACGCATTAAGCTCCTATGCTATGTAAAATCCAGACTTCAGCTATCAATATAACAAGTTTTAATGCAATTGGTTCAGCAATCTTTGCACGAAAATGTAACAAACATCATGCCGCTGTTTTTCATACATAACTTATCTGAGAAATCTTATGATTAAAATGTACCCAATACTCATTCGCATTAACTTTACTACCTACGCCCCGCGGTTTCAGCCGTGTGAGTCCCGATTCCGAGGGAATATTAGAATAAAAAGTACTATCCAACACTAAAATATTTTTTCAATTAGAACCAGTGCCTCGAAGTCGTCGGGCGTATGTGATTAGGGCAGGATAGCCATACAAAAGCTTAGCTATCGCGCCCTCATCACACACGCCCGACGACTTGAACCTCATATTGAATCGAGACACAGTACCTAGTTCCTGAGATTAGCACGTTCAACCAAATAAACTCTTTAATTGTATAATACTAGTATATAACTAACGCAGTAGACGATGTATATGATATTCCCTTGTCCAGCGAGTGAGTGTGGTGACTCTCTCCGCGCAGTTTGTTTAGAAGCCGGCTCAGTCGGGACCGCCCGCCGCCCTCCATTGAACGTGATACTAATTACTGTAACATTTACTTATAAATAGGTATTACATTGCGGGACAATTCACACAGCATACAGCGCCATCTAGCCCCAAGCTAATCAACCAGTGCGCGTGCCAGATAACGAATATAATACTTTTCTTTTGTAAATATATTATACTTAATAACTCCCGATCCCGTAGGAATATCGGGTTAAAAAGTAGCCTATGTTACTCCCAATGAGTCAATGTATCCTCACACAAGTTTTATTAAAATCGGTCCTATTCGTTACAATCAAAAAAATCTTTCATTTTACATACATATTTTCATTCTTATTAGTGTTGATATAGATATACATACAGAAACACCAGACCAGAAACAAATATTTGTTTAAGGCGGGAATCGAACCCGCAACCTTTTGCTTCGCATGCGGATATTCGGCAGACGTGCCACAGAGGTCGTAAAAAGTTCAATTTATAATGTGGTTCATCAGCATTTATCAAATACCGTGGTATTTACTGATCGTGTAAGCTAGTGTATTGAAAAATGACAGTATTTACCATGCATGCTTTGCCCGTTTATTCCGACGATGGAGTATAATCCAACAATAGGTATTTATCATACTTATTATAAACTGAACGTCTAGCTTTGAATTAGACCGCATCGTCACTTACAGTCAGGTGACGATAGTGGAGCAAGACCTAAGGCCTACCACCGGTTGATTGTCTGCTCCGCTCACCTGTGGTACTTTAGCGCCCCCCTGTGTTACTTTTGAGAGCTAAATCCTACAGACGCAAGTATACCTTAACGCCTTCTTGAAAAACAATAAAAGTAATACTTACATATTGATTTGTTTAGTAGTTTTGTTATCTTGCGGAATTAACTGTTAGTTTCAGTGGTTTCATGTCCATTTTTTTTATATTTTACAACCAGATAATAAGAGCTGCATTTTGATGTTATGTTGATAAGTTTTGTCAAAGTTGTCTATCGTTTGACTTCAGCTCAAAGGAGTTTTGGTTTAAGAAGGTTTACCTAAACATAGAAGTTCCTTGGTCAAAAGTACTCATTATTCGACTTGCTCAAATAAGTTTTTGTCTAAGAAGGTTTACCTAAACATTTAAGTTCCTTGGCCTTATTTTTGACTAGTAGTGTCCCGCGGTTCCGTTCGAGTTAGTTCCGATCGTATAGGAAATCGGAATAAATATAGCAAGGAAGGCAACATTCGGGGCTAACGGCACAAGTAGTCAGTTTTTCGACGTTGCGTTAAACGTGTCTCAATGAATAAAGTCGAAGGAGTGAAAAACATCAAAATAGGTCAAGTTCTTCTTTTTCAATGTTTATTTAAAGTATCCCTTCCAAGAAAATAGAGCTATCCAATAGTGAAAACAAGATTTCAATCGGTTCAGTTTATATCAGTTCATAGATTAGTTTTCTACTACTTTGTCTGAAACCTATCAACTGGTTTTTTTTATTTGCTTACACATATAGAAATATGCTTATTATATGAAATAAAACGAAATTTATGCAGTTTTTTACTGAATTGTAATTTGTATAAAAAATACAATTATAATTATTAATAGGTATAGACATAATAAAAACCATAATTGCAAAACATTGAATGCAGTATAATAATTAAGTACATTATTTTAGTAGGCACTCAGTGTTTTAAGTACTATACTCCGCGCTCTATGTGATGGCTCGCCGCGCCCGGTGACGACCAATTAATTAAAGACAACTAATTACTTTTAAATAGTAAAAGAGGTTTCTTATCACTGGAGGCTTGGTAACTTTGTCGTTCAGATGGTCACACACTGTTGTATTTTCATTCAATACTTTCTGTTAGTATTTTTAAGTAGCTTACTTTAAAACAAAGCATCTATTAAAAATCTAAAACTTTATTTTAAAGTAAGCTACCATACATAAAGTATGGATACGTATAGAACAGAGGGAAAATACAACAGAGTGAGTCAGTTTGGCCATCCAGAGGGGGAATATTGCCCGCCTTCTGGAGATGATGCCTCGTGGGGATGCCCTCGAGGACGTTTTCTATTTAGGTATTATATTGTTTTCATTTTAACGATGACCGACAGTGTCCCCGGTACTACTTAAACAGAAGAGTTAAGTACCCGAAAATTGAGGCGACTTACATTTGTTAATTAAGGCGGTACTAGCGCAGCGCACCTTCATATAGTGAACAGAGTATAACACTTTGAAGACTTTCCTAAACAAGTTGGTCGTAAAATGACCAGAGTCTGTTTAATTTTGGCTTCGCTTTAGAAATGCAATTTTTAAAATTATACTGTTTTTCCGTGGAATTTCATTGAGCGTTTTCCAAAATCTCAGTTTTAAAAGGCTACCACCAATGAAAGCGATCGCTTGGTTAATCTTAAAATTGTTTTGAGACTGTAGTTGTTTACAATACAATCAATAAAGTTTAGATGCTGATAATTGTCATAAATAAGGTTATCTTTGCAATTGCTTTCAAACATGATAAGCCTGTTAAAATGTATTTTTTTTAGTTTCGATAAATTGAATGCTCCTATGGCCAAGATATTTGACATTGACACGTAAATACGTTAGAGCGCCATCTATCAAAAACTAATAAAAAGAGTTTAAAACACTCCTCAGCCCCATGTTTTAAAAAACCGTTTAAAATGGGACTTTTTAGAGAAAAATCAATGAAATTTCAAGAAAAATACAGTTACAAAAATGTACTACATACTAGGGGAATAAATGTAGGTAAATAGAGCTCGATGCGAGGGTAGACAGAAGTTAGAACCTTCGTTACTTAAAGCGATACCACTGGAACCAGTACCTAACAATGACTAACTAATATAACCTTACCACGTAATGCAATTGCTATCCTTTTCAATTCAATCGTTGAAAAAAACAAATAAAGAAACATTATACTTGAACAAGATCCAACGCCAATGAAATTAAAATAGGACCACCTTTGAGATATTCTCTTTTTAACAAAAATTTCAAAGTTTTTAAATTGTAAGTAATAATTGTTAAAATACGAAAACTAAATAAATGCATCTCCAGATCAAAATTTAACAAAATCATTTAATTTTTGCAACAACTGTTTTGAAAGGGATAACAATAGTAATAGGTGGCAGGGCGCAGCTTCTAGCTCACAAAAAGGCACGAATTTCCTGAAAAAGCTGGGACTAAATACGCTACTTTTTTCTTAAAAAGACAAATAAAGTCTAACAGAAAGTACTAAAATAGGACAGAAAAACTAAAAAACGTTACTTTAAAACTTAAATAGTTATTCGTTTTTAAACTGCATCTCTACCGCTTACCGTAAAGAAATTTCCTTTTCAAAGTAATAATTAATTAACTATTTTTATTGATATTCTAAATTAGTTTCTTTGATTTCAATTGTAAAAACGGCTCATTTTTTAACAACTATTACTCTGATAGAAATAGCAAATTGCTTTATGTGGTGGAGATGCTACATTTTAAACTTACACAAAAATGACAAACAAAAATCTATAATTTCATTGAGTTGAATTAATCCAAAATAGCGGAAAGTCCCATAAAATCTAGTCCCAGTGTGTTATAAAAAATAGTACAGTCTTACCAAAGGCCTGAGGAGAAGCCCCCTGGAGGTACGCGGACCCTTTTGGGAGGCTCTGCCTTGGCGTCATTAAACTTGGCGGATTCCACCTTGGCGGGTTCCACCTTGGAGTCAGCTACCGGGGCAGATTCTACCTTGGTATCAGCAATCTTGTTATCATTTATCTGGAAAGATAAGTAAAATATACATTTTTTGACGACTCCAGTTATCTACATACTAAATTTAATCGCCATCGGTTCGGTAGTTTTTATGTGAAGCGATTACAAACATACAATCTTTCACATATTACTGCTAAGCCCCGCGGCTTCACCTACGTAAGTCACGATCGTGTGGGAATATCGGAATAAAAGTATGCTGTGGTAATCTAGGGGCCTAAGTCTGCTAATACAATTGTGTTTCAATAGAGTGTCGACAGAATTGTTAAATACATTTAATGTCAAAAATATGACATTACATGTCAAATTGGTATTCTTCTGACTCACTTTGGTATTCTGCTCTAGAATCGTGGCTCAATCGAATCTCGATAGTTGTCAAAACGGTATATCGCTTAGCAACATATACCATGTTGCTAGGCAACACCAGCGACGTATCTATTACAGTTCCATTGAGACTCCATAGCGATTCTATTGCGATGTTATTAAAACTTTAACAGAATACCAAATAAAGTAACAATCTCGATATAATATCAACAGTCTCGATATAATGACAATGGTAAATCCATTAATGCAAAATAGCAGAATATGACCCCAGGTCCTTAGCTATCTATCTACATACCGAATTGCATTGCAATCGGTTCAGTAGTTTTTGCGTGAAGGAGTAACAAACATACACATTTAAAATATTAATATTTCCACTACTATCCTACTAATTAGTAGGATAGTAGGACTAGGTTTTGCCCGCGACTTCATCAGGGATAAAAAGTAGGCTATGTGTTCAACTGACCTCTTCCCTTAAAAGTACGGGTAGGATTTTTGGAAAATTCTAAGTGGATGCCTGCTATAATAGCTTTCTATACCTAGTCCGATCTGTCCGTTGGTTTCAGCTGTGCCTTAATCACAGTCAGGTAGGACTTCATTACATAGTATAAAACAAAGTTACTTTCCGCTGTCTGTCCCTATGTATGCTTTGATCTTTAAAACTACGCAACGGATTTTGATGCTGTTTTTTAAAATAGATAGAGTGATTCAAGAGGAGGGTTTATATGTAAAATACATGAATAATATAGCCGTGCGAAGCCGGAGCGGGTCGCAAATTAAAGAATAATGGCAAAACTTCAAACAAAAATTACTTGTTTGCGAAGAGGTTAGGTTCTTGAAGTTCTATGTGTAATGGCATCAGATTCTGATGAAAAAAAATCAAAAACACGTGACTTTATATGCTTATATCTGTCTTCAACTTTTGGTTCACGAAATACTATCAATTTCATTGTAATGTAGAAAAACGGAGAATTTTATGATATTTTTTCTATTTTGGCATATGCTTTAAGTATTGCCTAGCAATAATTTATATTAATAGATAGATTTCTCAACTAACCTCAGGAACGTTTTTAACGCATTCAATGTTCTCAGCCCTCGGGCTCTCAGACTTTGGTTCCGGTGCTTCCTTGATGGTATCCGGGGCCGGTGCGTGGTTACCGTTCTGTGATGCAGGTGCTTCCGAGCCGTTGGTAGGCCTGGGCTGGTCACCTTGGCCTGGAAGGTATTCATGGTATGATTAGAGCAAATAGAGTTGTTGGCTTAGATACCTCAACTTTAGATAGATAGGGTATGAACCTACCCCGCGTATGAAAAATGAATGTATCACTATTTATGTGGTTCACCCAAGCACGGATCTATTGATCTATATGGGTGGCTACTGTCATAAACACCTCAGCAGTTACATACAATAATACGTAGGTTTGGCTCTAATTAAACGGTGCGTATTATGTTCTACATTGTATGAAATAAATAGATAAATTCTTCATTGTAAACACTGTTTTTAAATTACAATAAATATAAAAAAACGAAGCTTAAGTTTTAGTGTCTTATCCTCAAAGCGATCTTTCAACTCAACCAACTTGATCAACTTTCATTCCAAAGTGTTCGCCGGCAGGGCAATCAATGATTTTTCTTACGAAAAAACTATGGGTGCTAACTTATTAACATTGGTGAAGGCAAACATCGTGATGAAAACAGTTTAGTTGGCTCCAGATGCTTTGATGAGTTATTCCATCAGCACACGGTCGACTAAGCTGAGAGGGTGATATAGGTGCTGGGCAAGCTTGCACTACAGAGCCCCGAAAAACATGAATTAAAGTTGCTAGCGCTAGTAAGATGTAAAGTAAGAATCAGTTGCGATGTCGATTTTTTACAAAGACGAGAGCATAAACGTTAAATGTGCGTTTATGTTCTTTGAACCTGACACAGTATACTAAAAACAGGCCAAGTGCGAGTCGGACTCGCGCGAAGGGTTCCGTAACATTATATTTCGTTGTTAGTGTTTGTTGTTATAGCGGCAACAGAAATACATCCTCTTGTGAAAATTTCAACTGACTAGCTATGATGCTTCATGAGATACAGCTGGTCACAGACAGTGAAGTCTTAGTAAAAGGGTCTCTCGTTTTTACCCTTTGGGTACGGAATTCTAAAAAGCATGTTGTATTCAGTAGGTATTAGATCTTTCTTACCAATCTGGCTTGGTGGTTGGGGCGGGAAGGCGCGCCTGCCTCGCGGCGGCTCCGGCTCTCCTCCGAATATGTCAGTATGTCCACCGCCTGGGGGGCGGAGCACCCTCGACGACGAACGTGTGTTGTCCGATAGACCAATGTTGAATGGTGTCGAAGTCATGATTGCTGAAATAAAGATACAACATTGTGAAAATAAGTTACTGGTAAATCTTCCAGAGCTTTAAACTTTGATGTAGTCGTCTTTGAGGATATATGGAGTATTTAAATGAAAATAAACAGGTTAGATTCCTGGCTAGGGTAATGAATTTTCCAAAATTCTAATGATGCCAGTTTTTGTTTTTGTTTAAATCGGGCACACAACTCCTTTCAGAATTTTCCGCTGTCTCTTATAGTTAAGATATTGCCGTGAAGGCCCAGGCAAAAATTCAACCTGTATACGCAGGTCTTTTGAGAACACTAAAGTGTCGCCTTTAAGGACTCAGGTCCTAAAAGGACCCTCTAAGTGTTGCCTTTAAGGACCTAGGTGCTTATAATCCCAGATCCTTTAAAGCCACTAAAGTTTTCCTGAAAGGCCCTGGGTGATATCATCCAACTGCACTCAAACACTTTCTAACGACACTTAGGTGATAGAAAACCTTTAACTTTTCAGATAAGTATTCACCTATGAGAAATTGTACCTATTTTGGGGTAAATCAGGCCAACGATTTTCACGAACAAATAAGTACCAAATTTAATTACCCACATCGATCCGTGAATCAGACTGAGACGCACCGATAAAACCGACATCATGTACCTATAAACTAAATCACGAATATCTAATGATAGGTATATCCACACCGAACTTAGGTAGGTACCTACCTACCTTCTTTATTTCAAATAACGGTGGCTAACATGATTTGGGCGATCAATTCGGTTGAATGTTCAAAAGTATAAGAATTGTGTTTTCCTTTACACCATACATAATTATCGATAATTATAGCAATTTTATATTTGCCTGGTTTGTCACACTCACTGTTGGAAAGAGATGGCCCTTTGTCCAGCAGTGTGACAATCGTTAAATATTCAATCCGATATGTATGTTTTTTTAAGCTATTGCATAGCTTTATCGCGGGCTTTGAGCGCGGCTAAATCAAGAAATTTCGTAACGAAAATAAAACCTAACACCCCCCCACTCCACCTACCATATAGCTCGGCCGAGCGTTCGCTTAACGTGTTTTTTTACTGTATGGCAAATTTTTGTAACATTTGTTCAGTCGTTTTTCGCCTGGAGGAGTCAAAAGTTGCCAATAGTGCATTACGATATAAGTGTGGTAAATTGATCTTTGCATAGAGGCGGTTTATGACGCGCGAGCGGCAGCGAGCGTGTTATAGAAGCCAAGATGCAAAGATCAATTCCACACGTATATCGTACGACGTTTTTTATCACAGTTGCGAATAAAATAAAAGATTTGAAAAGAAAACAAAATAATAACTAGCAAAATATTTGTGATAAGTCTATGTTTATATTTTTTTAAGTCAATATTTTTTTGTTAATTATGCTCCGGAAAGGCCAGGCTAAAGACTTTTAACCTATACAGCCTCGTCTGACATACAATATTTTTTAGGGTTTTTTCTATTTGTTTTTGCGTCGGGGGTTAAGAACAAAATACAATGGTACGGAAAAACAATATATTTAAGTAAAGAAAAAACAAAAAATAAACAACTCAATTTTTAATCGTTTTCTAAGTCATTATCACGTAAAATTTTCGTTCGTAAACCGACTTTAGAGACAACCATTTTTGCTAGCTAAAAAACTCTTTGGTACCTACCTTTTTATACATCAAAACAGTATGTAATTAGCAGTAAGATACGTAATTAACCTATCAGGATAACTTTACAGCACTAGGTTGGCAATATAAAACGCACGCGTGCATAATATGTTGGATTACGAGCCTAAAAGCCGTTGAATAAGATCCACTTTATGAGCAACTGTGATAAAATAGTACATTACGATATAAGTGTGGCAATGTAATGGCGTAGTATATTTTTAGAAACTGCTCGATTTTCATTTGAGACCCCTCACGATAGGTTTCAGAAAAAAAATCTTCTATAACTTCTTTATATATAATATTTATTCTATATTATATATATAAAATATTCTATAAATACAAATTTCAAATATTTTTGTCTGACAAATATATCAACGCAGCTCAAACCAATGGATGGATCGGTAAACAAATTGCCGTTAAAACGCAAGCATCCGCTAAGAAACGATTTTGAGGAATTCAAACCATTAAAATGTAGTATTCAATACGATCTGTATGTTGGAGTACAAATAACTTGTGGTAGGGCCCCAGTGGCCATTACGTACATACTGCCCATTACGGAGTCAATAAACGATAAAAATCATCAGATCGTCAAACAAATAAACCTATTATATTCAAATTGTAATAAATGGCATGAGTACATGCGTCAGTATGTCTGTGTTTCAGTCTGGCTGACTCATACCACTGGGTTAGTCATGAAATACTCATTAATTTCAGATTATGGTGACTAGAGCGTGACATAGTGGAGAGAAAATTGATATGAATCAGGATCGTTTTCTTAGGTTTTAGGCAATTTGAAGTCATTTGAAAAACTATTATTATCGAATTGATTGTAAGTTTTACATTTTTTATAAAAACAAAATGGGCCATCCCATGTCTCCAAATTATATTTATTTCGTTAAAATAAAACTTCATACTATTAAACCATCCAAAACAAATTTAATTTTAAAAATAATCATATATCACGCTATATATTTTTGTCGCAGGACATAAAATAGTCCTGCGACAAAAATATGTTGCGTGATGTTTTCAGTAATTTTTCGACTAAGTAGGTATAAAAAAATTAAATTATTATTGCGTAAAAATAAGTACGATTTATCTATGTTATGTCTGTATTTGAACAGGACTGTATTATGGGAATAGCAAGGGGTAATTAAATAAGCTCAGTCGCAAATATCCGTTCGTAAAATGTCTAAAGGTAGTAATATGCATTTCTTCATGTTTTATCTTAAACCTCATGAAAAGGTCAACCAACTTGTAACCACTATACCTGAGCAAATACAGAGTGATTCATACCAACAATTACGGGCTCAGCGAACCTCTTAAGCAAACATGAACCTACGTTCCCTTTTATTTTCACAAATATCCAGTATTGGTACATTTACTTTGCATTGGCTTAAAAAAGAACGGCGATACTAAGGTATGGGACTAAGGTTCTTTTACGTCAAATAGACTTTTAGTTGACCTCATCTCACCCAAAGGGAAGCGACGATGAGTTCGAGGACGTAGCAAGCTCGCCTAGAAGGATAACGGCATGCCTGGACAACATAATGGAACGCGACGAGTCAATTTTATATTTAAAGTAAAATGCTTATTTTCCTCACGGCTTATTCTTACAAAATACATAGTAAATATTTCGTTTTAAATAACTTTAATAGTGATTCTTACGGTGCACATGGCTTAGTTTCTCATGAGTATCTTTTCTATCCTAACTATATCCTATCATAAGACGCAGGGAACTGGTTTCTTTAATTGGTGTGTATTAATCTCGATTGTGACTAATGTGAGTAAAGTCGCGAGCAATACTTAGTTGGCAATATAAATTAGCTTTATTACAATAAACAGGATAACTGAATACTTCACAGTTTTCTTGGCAAATATTGAAACAATGGTCTCAACTGTTTAAACATCTGTTATGTATGAATGAATGCGTATTGAAATAATAATGCAGAGTTGTAGACTGGCGCCAAATATATTGTATTGAAGACGAATATTAAGAATATAATAACAGCTAACCTTTGCTTAACCTCTAAGGAGGAGGCTTTACCCCTAAGTATAAACTGTTTACCAGATTGCGCGACGCAAGGGAGGGTAATGTGTTTATCGGTCTATATATGTATGTTTGTTACTATGTGGTTTTTTAGAGGTCAAAATAAGTTCGGTGGTTTTTGAGATTACCGCGTTCAGACAGACAGACAGACGCGGCGTCGTCGTGCCCCACTTTGGTTTTATAATAACTTTTTGTTAATAAATAGGCAACCAGCTGGGACAAACACAGACGATCCTAAGATCATGACGGGATGAGAGACTCGTTCATGGAAGTAGGCAGTCGTCTATAACACAAGAGTGCTAGAGTAGGACATCATGGACCAGTAAGATAAGAATAAATACGCTGATTTTGATTTAACTTGGTATGAGTATACTTTGCATCCATAGGCTAATTTTTATTCCGATATTCCTTAGGGACCGAGACTAAAGTGGGTGTGCTGCTATACTCAATTTCGATTACAAATATAATACGGTTTGTAAGTAAATTCTTACTGAAGAGGTAAATTAGCTTCCATACTGGTCGATTTATCGTGTTAATCGCATTATAAAGTACTATACATATAGGTACTATGCTTGCGTTTCCTCGTATTGAATCCCTTTTTAGGCAACTAACTACCATATATCAACGCAACTAGGTCGGTAATCGATCGTATAACTATTGTCATGCGATCCTTATTTGTATCAATAATGCATGCCTTTGATTGCAAATGTCGTATGTTGTTGTAAAATAAGATTTAATGGTATTGTTTTAGATTCTAATTTCGAATGAGTGAACGTGGGCTCTAAACAGGGAGGTAGTAAGGACGAAATAGAAAAGGGCATGCTCATTTAAAATTAATATACATGCCGAAATTAAATATCTATTATAGGCCACAAGGACAGTTAAATCAATTTTTTATCTTTTGTCCCCATGTAATAAATCAATAGATATTTCGTATTTTTGATCAAATATGATATTTACATTTATAATCCATTATCTTTACAAGATTGCTTTTAACTTAATGTATAAAATCGGCGATTAACGCTTTATTGATGTTAAAAAAGTTTATCGAGATTGATTAATAGGTACCTACTGAAAAATATAGAAATGTTAGCTGTAAATTACAATTACAAATCGAATCGTATGGTTAATTGATTCGAAACAGATTTATGAAAGTGATTAAGAAAATAATTGGTTTTTAAGTGGTAAGTAGTAATCAACTACAACGCAATTTTCTGTGGAAAATGACGTATTAATTGGAGTTACGTGCAAAATACAGCTAAATATTTAATGAAGTATCCATATTATCATTAGTTTTCAGTATTAGTTTTTGTCGTTAGTTACGTACTAAAATTAAAGTTCATATCAAAATTGCAAATTTCCATTAACTAATTGCAACACTATTCTCCCATGTTGAGTAAAAGGTAAAAGCTATTAGTAAATGTCCTCCTCTTTCCCTGAGTACGCCACCCCCGGGCTAGCAATTATGGAATTGTAGTAAGTAGGATTGTTTACTGTAAAACTGAAAGTGTTGGTTGATTGCCCCCTACCCCATTCCCTGAATACGACTATCAATTATTAAAATGCTATTTGTACTGATGGTTTATCGACACGCACGTGACTCACATGGGGTACTACAACAAAGTCCCAGGTTCAATTAAAGTATACGTATTATTAAATGCAACCCTCCACGGACCCCTTAGCTCGTTACCCTGAATCCTCCTTTTCCCCCAGACTAGTAATTATAATATAACTAGAAGCTACTTTCTTGCTTTTACTTTCTGTATGTCGTGATCTGTTTCTTCCTGTGTTGTACATATAAAGTTTTCTATCTATCTACACTCCGCGGCTTCACTCGCATCAGTCGGGCATCGTGATTGGGATAAAAAGTAACCCATGTCCTTCTCCAAAATCCCATATTTTTCCATACCATCATTAATTTCACCATCAACATCAGCTATTTGGCGTATAAATATTGCAGGCCAACCCACACAGCGCCACACCTAGCTCCAAGCTAAGTAACTAAGTTTGTGTTATGGTGGCTGATCAACAGATAGAATACCTACTTGAATACTTTTTTTTGTAATTACAGACTTTTTATACAATATAATATTATTGAAATACCCAGATCAGAAACAAATATACAATATTTGTTAGAGACGGGAATCGAACCCGCAACCGTATCACAGGGCGAGTGTTCGCCCACCGCGCCACAGAGATCAACGATTTGATTAATCGGTTCATTAAAAATGAAGTACATTCACCCCCCTAAAATTTACCCTGAATCCACCCCACCAGACAGTACTAAATCGACGAATTGATTCAGCGGTTCACAAAAATGAAGTAAATTCACCCCTCTAAAGTTCACCCTGAGTCCGCCCCCACCAGTTCAGTACTAAAATGTTATATTATATGTTGTATGAGTTGTACCTCGACACGCACAACACTAATATAGGGTTGTGGTCGTTACACAAAGCCACAAGTTCAGGAAATACCGTGCAATAACATATTGCCATTGTTTTGTATAATAATTCATTGTTTAATTTGAAAACAGGAAAGAATTTCGGTTCATTCCTCGGGTTCGATTTCCTTGTATATTCAGGCAACAAAAGTGCAGTTAATAGAGCTCCAAAACAGTCATTAATATAATGATTTCAACTTAGGCAAGATTCTAAGGTCCTGCGCTAGTTAAAGTTTAAAATTTTCCACCTTATGAAATTAGAAGATAAACATTCAAATACATAATAGTAATTTTAGAACTCTATGGTAGAATTCTGTGGCCGACTGCACAATTGATACTAAAGTAGGTATATTTTTTTATTAATACTCAAAGAGTTTTATGAAATTAACTCCTTATGCAGCATAACGGAGTTTTCAAATTGCATGTAAAGTCTGAAGATAAACTGGTAAATAAGCAATAAATCTACATCACTATATAGTATTACAGAAAGTCTCTTTCCGCTGTCTGTCTGTCCCTATGTAGGCGCTTAGATGTTTAAACTACGCAACGGATTTTGATGCGGTTTTTTTAAATAGATAGTGATTCATGAGGAAGTTACATAAAACAAAACTACCATGCGTACGAACGAAGTCCCGGGCAACAGCTAGTTTGTATTAAAGAGAAAAGGTTTTTTTTGTTTGTTTGTTTTTAAATCGAATAGACTCGGAAAACCAATTTTGATGACACTTAGGTAGTGTGAGAGTGGATACATTAATTCAGGGAGTAAACATAAAATTCTTTTGTACCCAAGAGATTGGAACTCCCAAGTCCCGATCCCGAGAGATTTACCAACGAACTAGCACCGCCCCGCGGTTTTACCATGTCAATTAATAAGATTCAATGTATCCTCATACTCAGTTTCATTATAATCGGTAAAGTAGTTCTAAAGAGATTTTAGTTTTTGATCTAGATTATATTTTATATACGAAAAAAACTGTCTGCGAAGTTTTCACACATTAACAGCTAAACAAATTTTGGTATAGAACCTTTAAGGACATAAGCTACTTTTTATCCCAAGTCCGGACGGGGGTGAAAACACGGGGCGCAGTTAGTTAGTAATATTTAGACACATATTAGATAAAAGTTCATTGTATGGAGATTGATAACATTAAAATGTTGACATTTAGGTCATCAATTCCATTCTGAGATATTGTTTTATAGCCACTTCCTTTGTTTGGTTTCTTTATCATCATGGATTTCTTAAGATTATTATGACTCAATTGAATATTAGATAGGTTTACTTATAACTTTTTGCTTATCTATTGTTATAAGGTTTTGAATAAAGGGAGCTGTGTTTAGGTTAGATGAAAACCACTAGGGTTAATACCGGGTTATGACATCTGGGCACTTTCTGAAGGCCCATATCTTTAGTTTAAGATGTTGTGTCCATGTGGTGTCATGCAAATGAGTTCAAAATGATAAAGATATTCTTGACTTTTGACATCAAAATACTGTCCTCACAGTATGACAGTACTCCTTACTACTACAAGCACTGCCACTCTATAAACTTACTAGTAATAGTAATACTATTAATGCAGGTCAATATTTAAATATCATGAGATATGCAATAGGTTAGGTGAACGTAATGGATTTATGTTACAATGGATCAAGAGACACAGTCGCTCCAGAGGTATTGATGGTAGTGATGAGCTGGCAAAAAGAGGAGCGGAATCAATGGGCTTAGCCCCAACACTTTCAAACCAACTCTCAAGTCTGGATCAGTAATCATGCTAAAAAGCGAATTCTCTGGGCTACACTGGAGATTTTAAGCCAGGCCAAAATAGCACTTGCTCAATATCAACCAGTATTGTAAGCTCTCAGTTATAAGCATTTTGACTGGTCATGGCACTTTAAACAAACACTTCTACATCTTGGGTATAATGAATAGTGCCCCAAGCAGAGCATGCATGGAGGCTGAAGAGATGACATACTCTTGGACTGTGTAATACTTGAAGAAATTGAACTCAAGGTAACATCTAGTGGCAGAATTTATGGAAAAGCTGGGTTTTTTCTTTCCTGACACGTTTCACATGAAAAGAACTAACTAATGAGGTAGGTCTCAAAAACAGCCCGTTTAAAAGTACAAAAGATGATGTAATAATATGATCGTAATGTCATTGATATTAATATCTCCTTTGAACTACATAAATGATGGTCATGTTAAATCAATTGAGACATTGTTCTTATGATCTTCATGCTTCAATGGTCTGTTGAGAAAGGTTATGCATGTACCTAGATAGGTATAGCTCTCTGTTATTTGTTCTTATTTCTTCTAGAATATTTATATTCAAAAATAAGAATTCTTTGTTCATGTCCTTTCTAAAACAAGGCTTTTGAAAAGTTATGTAATCTATTTCATCAAAATTAGTTGAGCCTTTCTGCTAAGACAAAAGATAATGCCATTTGTAATTTAAATGCTTATAGTTAAGAGAAATAGTGTTTTTCAATGTATATGGGTGCAGCAAGTCGAACAATAAAACCACATGGTTAGAGTTGTTATAATTTATGACTAAAACTGTCCAGGAAATGTACTTCAGAAGATCTTTAAGAGGTCTATTTATGGAATTTAACCTCTGATGGAATGTAGACAAGATAGAACCGGTAAAACCTGACGGAGCCCCACTTACATATACCTACCTACGTAATACACGACTTTTCGCAAATACAAAGCGATGAATGGCTAATAAAATACCACAACGGACAATAGAGAGAGTAATTATGACTTATCTAATACTAAAATAACTGTAAAATATATGAAATGAGCCCACACGGTCAGACTATTCAAGCGACGAAAAATAACGGTTAAGTTTCATCCTGGCATCATTTTGCATTTAAAATCGTATTTATATGGACTTTTGATACGCAAATTCCTGATATTCTCAATATTCACGCACAAGAGGGACATAAAGTATCGTCCTACGATAAACAAAGCGCATTGACCTTAGAAATCTTGAAAAATAACGGCCTAACCAAGCCTCTCCCGTCATCGGCATCTGCAGAGCTTTTTTTATGAAATATGTTAAACTTACCTAAAAATCAATTGCAGCACAAACGATGAAGTTCTTGAAACACTTTTTAATAATTTTTCGTAACCGTGACTTACTTTTTGATTATTTTACGAAGAAACGATTACTCACCTCACTTTGCTGTCGATTTATCTTTTTTTATCAAGAGGGGGGAGGGTGAAAAAGGAATTGACAGTTTTTAGTAATGTTACCATAGCATACAAACTTAATTCTTCGGTAATATTTAATTTCAACAGAATAATAAATCAAACTTACAAACGACTAATTTAGAAAAAACCAGATGAAATAATGGACAGGAATATTATTAGTATGGCATCTATTGAACTATTGCTTTTACAAAACTATTAAATTTTATTTGTCCATAAAATTATTCTCTGCCTTTATAATTTATAAAAAATGGTAACCCTGATAAAACGTCCACAGATAAAAAATGCTTTTTTTTCCTGTGGTAATTTACGGACTAGTGATGTGAATTCGTGAATTTTCGAGCAAATTCGATATCGAAATTGCTAAAAACAAAAAAAAAAAAATATATGGAAAAACTGTTTCATAAAACATTTACTATTTTTAATGCCTTGATCGCACGCACCGAGTAGAGTGGCGAGACTTCTCGGCAAGTCGTCTAAATGCATAAAATTATTACTTTTATTTTCGAAAAGTTATTATGAAACATTTTTCAACATTCAATAAATCCTCAGATAAGTGTTTCACAAGTGTCAAACATCTTCGGGAATTTCAAAGTTACAAAATATTAGGTATCTAGATAGGGTAGTGCTTTATTGCTGAAATAAACAAATTTTGAATCACAGAGGCTGTATCAGGGACGCAGCTGCAGTTAATCAGAAAGTTTTCATTTTAATAACCCAAAAATGGATGTTTCGACTGGACATCCACTGTCACGTCTTCGTGTCTATGACGTTTTGTCAAAAGAAAAAAAACAGCCATATTTTACAGCTACATCTAGTTTAGTAATCATGGTAACCATTATCAATCACCCTGGAGTTTTGGCGGGAACGAGTTAACAACATGTCGTGCTGCAGTTTTATTTTCATGAAACTTAGTTGTAACCCGAGGTAAATTGTATAATTCTGTTGGAATGTTATTCAATTTAGTTCTGTGAAAGTGCACAAGTGTAGTGAAAGTAAAAATCAGTGTCAAACATGAAGTTTTCTCGTTGCCTCCAAATCTCCTATTAAGGTTATGGTAAACTTGCCACTGCTTTACTATAGCCCCTGACTTCATGGACTATGACGACTTTGACTGTTTTGAAACACTTTAGGCCCGATTTATGAAAAATCAGGCCATAATTTGATGCAAAATATAACTTGACACTGGCTAAATGCACAAACCGTGCGAAGCCATATTTAATCACCCCCAATGTCCAAAATCGATCACTTGATAATGAAGATGTCGATAATTTCTATGCACCTAGCGAGTGCACGCACATCACTACTAAACATCAAAAACGAAATCGCTGCTTTTTCAGCTTCGTTTTGTTTGGTTTTTTTAGTGAGAAAAATTAAGTTTTAAAATGGAAGCAGCTGCAGAAGAGACCCCTAGGGATGCCGTAGAAAATCCTAAACCTGAAAATCCCGCTCCGGTAGGTCAACGATATCGGTAATTTCCAGTCAATACAAAAATAGATTGCGATCAGGTGTCGGTGAAATGAATACCTTATTTCTATGAAAACACACATAACTACTGGATAATTAACGAAGAAATCGAGTTCTTATTTAATTTAGATAACTTATTTGTCATTTTCGTCGCTATTTCATGGTTTCAGAAGTGGAAATAAGGGATTTTTTTAACCTAAAACTTTATTGGCTTCGATCCAAAAATAGAGTGTGTTTACGGTATTTCTGTACGAAAGCACGTTTTGATAGGTTTCCTCTTTTGTACTTGACGGCAAAGGGGAGTCCACGACACCTGCACCTGCTTGTTACAATGATGTAACAGGTAGGTAACCATGGGTTACTATAAAAAGAAAAATTAAGAATTGCCATACCAGTAACTATCTACCTACGGTTTCAAAGTAACGTATCCAAGGAATATGAGTAATTCCGCTATCAATCAAGTCTCAAACTTATATAAATGCAATTTCACCCCAGCAATATTGGTATTAATATGAGGATTCTGCTCAAATTTAGGTGGATCAAAGACCTTAGAAACTCATCAAGGATCGGGTCGGTTCTATCTACAGAAACTGCAAGCAAACTTTCAAAGATTTGTGTCAATAAAATGGCAGCTTTACAATAGTTGATAACACAAAACTCTGGTGCAATACAATAGTGAATATGAGAATGAGGTGCCTTTGGTTTTATTCCTTAACTAACTGTGCCCTGCAGTTACACCCGCATAAGTCTGAGTTTCGTAGGAGTATCAGGAAAACCAATATGTTAATCTAGGTTTCCAGCGATTTATAACCGAGTTTTAACGCAATCAGTTCAGTAGTTTTTGCATGAAGGATTAAGAAACATACAAAACACATGCTAACACACAAACTTATACATTTATAGTATTAGTAGCATAGGATTGACTAGGACCTTGTGTTCATTATGTTATAGGTCGAAAAGCGAGTCCCTCCAGTACCCGAACCTACAAAGAAATCAAAACGTGAAGATAAGAAGAAAGATGACAAACATGTAGATCAGTTCACAAAAGCCATCAACTCAGCACCTACTGTTGAAGAGAAAGTTAAAACTGCTACTGAAAAATATGCTCATATGGTTTGTTTATTTATTTCTCTACTGCACCGTCAAATATCAGGATATAAAGTAGCATATCTATTGTTCTATACATACATACATACTTAAAATAAAGAAAGAGGACAAAAAGCCTGTACTTGGAAGCAAATTAAAAAAACGTTTCGCATTTTTAACGTAGGTAATATGTCCATGGAGTAGGGACTCCATGGACATATTTGGATAAAATGAAGCCTATGTGCTATAACAGGTCGCCAGCTTTTTACATACTAAGTTTCATTAAAATCCGTTCAGTAGTTTTAATGTGAACGAGTAGTAAATAAACTCTCACATTTATAATAGGTAAAAGTTGTACTTCTTAAACTATTTTTATGATGATTTCGAATTACTACATATTATTATAAATCAAGTCCCTTTGTCTGTCTGTCTGAACAAGAGAGACTCAAAAACAACTAAGCAGATTTTCTTCTGCCACCTATAAGAAGCTAGAGCAGTTTGCTAGTTATGTGTTCTAAATGTCTATTTCTTCATCAGGTGGAAGACAATAAAAAGCTACAATTCTTTATGAAACAATCTGAGAAACGTCACGCGTTGATGGTGAAGGAGAAAGAACAGCTTCAGCATGAGTTCAATAAGACAGTGCTCGTTAAATCCAAGCTTGAGAACCTGTGTCGAGAACTACAGAAACAGAATAAAGCTATTAAGGTAGGTTTATAATATACCTTCCCACTGTGCAAAAGCCTAAACTGTTCCCTGTCTAGTTCCAGCTGGGTCCACTCACTACGATGTGGGTCTAACTTGTCCCGCCATCTCTATCTAGGACTGCGGCGGGGTCGTCTGCTGTTTGTATATTAGGCTTCTATACCCAAAGGGTAAAAACGGTACCCTTTTACTAAGACTCCACTGTCCGTCTCTGTCTCTATCTGTCTGTTACCAGGCTGTATCTCAAGAACCGTGATAGCTAGTCAGTTGAAATGTTCACATATAAAAATAAATAAATACATATTGCAGGACATTCCACACATCGCCACCTAGCCCCAAGCTAAGTTACGGATATCCTACTTATATACTTTTCTTTTGTAAATATATATTTATAATACATAGAAACAACCAGACCACATATGATGTATTTCTGTTGCTGCTATAACAACAAGACAAGGAGGTTAGGTTCTTAAAGTTCCTATATGTGTAATGACGTCAGATGCTGATAAGGAAAATGAAAAACACGCGACCTTAAATGCTTATATCTTTCTCCACATCTAGTTGACGAAATACTATCAATTTAATTGTAATCTAAAAAATAACGGAAAATTTAATCATATATTTTATATGCTCAAATATTTTATATGCCTTCATTATTTGTATTTTCGTTCCGCACCAGGATGAATCCCTTCATAAAATCCGTGAAGAGGAAGAGCGTCGCAAGGAGACCCAGGCCAAGTTCCAGAACACACTGACCGAGATCACGACGTTGCTCCAACAGAACAACGAGAAGAACACCAAGTTGAGAGACGATAACATCAGCATGACTGAGAAGTTCAAGGCTTTGGTCTCGCAGTACCAGTTGAGGGAGCAACAGGTGAAATTGCCCACGTTTTGATCTCGGCCCATCTATCATTATTGGCAAAATTCATCGAAATCGGTTCAGAGATTTAGAAAACAACAGATTTATAGGATTTTAAAACTAACATGTTTATTTTCATTACTAACCTAACAACGCCCCGCGGTTTCTCCCACGTTTTGAAGACGTCCAATGTGCCATCTATCTATATTGCCAAAATCCATGGTTTTGAAATAAATATTTTTCGCTTCATTCTTTCATATCGTTAGGTTTTTATCTCACAAACACCAACATTATTAAAAAGGGCGGCAAATTGCCAACAATACTAATTTTAAGATGTCAAAAAGCTCAAGCCACTGCCTCTACGCCAACACCGCTCTAACTTCTTCTTCTTCTTCAGCAGCATGTATTAGCCCACTGCAGGCATATGCCTCTTCAACACCTCTCCACAACGTTCTACGAGTATCACCTGTCTTTCTGAACCACGCTGTTCCAGCATGAGCTCTTATGTCGTCGGACCATCTGGGTGGTGGTCTGCCCACACTTCTGTTCCCGATTCTCGGTCTCCATTCGAGAATAGCTTTGCTCCACCTTCCGTCTCCCCTTCGTCACACATGTCCAGCCTACACCCATTTTAATTTAGCGACGTGGTATCCTACGTCTATTAACGTTACGTAACGGCGTTGTCATAACTGGCCTAATAAATTTTCCGTTGTTGCAAGTTCCTAATAAACTTAAATAACTAAACAAACTAACACAACTATTCAAATACCAACTTACCTCATTACTGAACACTTAAAATAACAAAGTATTAACTAGACGAATTTGTTTTTATAAGAAAAACCTCGGTCTGTCGCCACACAATTGCAATGCCCGGCAGGGGTCATCTGTGAACTATCATGCCTCTATGAGATCTATTATACAATATGAAAGCAAATAAATAAACGATTGCTGGTGTTGCGCACTTTGTCTCTTAGGCACTGAATCCCTCTCTAACTTACAGGTAGACAAAATGTCAAAACAAATGGCATTAGAACAGCAGCTATCTGAAGCCAAGCTGCAGAAGTCATCACTCGAGCACCAAGCAGAAAGGGAACGGATCATGGCTGATATGGAGCAGCTCCAGAAGACCGTGGCTCAGTACAGGGCCAAGATACAGGAGCTGCATGGCACTGAGTCTGGTTAGTTTACCTTTCATCATTGCCTTCATCTGCCCAGAAAATGCATAAGTCACAATTTTTGAGAAATTGAGTTTTAACAACAAATAGATCAGAAAAAAAATGTGTTTGTGTTTCAGGTCTACGAAGTCAGCTAGCCGTATACACGGACAAATATGATGAGTTTCAGAACGCTTTGGTCAAGAGTAATCAAGTCTTCGGTGGATTTAAAGAGGAAATGGAAAAGGTAACATACGTCTTACTTTATTGACTGAGTGAATGGGTCTGGCAAAATTTGCTTTTTTCTGTCAGCATATTATCTATGTTAGTACTCCTCTACAGATTGATCTGAAAGAAACTTGGTATTCAGGTTTTTACGATTTTATAGGATTTTTGATGGGAGTACCCCACTTGCCCCAAAAAGAGTCTAATGGACATTTATTTTCGTTTTCAGATGTCAAAAAAGATCAAAAAGTTGGAGAAAGAATCCTTATCATGGAAGAAACGTTGGGAAACATCTCAGGCTGCTCTATTAGAGATGTGTGGGGAGCGACAGGCGAGGGAAGCCGCGGGACGACAGCTAGCTAGCATGCAGAGCCTATGTAGGACGTTACAGGTTGGTATAATACGTTACAATATCGTATACAGGATGAATAATTCCCATTTTCTATATATCCCTACTGACATGGTAGGTCAATATATCCGACCGGTAGCCATAATCGAAAAAACTCTTATGTACCAGAAGGGATATGTCATTAGGGATATATGAAATAGGGGTATTAATTTGTGTGCGTCAATAACCACTGGAAACAATGAATAGGTGTCTATCTGTGCAAGAATGTTCAGTAATTCCACCGTAGGGCAAACCTGGGTAGATGGGACATGATTGACCCATGCCAAATCTAGTGCGACTGCGGGCCTCCAGAGCAAAACAAGCAGTAATTACTGATCTGCCCCTTTAGTCCTAGTAGCTGTATGCTGGCTGACCTAATGTCAGCCAATAACAATGCCAAAGATCTAGTAACATACTGGAGTGGACGAATCTGACCTTGTTGAAATTATACTCAGTGCTATCAATATTACAAAGAAGAAAAATTTTCAGATTATACTCAATATTTTACCTTTTTAGGGCTCAGTACCCAAAGGGTAATACCCTATTACTAAGACTTCACTGTCTGTCTGTCCGTTCGTCTGTCTGTCACCGTATCTCATGAACAGTGATAGTTAGACAGTTATAATTTTCACAGATTATGTATTTCTGTTGCCGCTATACTAAAAACAGAAAAATAATAATATTTAAGTGGGGCTCTCATTCAACATGGTATGCTCGGAACCCTTCGTGCGCGAGTCCAACTCGCACTTGGCCGGTTCTTATAATATTTCTATAAAGTATGTAAAATAATGTATATGTTACCAGGCGGAACGCACCCTCCTACTAAACACGCTAAAGGAGAACAACATAGAGCGTCCCCCGCTGCCCGCACTGCCCCCGCAACCCGCACCCGCGCCCGCCCCCGCACCCGCGTCTGATGCTAAGGTAAGGATTTTGAAGCTATACTATCCAACATGGTCAAAAAATCGACCTTTCTTAATTTTTTCTTAAAGTTTTTTACTGAATATAATATTTTCTAAGAAAAATGGATATCCAAAAATTTAACCGCGACGAGATTGGAACTCGAAATCTTCTTTTTATTCGAAAATAAATAAAGTCAAAATGCATTACAAATCGGTAGTACGTCTGTTTTGATGTAAATTTGATAATAAATGCCGAGCAGGCTTATGCACTTAATTTGATCTCGCTGCCAGACTAAAACTGAGGGTATATTTGAAATCAGCTGGGTCAACAGCAGTAAAGAACTGTTGGAAGCCCGTAGTAGCATTGTAGAAAATACTTTTGACCAAATTAATTATATTTCAAAGACAGGCTTAAAAAACAACAAAAATACTCAGATTGTTATAACATCAGATTGATGTTATAGTAGTTACTGTAAACCAACCAAACTAACAAAAAAATCCTTAGCTATTTAATGAAACTAACCCACACTATTCATCAAAATAATCACGATTCGCGACCTATCCTCAGGTCGACGCTATGGCTGCAAACTGCGCGCAATTGCGCCAAAGTCTCGCGCATTTACAGAGCCAACTCAATGTCTTGACGAACAAACAGACAGAAGAACCTCCCAAACAGGACAAACCCAAGAAAACCAAGTCGAAAAAGTCTAAAAAACAAGACGTTGTCAAAGATTCTGTAGACGTTAAAGAAGAAAGTGATTCGAATACTAATAAAGAAGTAGATGCAGTCGAAATTGAACCTTCTGTTGAAGGTGTTAAGGAACAACTTGATATAGCAGATGAGAAAGTCGATGATAAAACACTAGAGTCACTAATTGAAGCGATTAGTAATGCTAATATAGATATCAGTGATTTAGAAGTTGATAATAACATCAATGTCGAAGAAGTTCTTAACAATACATCCGATATTGATAATGTTAATGAAATAAACACGGAAATAACGGAAATTGCAACAGTTGTGCCTAAAATAAACGAAATTAAAACGGTTGAGTCTAAAATAACAGAAATCGTAGCAGTTCAGCCTAAAGTAACAGAGATCGGGACAGTTGAGCCTAAAATTACAGAAATCGCAGCAGTTAAGCCTAAAGTTACAGAAGTCGGAGCAGTCCAGCCTAAAATTATAGAAATTGGAGCAGCTGAGCCTAAAATTACGGAAATTGAAACAGTTAAGCCTAAAATCACAGAAATCGGAGCAGTTCAGCCCAAAGTTAAAGAAACGGTAGACCCTAAATCAACTGAACTTAATTTAACAGATACAAAAGTGACTGAAATAGTTGCAGTCGAAACTATACCTAAAGGTGAACCACACAAGGTTGAAAACACAAACTCGGATGTCAAGACAAACGAAGCGACGAAACCAGACGTTTTACAAAAAGTAGTTCTTGAAAAATCGGAACCTCAAATTAACGGGTCGTAACTCAACAAAAAAGGTTTTTCGTCATATTAATATTGTTAATAGTTTTCTGTTTTTTTTTTGTATTTTTATGCTTGTATTTCTAAAGGACATTATGATAGAGAGTTTTACAGATTTATAAACTGGTGCTATAGTAAAAAAAACTTCAAAATTTCCTTCAGATGTTTTCTCATTTGGAAAGATCACAAGGCAACACTTTTACTTAATTTTTTTAGAGAGTTTCTTTATACATAGTGTCATTTATGAATAACAAGCGTTAGTATTCGTGTTCTTCTTAGTATTTGACAGTTTTAGTGATGTAAATTATCTGTTTAGATATTTTGTATGTAATTTTTGACGTTTTCTGTCCAGTTCTCGGTCTAACTATGATTATGTATTTTAATATTCGTTCATTGGTAGAATTTATTATATAAATCTAAAAAAAACAGCACAATAAATATTGTAACTTAAAAAAACATTGTAACTTATCAGGATATTCTTGATTAATTGAATAAAGACAAAAAATATCGAAAACTATTTAATGAATTTTAAGTATCTTTTCCAAGAAACTAACCATTAAGTCACTTAGACTTCTAATTAAAATACGTCACACAAGTATTTCAATTGCAAAGTGCCTAAATCGTTTCTAGTCAGAAAATACATCTCGTACTTTAAAAACAAACAAATATCCAACATTTTCAAATTGGAAATATTCAAAAATTGCACCGCGACGAGAAATAAATTCACTACCTTTGATACGCCGATGCTATCGCAACGTATATGGTAACAAAACATCGAGTGAAATTTAAGGTTATGCATTCTACATGTTTTCACTTTTATATAATATGTAAAATCAATATGAAAATATATTATCATTATCACTTATCACGTGGTCAATTACTATTTAGTTAACAACAATTACAACAGATGTCGCTGGTTTACGCACTGTAAAAAAAAGACCAATGTTCTGAAAAATGATTATTTCAGACTTACGTCTTTTAACTACTAAGCCGTCGACATACGGCAAGTTTTTAACGAATTTGTAATGAGCTTCATTAGATTCACTTCTTTTCTAAACGTTTTCCAAATCGCTCGGTAGATGGCGCTAGGTTATAAGTCCCGGATTATCTCTGGTCAAAATTGCAAACAGATATTTTGACAAGTTGACATAAATCATAGACATTTTTCAGTGTTTTTTCCGGTCCCTAGATAGTGCTGCCAACTATCCAAACATAATGGAACTAGTCGTCTAGACAACCTAATAGGCAAAAAAACTTTTACTTTTCAAACAAATGGAGATATGAGAGTAAAAAAATACATACAACCGAATTGAGAACCCTCTCCTTTTTTGAAGTCGGTTAGTAATCATAAAATCAGTATTTCATAGCCATGGTGTTTTCGAATTTAGTAACTTAGACGTATCTAATCTACTTGTAAATATATTAGTAAAAGGCCTTGTGAAACACTGTTGTTTCATAAAACCAAAGGCCCTTAGATCACGCCAATCGCCTATAAGTTAAATTATCTATAAAATATTGGTACAATTTTTTTATGCCTTTTTGAAATATTGGCATAATTTTATGCAGTTTTGAAATATTGGCAAAATTTTTCATCAACCAAACATAAATTAGTTGCAGGATACAAGACAAACACAAACAAAAAATCTGCTTATATTATCTGAGTCAGTCAGGGCGGTGTTTATTACTATTTATAAAAATTCAACTGTCTAGCTAGGTTCATGATATACAGCCTGGTGACAGACAGACGGACGGACATCCCTAAAAATGATATTTTTGTGCATAACTAGGCAACAGACGTTACTTGTAGGCAACAGACATTGCTTTTGGCTGCAGACGAGTAACTTGTAGGCGACAGACATTGCTTTTGGCGGCTACCTCACCGTCGTAAATATTATGTTAAGTATTAAAACATCATTATTGAAACAGCATAATTATGATGTGTGTGTGGCCTAGATGTGTTATCAAATATTTCTACTTGTGCCTAAATGTATGGACATGTTTGAATGAACTGTTTTTTCATGAATAAAGTTGGATTTTGCAATTATATTCGTACTTTTTTTTCATACTAGCAGCGCTCCGCGGTTTCACCTGCGTAACTCCCGATCCCGTGGGAATATCTGGGTAAGAAGTAGCCTATGTTATTCCCAATGAATAAATGTATCCTCATACCAAGTTGCATTAAAATCGGTCCAATAGGGACTTAAAATTTTATATGTATAGATTTCATGAAGATAGCCGCACTATAAGGCGTTCCTTAGTGCTTACTGATATGTTTGTTACTTCTTTATGCAAAAACCTGCTTCTTTATGCTGGACCGATTGAAATCAAACTCGGTATGTAGATAGCTGGAGACTGGGATAAATACATCTTTTTATCCCGATATTCCCACGGTGTCGCTAGTAATTAAAACTAAATTTAAAGACGCCATGCGTGTGCACATTAGTATGTACTTACAAATATCCAAATGCATAATATTGAATGTTTACTAACAATATTAGTTATCTATAAATTCATTATAAATATAGTAACTTTGCCCCGCGGTTTCAGTCGCGTAAGTTCGGTATCGGGATGAAAAGCATATTTTATTCTCCAAGCTATAGTTTAGGTCATTTTACCCATCGCCATCTAGCCCCAAGCTAAGCAACTAGGCTTGTGCTATGGGTGCTAGATAACGGATATAATACTCACATACTTTTCTTTTGTATATACTTGAAAAATACATACAGAAACAAACCAGAAAGAAATATCTGTCCCTAAGTATTTATTTGAGGTGGGAATCGAAACCACAACCTTCTGCGTCCCAGGTGGGTGTTTACTCGACGCATCACTGAACTCGTCAGATAACAGACAGACAGTGTTATTTCATGATTAGTAGGTATAATAACAGGTACGTGCTCAATTTGTATCCGATATTATCTAACGAATTATATCAAACGCAGTTTTTTGTAATAAAGTAAGAAATTTTTGCGAATTAAATAATTGATTACGATATGCTCCGTGATTTGTGAAATACTGATACTTCGATTATACTTTTTATTGAAAGTTGACAGATATTCTTCTATTTGTATTGTTTTTGTTTTGATAGCAATTTCAGGAAGTTAGTACTGAATGAAACACTGAAAATTAGCTCTTAGATAACTAAGCTAGATATACAGGATGATATTTTAAATGAACCTTAGTTAATTTTTAAATTATAAGCCAAAGTGCTGAAAAGGGTTGCGTGGTGGATTTTGATTAAAAAAACTTGAGAGGTGTCAAGGGACACCCGGATGGAACGAAGTTTCTTTCGATTAATTAGTGAAGGAATTGTAATAAAATCAAAAAGTGTCGTTACAACTTTTGGTCTTATTTTTTTCCGTCTAGCCCCCTTTCGCAAACGCGCGATAAGGAACTTCGTTCCAATTAAAACTGCATCATTCCTTTTTAACACGCTTTTATTAATTTCACCTGTATGTTTGCTTGTCTGTAATGTATGACTCTTTTGGGCTCGATTTTGCCTTACTTTGTTTATAAACGTCATTACCCCATTTTTGGGGGTTTAGGTTTGCTCGCGTCCGTAGGATTTAGCCCTTGATGTCCTACACATCCCCCCGAATGGCGCTAAAGGAGCAGGCCTTGGCCGGCGGCTTCTAACAACACCCCCTGGACAAATTCATGGTGTCAAGTGACTCGTCACGTTCCATCATGTTATCCACGCGTGCCCTTATCTTTCTAGGCGAGCATGCTGCATCTTCGACCTCATCGTCGCTTCGCATTAGGTGAAATGAGGTCAAATGCAAGCCTATTTTGTTAACAAACCCTAGCCAGGAATCGAACCCATTCAATTTGCACAAAAATAATCACCTAGATTTTAGTGAAATCACGAGGTGCTATTGGTAACAAATCTAAGATTACGCTGAATGAGTACAATATTAAAGTCATGAAAAGAACTGAAATTCAATAAAAATCCTACTTTCTATCAATGAAAGACTGCTGTAAAATCTTATAAAATAATAAAAAATTCACTAAAAAACGTGCTACAGCGAACCATCTTTAATTGGTACTCTGTCCATTTGTACTTTTGTCACGACTACGTTTTATTACTACTAGTTTAAGCAATATCCAACCTTATTTCTTTGAGAATAGATGTTTAGTCAACTGTAAGATTGGTTTGGTAATCGTTACGTTTGACTGAACACGTGACAGTTGGCTAATGTTTAAGAAACAAGCTTGCAAAGAAATGAGAGGTCAGAGCTGGCCTTATCTTAAGCCTATAGGTAAATCAAATTGTATTACTTTGCTATCAATAACTTATCTATGACTAAATAGACAGATAAAAACTTGAAAGGTGTCAAGGAACACCCGGATGGAACGAAGTTTCTTTCGATTAATTACAATTAGTGAAGGAATTTTAATAAAATCAAATAGTGTCGTTACAACTTTTGGTCTTATTTTTTTCCGTCTATAGCCCCCTTTCCAACATTATTTTGTACAGAAAGGAGCATATAACACGGTATGCGCAAAGTAAAGTCATAGCTAGAGAGTATAAGTTGCACAAATGGGCAGCCTTATCGCTGAAAGTGATTTCTATCAGGAGACCTTTGAATGGAAAAGTACTGATAACTGAACAAACTAGCTGTAGCATTTAAACTAAGCCACGGGTTTCATCACGATGTTTTACTTCACCGTAAGGGCAATGCTAATAAGCGCACATAATTTTTTCGTAAGCAAAACCCATTGGTGCACGGGCGGCCAGGTTTTGAACCCACGACTTTCGGGATGAAAACCGCTTTACTTCAAGCGGTACAAAGTCACTAAAATCATATCTTGAGCTCCCTGACTTGGCTTAGTCTCAAAATGACCCATTCCCCAAAATAACTACGATCTTAGTTAAGTTTAAGTAGACATACTTTATCTAACCGAGGTTTAAGTTCAAAGTTTAAGTAGAGGTTCTTTTTTCATATTTCACCTCGTGCTTAAAATCAACATAACTTATAAGTAAACTGTGTCGAAACTATTTCAGTTTCTGAAAAAATACTTTTAAAGGTAACTTGATTGATGTTTATTGCTAACTGCGCCCTGTAGTAAAGGTAACACAAATAATATAAAAAACCGGTCAAGTGCGAGTCGGCCTGGCGCACGAATGCTTCTGTACCATGTTGTATGGGAGCCTCACTAATTTTTTTCTGATTTAGTATTTGTTGTTACAGCGGCAACAGAATACATAATCTATGAAAATTTAAACTGTCTAGCTATCATGGCTTAGTTGGCTCCAGAAGTATTGACAAGTTCTCTCCTCTGGACGTGGTCGACTAAGCTGAGAGGGTAGTAGGTGCTGGGCAAGCCTACTTCAACCTCACGCAAAAAGGACCCAATTAAAAAGGGTCCAATGGCGGAAAACAGCCTGTATACAAGTACAGTACAAGTATCATGGTTCATGAGATACAGCCTGGCTGAGTATATACTCAATAATAGTAATAGGGTCCCGTTTTTATGGTAAGGGTAAGGAACCATAAAAACAACACTTACTTTTAAATGAAAAAAGGACTGAGGTTTTGATTACTCACCGGTCCCATTCATTCATATATGTTAATCCAGGCCTCTAGCTATCTACATACCGAATTTCATTGCAATTGGTTCAGTAGTTTTAGCGTGAAGGAGTAACAAACACACACACACACACAAACTTTCACATTTATAATATTAGTAGGATAGTTACTGTGAATTACATACTTTTTCAGCCCTTTTCACACCTTAGAGACCTTTAGAGGTCCAATTTCCAAAAACCCTAAAAGGAAACCTCCATGAAAAGTTTCAGATGATTGCTCTTGTAGTTTTAGAGATTTATTGATCTTGTATTTTTTAGTTGTAATTTAGTATTTTGTTAATTAATATTACTACTTAATTATCAATTATTTTAACTTATATTACTTAAACCACGTGGTAACAACAAGTATAATAACAGTCGAAAGTAAATTGGACTAAAACCTTGACCCGCAGTTATACGTTTTGTGAATTGTGCGTGTTCATTACAAATAATACCTAATAAGTAATACTTTAAACTTGAACATACGACAATATTACATAGTTTTAACCGACTTCAAAAAAAGGAGGAGATTCTCAATTCGTCGTGTATTTTTTTCTTGTATGTTCACCGATTACTCGAAGACGGCTTAACCGATTGATATAATTCATCACTACATAGTATTAAACAAAGCTTCCCGCTGTCTGTCTGTCCCTATGTATGCTTAGATCTTTAAAACAACGCAACGGATTTTGATGCGGTTTTTTTAAGTAGACAGAGTGATTCAAGAGGTAGGTTTTAAAATATAAAACAAAGCTACCACGTGTACGAAGTCGCGGGCAACAGTTAGTTTTGTATTAAAAAGGGGATACCTTAAAAGAAGTCCCATAAAGAAATTATAGCCTTTTTCATAAAGCGACTTTATAATCGCCTATAATTACTCGTCTCTGGATAATTTGATAAAAAGCAAGTATTCTAAAGCACTGTAAAGTTTTGTATTTTTTCCGTAGAGGCTGCGTTTTCGTTTCTTCTTTATTATTTTCATAGGCACTGAATTACAATGTAATATTGGAGTTGATAAGACGCAGAAAATGGTGTCGAACCAGCATAAAATTTGCAGATTTGTGACCAAAAATGAACAAACATTTTGCAAATTTTATGCTGGTTCGACTTCATTTTCTGCGTCTTATCAACTAATTATAACTAATTATTATAAGAGACATCTTAATCGGTGAACATCCATAAAAGAATCTACGCGACGATTTGAGAACCCCTGTTTTAATGTTGTTCACAGTATGTCGATCCCAGGACATCAACGCAGTGTTGCTAAGCCCATCATGTCGATCTCTTAGCATGTAGACTGAGCATTACGTCGATTTCCTATCACGTCGACGCAGTTTTAATATTAAATACAGTCGAGCACAAAGTTGTTTGAGGAGGTTTCTTAATTCGTCTCGTAGATAGATACATTCTTTATGGTATCATATTATAACTTAATTCTAACATAAGTATCAGCCAAAAAAAAAAAGTAAACACATTATATTTTCAGGGTTCCGTACCCAAAGGGTAAAAACGGGATCCTGTTACTAAGACTTCACTGTCTGTCTGTCACCAGGCTGTAGCTCATGAACTGTGATAGCCATAGTGTTTTTAACTTGATATTTGATAACTCATTAAAATTTGCTGAGGATCTGATGGAGATCTTCGGAGTGATGAACCAATTGCATCTGTAGCGCGCAAGGCCAGTTCTCTTAAATAACATTGTTTAGCATACATTTCGATTGCAAAAAATACCCTCAAAAGTTATTTTTTTTGTCAAAAGGCGGAGTTTGGTTTTATGTTGAGCTACTTATAGAGAGTATTTTTTGCAATCGAAAGGTAATTTGAACAATGTTATTTATGAGAATTCTGCTCAGTTTTCAAGAATTACCAGTACCATTTCAAGTGGAAAAAAAATAGATGTGACAAAAGTTTGCAGCAAAATGAAACTGCTGCAAACTTCTTCGTATTGTCACCTCCAATGGAGCATAATAACTCATTATGTAACAGTTTATAGGCGTCTCGTCATGTTTTTGTCACCAAGTCTGCTAAATAGGTTTTATCTAACTCAATGATAAATAAATAACTAAGTTTAATTTGTAATATAATTAATTGTTTGATTAGGTAACGCTGCCTGTCTTCGTAATTTAACTGCTTCTATATTTTACATCACATTATCATGAAAGATAAGTTACGAGAAGTTAAATTACTTCCTAAATCATTGAAAAAATGGGGTACTACGGTGGAAAGATGTCTATGGGCAGCAAAAGGCCAGCAAACATCGATGAAGTTTGTAACTGTAACGAGGCTGTATGAGCTAATAATTAACCCTTTCCCTTTCCTGAAACGGGAAACTCGGTAGTGATTTTTTTCCGCAATCTCTCATAGTTTTTAATTGCATAGATCTCCAAGCTTACAAAACTCTATTGACAATTTTGATTTGGGGATAACTATTACTGTTGTCTTTTAAATTCCTCTGTCCTAGATAATATGTAAAAAACAAAAAATTTGTCTGTAATGAGTTAGATTAGTTTATTTTTTATTTTTAAATCAGTTCCCAAATGCTCTATTGATGGCGTTGCGCTGGGCTGGGATTCATCGTACCTACCATCATCCTACCATGTACTTATGTACCTACCATAGTCTCTGGTTATAATATAATGCTAGACATAAAAAATAAGAAGTTTTTTTGAAGTTATACTTCTATGCGCGTTATGAAAAAATGATGAGTGAAATTTTAAGATACGCGCGCATCACTGTAACACTAAAGTAACAGATTGAAGCTGCCTGAAAAATAAATATCAGACAGATGAACGAACGGACAGACAGACGAACTTGTAACTTCTAGAAGTATAACTTCTCACGCACGTACCTACATAAGTACACGCTCCAATTTTTTTCTATATCTAATGCTAACTAATGTTATGAATTCAAATCTTTGTTTATATATTTGTTTGTTTATTCATCTTCACGGTCAAACGACGACTGATTTGGATGAAAATGGTGTGCAAAAGTGGTAGTTTAGGCGATGGAGAAAGACCTTTTGATCCCGAAATTCACGCGGGATCGGGCCTTTTGCGCATTAAACCGCGGAGCCCTGCTAGTATGGCATATATCGCTAAGTAAATGAAACTATTAAAATATTTTATCACAATAATATCTGAAAGTAATTGCTATATCTATCTAATAGTAAAACCTTCGAAGTGTACCTATCTACGTATCAACTGCATTGTTTTTCGAAGGTAAATAAAGCTAAGGGTATTTCGTACCGGAGGGTCGCCAAATTCAATATTAATACAGGTTTTAGTCAAAATTATCTAGTGAGTTAGAAATCGAAATGTTACATTATTTTTTGAGTATTATCTGGAACATATTTTTCCAACTACTTAATTCTTTATTAGACTTTAATAAAAGCCCAATTTTGAATAACAGTGTAATTGAGGATATTAATTTTTAAACGACACTTTAATTTAAATATGGGATAGTTCAAAGTCTAGAAAAAAATTAAGTAGTTGGATAATGGTCGTTTAAAAGCTTAATTTAAAAAAAAAAAATTCTACTAGGTACAAAACAAAATTGTACTTAGGTATTTCTAGAATTCTCAAATATAATTGCTAAGTCGGCTTAGGCGGATGCTATTTAAGAATTCTTGTTTGGAAACTGGTTGTAAATAAAGAATAGAATGTGTTTAATCGGTTGCGTACCATGATTATTATTTCGTTTTTGACAACTAGTTTTGAAACTTGGTAGCCAAAGTGGCCGGAGGGAATTTGGCGCGCCGCTACTTCGACATCACCTTAAGACATTGACATAAATTAACATTTATAGGGTGAAAGGTAATATGGAGTTAATGGATTTATGAGAAAGGTCTCAAAAAACCCAATAACTTTTATGAGTTTATGAGTGCAATCAGGTGCCTGAGTCTGTGGTTCCTGACGAGTAAATATCTTCTAGACACGCTTGTTAGGTACATCTTATACCGCATCCTTACTTACCCATGCCATGACCAACAAAAACAATTAATAAAAACTCCTTGGTAAGAGACTTGAACCAACAATGTTTGACTTTGTTTATGTGCTTACTAATTGATTTTTACTTGATTTGACGTCATCGTATCTCAGTTAACAGTGGGTGAGACGACCAAGGTAAAGAGGGAGTCGTGGGTTCGATTCCCATATCGGGAAGATTCTTTTTTAGAAAAATATTTATTTCCCCTAGTGTGTAAAACACTTATTAAAGAACATTAAGTGAAAGAAATATTCAAGTTAACAAAATTAATTGAGTTTTTTGTAACACCTATGGATCAATATTGTACTGTAATTTTGCTTAAGTTTTGTCACAAAAATTAAGCAAAATTACATGAATATTGGTCACTCAACAATACACTTATTGATTCTAAGTGTAACTCTACATATTGATAGAGAAGATGTTACCGTGAATGTCGTGTGTCACACATTGACTTGCTTCTGGCTATACTAAGAACAGTGGATCATAATGCACTTCTTTGTTCTATGGTAGATCATAGTGAACTCCTTAGTCTTATTCAATCCATCGATGAATCAAGGTGGAACCACATAGTGTGAAGTTAAAGTGTTTCAGGATTGACTAAGACCAATGATAGATCATAGTGAACTCCTGATTGCTATTCAATCCACTAGTGCCACACCACGAGTAGATTCAATAAGTGGAATCTAGCGGACTAAGGGCATTGAACGACGTATTAATATCTAAAGTTTCAAAATATCAGAAATAAATATGCATTGCTTGTATTTTGGTTAGTTTAAAATTGATTTGAGTATTTGTAAAAGAACAAGTGTAGAACTTAAAATTGATCTAGTAGTTTCAATAGTAACAAACAAAATCCAAAAACAAATCTTTTCTCTTTATAATATCAATTATAGTGTATTGGAAGTGATCGACAAATAAAATGCTGATAAGGGAAAATAATGACATGGAAATGCACGTAATTAAAATACTGTGAATACTGCCAGGTAAGATTTTGATATTTTTAAAGATAAATATTATCTAGCTACATTTCAGTACTTATCAATAGATGACTCATGAATGTCCAATTTCAATAATTTGTTTTATAATAATCTACCTTCAAAACTTCGCGTGATAGATAGATATTATTAAGAAAAATAATCTTTCACAAATCCTTAAAACACAATAAAAGACATCGTAGTTACCATCCTATTTCAAAATTTCTCCAACAAAGCGAATTTAATCTATTATCTAATAAAAAAAATTACACAATTCTGAAATTCATACTATTATAATAGGAAAAATCGTGACAATAAATCCTTTTGTTACAAGTTACAACTAAATCCATCGATAATAAGAACATCTCTCTATAGATCTATAGTTAAATTCGCTTTCCTTAGTCCGTAGACATTCACTATAAAAAGAAGTACTGGTTTGCTTGTGGTCCATTGCTTCACAGACCACCGTAGGGGTAACACACCCCCGCGTACCTAAACATACTCGAATCTAACTTTTGTGAAAGTACTGAAAGGTAGTGTTTGATAATGATTAATTTTAGTTAAATTTTCGTGTTTGGTTTCTGATAATTAAGTGTTATTTTTTTGGTGTTTTTCAGTCTGATTGTAGAAAATGAAGAGCTTTAGGACTTTAATTTTGTTGATGGGTGAGTTTTTTATTTTCTAGAATTTATTCATAATTTTAAATTCCATTTTAAGCCCACATTAAAGTTGACCTATTGATAATAGACCATCATGTCGTGCTGATCTAAGGTGGCAGGTTCGAATCCTGTTAAAGTGTTTTTTGGAATGCTTTTTCCACCTAATCAATTATATTTTTATGTATATTTTCTATGTAGAAGCAATTGAAATGTGGCGTATTATTTAGCAGAAAAAGCTTTTCATTTTCAAATCTTTATTTACCTATTGAATAATTAATACAAAAATATTAAAATATTAAAAGTGACCTCGTCCTAAGTCCGTTTATATACCTAAGAAAAATAAAAAAAATACGTATAAATACAATAAAAACCCCTATATTATGGCGTTTCACCGTTGACATTAATAATCCTATCTTACTTACTCCAGTTCGCGGATTCCTTATCCAATAAACAACTCGAACTTTTCAATTAAGCCCCGACCACACCTGGGGCTGAAGTACAAAAAATATCAAATAATTATTCCACTTCAAGTTTGAAAATTTATTTAGATAAGTCTTGATTTTAAATCATGGGGTTTGTGGTAGAAATCGTTATATCTGTCAGTTACCATAACTGATTTTTTTATTGGCATAAATGTCAGTTTAACTCTTGATAACTGAAAGATAGGTACCTAATTGATTTTGACCATTCGGGTAAGGTCTTAGACAAGGTAAGGTTTATTTTTATACATAAATACATATTATAAATAATGTATGACACTTTACACCTCGCCATCTAACCCCAAGATAAGCAACTATGCTTGTGTTATGGTAGATAACGAAAATACTTTAATACTTTTCTTTTGTAAATCACTACATAGTATTGAAACAAAGTCGCTTCTGCTATCTGTCCCTATGTATGCTTAGATCTTTGAAACTACGATATGGTTATGATGCGAGTTTTTTGAACGTAGTTCCTTATCGCGCGTTGCGAAAGGGGGCTAGACGGAAAAAATTAAAACCAAAAGTTGTAACGACACTTTTTGATTTTATTACAATTCCTTCACTAATTAGTCGAAAGGAACTTTGTTTCATCCGGGTGTCCCTTGACACCTCTCAAGTTTTTTTTATAGATAGAGTGATTTAAGGGGGAGGTTTATATGTATAATACATACATAATATAGCCGTGCGAAGCCGGGGCGGGTCGTTAAGCTATATAACATTACGCTGCGACCAATAGGAGCAAAACATTAGTGAAAAATGTTGCAAAAACGGAGAAAATTATTCATATTTGAAGGCTCCCGTTGCGTGCGCTGCGTAAAGATTGTTTGCATTGAATAGGCTCCGAAACTACTGAACCGATTTCCATGAAACTTGGTATAAGGATACATTGATTCAATAACAGTAACATGGGCTACTTTTATTCCCATGGGATCGGGAGGTACGCGGCTAAAACCGCGGAACACTGCTACTACCTAATATAATGAGACATCTACATATACACCCAGAAACAAATATCGGTACATAAATATTTGTTTGAAGTAGGAATCGAACCCCTTCTGCGTCGTGTGTTTCGTTGAGTGGGGGTGGGTGCAGAATTCGCGTGAATGATTAATTAGGTACAAATTATATAATAATTTTACATAAAACTATAGCAATTCAGTTCCTGAGTGTTGTTCACGCAAATATTTCGTTCCGGTTTAAGGAAATGTATATTTATGTAACTAGAACTAAGTAAGTAACAATTAACCGTAGTACATTTGTTGCAATTTGTTTGTTTGTGTTGATTCAATTAATTAGGACTAATTCTGATGTTTTCATTAAAACGATAAAATATGTAATACAAACTAGCTTCCATCCGCGACTTCGTCTGTGTAGGTATTTCCCAAAAATCATGCGACTTTGTCTTCGTGTTCTCATCTCCAGTGACACGTAGCAACTCAGTGATAAAGGCTTATTTATTTCTTTGATAGAATAATAAAAGCAAGATCTTCCAGCAGAAAATTTCAAAATACACAAAAAGTTGAAAATTAAGGTAAATTTTGGTACTTACAAGTTTTGATTTTATACACCTAATAGGTACTATGGACCTTAGTATCTAGTATGAATTTAAACTTGCTAGGTCCCTCCTTTCTGAGACAATCGGCAGTGACATATGGACAGACGGACAAGAAAGTGATCTTATAAGGGTTCCTTTTTTGCCTTTTGAGGTACGGAACTCGAAAAAGTTACCTATATCCTTCACTAAGGTCCTATCTCTCTCTCTCTCTCTTTCTCTCGCTCTCTCAGATCGATCCTTTCATTCTTCTTCACCCCGCAGTTTCTAAGGGCCCTTTACATGTTCCGATCTATAGCCATTCAAACCACTTCCTTAAACCTGGATGAGAAGGTCCTTTTGGAAAACCGATTTCCCTTTCTTTTCCTGTAATAAAGATAAAAAATGTTAGGTACATTTAGCACAAAAAGAACTAATTTGACTTCACTGCTAAAGTTATGTTAACCGTAGGTACAAGTTGAAAACAATAGAAAATATAGTAAAACAAAATGTAATCAAAGTGTGATTCTCGGGGACGGGTCGCTCCGGGACGATCGGGTCGCTCCGCCACTAACCCTAAATTACAATGTTTTTCTTTTAAGTCCTTGTCAATTTTTGTGTTTTCTTCTTCTTTTATTTTGTTTGTCGTGTGTTTCCTTTCAAATAACCTATTCCATTCTATCCTAAACTTTAAATTAAATTAAATTTGTTGAGTTTTAGTATTTTCGATTATTTATTTTAATTTATTGTAATGAATGGATTTGATTATCTGAAATAAATGAATTGAATTGAATTAACTACTAATTATATTCTACTCTATTCTCAACTATTATATTCTATCCTAAACTACGTATTCAATTCTAAACTAAGTATTATCTTCTAATATGGTTCCATCAATGTATCACCTACTACAATTAATCCAAATTAGTTAGGTGTAGAAGCATAACAGACAGACAAAATTACCTGCGCATTTATAATACTAGTAGGCATTTATCGTAAATTATAATAATTTACCTAATTATGACATAATTCAGTAGGTATTTACCTAGTTTAATGTATTTGCAATTAATTGTTATAATCATGTTAGATAAGTATGATTTAATATTACTTTTATAAATAGATAATTATTAATTTAATTATTTCTTAATTATTGTCGGCCTCTAGGGTTGTGGGTTGCCGCGGCGCAGAGGGTTGTGGGTTCGATTCCAGATGTCGAATAGTATTTGTGTTTAGATATTACTCCATGTACCTATACAATTTGTTGTGGTCTGGTTGTTTCTATATATTTCCAAAAAAAGTTAAAAAAGCATTTTATCTGTTATCTGGTCACCATTACACAAGCCTTCTTGCTTAGCTTAGGGCTATATGGTGCTGTGTGCAATGTCCAGCACTATTTATTTATTTATAAAAAAGAGGTTAAGTCAATTTGGCGGCCAGTGTATCTAATAGTTGAAATCAATGCCCCTATCTTACTCGCTGTCATCAGTCGCTGATATCAGTTATGTCACTTAGACTACGGTCCGAGTTGGACTTATAGCTGCACGGTACCGTAAGCATTTTAGTAAGCTCCCGCTAGTTCGTGCTGTGAGCGCTGTACAATCAATTTGGACCGCAGCCTTTATATAGACACTTCAAGCTTTTAACTCTATGCTAGACATGAAGACAACGTCATCTCTTCTTCGCAAGTCTTCTTCTTCCTTACCTTCTCCTATTATGTGAGGTCTGCACAACATACCGTATTTATCCTTATTTATCCTACAATAGCAGTTTACTAGATTGTCCGTATTCCTTGTCTAGTCCGCGTTTACTCCCCTCTCCTCCATATCCTTCTTAACGCAATCCCTCCAAGTCTTCATTGACCATCTTCTCGCTGTACAACTATTTTTTTTTTACGCAAAATACGCTTGCATTCACCTCATCTCACATTTGAAGCGACGCGTTTCTAGGTACCATAACTTTATACAGGGGATGGTATTAGAAGCTGCTGGCCAAGACCTACCACTGCTTGATTGTCTGCTCCTCACTACCCGGGGGTCAGGTGAAGGACATCTAGGCCTAAATCCCACGACCGCGAGCATACTTAAACCCAGTAAAAGTAAGATAGGGTTAATTGATTTTGACTCTATTCCAGGGCTGACGATCGCAACCTGTGCCCCTGCAAGAGACAGCGCTCCTCAACAATCCGAATACGAATACGACTATGAAACATCAGCGCAACAAGTGCAAGAACCTGAGGAATCAGCGAGCCACTACGACGCTTACATCCAGGACGTGCAAGCAGCTAACGATGGGAAAAAAGGCTTCAGTCGAGGGTCCGGTCTTCGGACCATCGCTGTTGGGTCAGCTAATCAAGCGAAAACAGCTTTAGGGAACCAAGCTGCTGCAGCGTATCAAGCTGCTTATGTCGCTAAGAATACGCTGGCTCAATCTGCGGCACAGGCTAGTACTTTTTACACTAAATGTTTGTTTATTTTTTAATAATGTTTTTTCCACAAAGTTTTTGCATATATAACTTCTTTTTTTTAGTTTTTTGTCAATATTACCCAGTAAAAAATAGAAATCTAACATTATTTTGTAATCCACGAATCTAAAACAAAGTTTTAACTACCTTTATTAGAGTTTGAAACTATCCCTAACTCTTATTTAAATTAAGAATACAACAAAGGTTTAAATAGTTAGGAAATTATAGTCTCAAGACACGGTAACCAAATGTTAAATTTCGATTTCTTAGACTTAACGAAAAACTATTTTTTTTTTCGCAAGTAGCTGACATCCTATTGCAAAATACTTATAATTTTAAAATGATGTAAACTTTCTCAGGCCAGTGCTACGGCTCAAGCTGCTCTAGCTGGGAAGCAAGTGATCCTGTCAGGGTTGGAACAGCAAGTGAGAGACGCAAAGGTTTCGCTGCAAGGTGAGGAGATGCAGTTGCAGCAGGCTAAGAGATCAGCGCAGTCCGCGGCGCAGGCGGCCCAACAGGCCATGCACCAGGTGAAAATTGAATAGAATAAGCTTTTTAACAAGCAAACTTAATTTAAGGTTAGGTCGAGAAAGGGATGGTATGAAAATAGGGTACTCCCCTACTCTCAACGAACCCCCTGTCATGAACTATCTTACGCTTATCGTCCGTCCTGATAGACGATAAGCGTTATTTAAAATAAGTTTGGAACGTCTCGCGGACTCCCTACGCTCCGCAGGGGAGACGATAAGGTCACTTTTCGCTGTTCCTAACAACCCTGTGGGGTAAAAACTCGTAGGTTGAGTTTACCAAGGAGCAAAGAAACCCCCATGCAAAGTTTTTTCTATTGGAGTTTCAGAGATGAGTATTTTAATATTTTACACAATGTGTTTCAGCGAAGAGGTTTTAATACGAAAGGGGGTTGTTCTAGACGTTTAGGTGAACAAATTTTGTTGCGAACAACTTTTGTTCTAAAATAAAGAGGGTTGTTCTAGACGTCTAGGCGAACAACTTTTGTTCTGAAACAAAGGTGGTTGTTCTAGACGTCTAGCGAAGAACTTTTGTTTTACAGGATGTTTTTTTAAAATGACCCATTAACTAAGTTGACTAATTAATTAACTAAGTTGACATTAATTGTCTAAGTTGACGAAAATCAAAACTGCATCATTCGATTTTTGGCCATAACCAGCCATAACCAAGTATCGCCAATATTAATTTTGCAAAAAAAGTCATCGATGTATCAACATACTGCTGATGACCTATTGCTGATGAGGATACATTCCTGGAAACAAACATAGTAAGTCATGGGAGCTAATACATTTTTGTAGTTTCCTACAATTGGCGGGCTCACGGTCCGAAATACTTTTAAAACGTTGAAACAAATTGCATAAAGTCAATCGAGAAAATAAATGACATGAAATAGTCAAGAACATAATTAGAAGTTACATAAATGCTCTCGCGGTCTATTTATTGTAAGTAAGTATACAATAAGTTTAATTTGATAGAAACGTTCACTTTGTTACGCTGAATACGAATATAGGCTAACTGTCTAATTGAATTGACAATTACTTAAGCGGAAAGGGTATTTTTGTGCCATAAAACCTATAACTGCCATGAGCATGCCCCTATTTTTTTGTTTGTTTTTTAAATCTTACTCTCTATAATATTTAGAAAATGTAAAGAAAACCAAAACATATGAGCATAGTCATGGCAGTTATAGGTTTATGCCACAAAAATATTTGTGCTTATGTCATTATCCAGGGTGGAAACAGTCGATTACGTTTGTATGGAGAGAGCACCGGTACCATTTCACCTTAATCTTGATGCATAAAAGAGAAAAATACTAATCACGACATCTCTGACCCTACAAGAGCTACGAGTCTAAACTTCGCGTGGGGGTTTCTTTTAAGACGTGTAGGCGAGCACTGAAGTCACTGAAAAAAGGCTACATAGCATCTAAGAGCGTCGCTATTTCGCAGGTTTTTGCCTAGTCTGAGGGTCAGGGTTTCTATTTTTCTATACCTAATGTTGTTTTTGTGTATTTTTGTTTTATATATAATGACCAGTAAGTCAAATAACCCGCCCCTTATCGTACCCGGCGTAAAGGTTCCCATAATGCTAGAAGCATTGCCACGATGAATGGCGATGGCTAACCTCTACGCCAGAAAGAGCCGGAGCGGGAGTCACCCCCATTCCCCCTAATCCTATCACCCAACTCTTTAACTAATTTTTTGGTGTCATCTTCCCAGCACCCCAACGTCTCCACAGGAACAGGCACAATATTTTTTTATTTGTTAGAAATGATTCTTGGAAATTCGACGTCTGAAAGGGTACAAGGGGCTGATAAAGTTTATAATTTATAGTAACTATTTAGTGTTCTGTGTCTATAGCAAATCAATTTCACTTATAAAGAGGCACAATCGCGATAAAACCGCGTGGCGCGGCTAGTAGCTAAGTATAGTACAAGGCAGTAACAATCTCACAAATATCAACCCTTAGCTGAAGCCAATAGAGGGATCGGGCTATTTGGCATTCAGTATAGATATTATGACGTAGGCTAATAATACCCCGTCGTTTTTGCGTCGGGGGTTAATAAAGGATTTTAGAAAATTCAACCCCTATGCATACGAAGTTATAATACGCAGATAAAAGCTATAGGTATTATGATATTAGTAGGCTATCGACTCGCGAAAAAAATTACAAAACTCATTACAAGAGATGTCAGCAAGCAGCACCTACCTGAGGTACCTACTACTTACAGACTTACAACACACGATTGGCCACGGATCGACTTCAATTTGCTAATATTTTCGCAAGATGGCGAGTTTTCGTCTCAATTCTTTTACAGTTTGCTTAATAAATGCTATAGATTGATTCATTTTACGGTGAGGTGTTTAACTAAAGAGATAAATGTCCATCATGATCTGTCTACTAAAACAGGAAGGCCTACCAGACCCGACTGTTAAACAATTTGACGATGTTGATCGTGAAATATGACCAGAAATAGCGTTTACTAGCTGCGCCCTGCGGTTTCGCCTGCGTATGTCCCGATCCCGTGGCAATATCGGGATAAAAAGTAGCCTATATTTTTCAATTCGATCTAGCAGTTCCTGAGATCAACGCGTTCAAACAAAAAACAGAAGCCCTCAAAGATGAATAATTTTTTCTTTTTTTTTCCACATTTCCCACTGATTCTTCGCTCCTATTGGTCGCAGCGTGATGTTATATAGACTATAGCCTTCCTCGATTATCCAACACAAAATCATACAAAATAGATATGTATAAAAAAGCCACGAACGGACTAAGTTCATCGATAGTTTGTGTCAATTTTTTACTAATTTAAGAAAAAATCATGAAAATATTTGACCTTGTCGCACGTGAGACACGTCAAGTTGCCTTACCGAATTTAGGCCCATGTCCTGGGGCCGACAAATTAGAAGAGCAGACCCCATCTGAAGTGGGAAGTGTCAAAGAAGAAGAAGAGATCTACGCCAGATAAATATAACAGACGTACCTAGTCCTTGCATAATGAGAAGGACCGCAATATCCTAAACTAGCTGCGCCCCGCGGTTTCACCCGCGTAAGTCCCGATCCCGTGGGCATATTGGGATAAAAAGTAGCCTATGTGTTAATCGAGGTCTCCAGCTATCCAGATACAGAGTTTCATCGCAATCGGTCCAGCCGTTCTCGAGTTATAAGTATGTAACAAACACGACTTTCTTTTATATATATAGATATCTCAATTTTTTTGTTTGAACTGAACTTCACATAAATAATTGAGCGCGTTGAAGTCTTTTATATGAAAACTTTATTAGTCTCTTATATCGATAAAGAGAAGGTGAAATGTCCAAAAATAATTTCATAAATAATAATTTAAGATCCCTTTAAGAAGGACCTTCATCGAACTGTTTAATGGATGAAAAGTATTTTATAACAAACTAGCTTTTGCCCGTTACATCGTCCGCGTAGAAGTCGAAAATAGACCGAGGAATCACGTTTTCCCATACAACCTTGCGCCCCTTTTTAACTCCCTTAGAAGTAAAATTACAGAAAACCCTTTCTTATCGGATGCCTACGTCACACAAAGAACCCTTCAAGTTTTAGGTCTCTACGATCAGCGGTTTAGGCTGTGCGTTGATCCGTCAGTCAGTATTATAATATAATGTAAGGTTATGTCTAAAAAAAATCAAATAAAATACTTTTCATCCATTAATCAGCTTAGTGGTGGTCGTTCTTAAAGGGATCCCGTTCTATAATAATGATTGTTTTTATTATAGTCAGCATTTTCTGGATTTCTTTTTTCTAGGAAAAGTGCATCTCGCTCAAAGATGCATTTATTCTTGAAAAATAATTTGAGTTAAAAATAACCTGCATCTTATCAAAATATATCCAAGTTCACAGTTTATTAAGTTTTCGACATATTTATAAAAGGTTCACGCTCTATTTGTCCCAATGCTTGCGACTTTAAACAAATCACAGTTGTTTTTGTCAACGATTGCAATATATACGCAGATCAGTGTAGATTTTGTAACAAGGCCATTTGTTCATTATCATTTACTTTCGACAATTAGCTGACGATTTTCGTGTTTATTTTATTGTTGGCTCGGTGTTTTGTAAGTGTTTATTGAATATTTTTAATAGGTTATATAATATTGCAAGTCTAATGAAAGACTATTCCAAATTTGATGTGTTTTGGGTTGCGTACTCAAAGCGTAAAAACGGGACCCTATTACTAAGACTTCACTGTCCGTCTGTCTGTCTATCAGCAGGCTGTATCTCATAAACCGTGATAGCTAGACAGTTAAAGTTTTCATAGATTATGTATAACAACAAATACTAAAAACAGAAAAACTATATTTAAGGGGGCTCTCATACAACATGGTACGGAAGTCTTCGGGAGCGAGTTTTAACTCGCACAAGGCCGGTTTTGACATAAAAAACTAAAATCAATAAATATTGCAGGACATTCCATACATCGCCATCTAGCCCCAAGCTAAGTAACTAGACATGTGTTATGGGTGCTAGATAACGGATTTACCTACCACTTATATACTTACTTTTCTTTTGTAAATATATACTTTAATATTGGGTTATTTTTCATCGTAATTTTCTATGATTAACAAGCTGAGCCCTGCGGTTTCACCTGCATAAGTCCCGATCCCATGGGAATATCGTTACTCTTACGGTATTCTAGCATTTCAGCTATCTACATCTAATTGCAGAAAACTACAAAAATGAGCTATGTATTTTGATTGTCTATATTGTGATTGTTTTCAGGAAATGATATCTATTAGTAACACTATTATTATACGATTAGTCTAAAGCATGGATTGTTTTTTGGATTTACATGTTTTGTCCCCATTTGGGTAATGGTTTTTAAAAAATCGAATGATGCATATTTAGTTTTTGTCAAAATCGGATTCACAGCATCTTTCAATATTTTTCGCGTTTAGGATAATAGCCCTGAACGCCCATATAAAAAAATCACCTTGTATTTTTAAACGCCATGGAACTAGTGGGAAATATTTCACTTGGTCCATTCCATGGGGCTAGTGAGACCTTCAATTCACTAAGTTATTACCCAAAATCTCGAAATTAAATTTTCGCCTAAAAATAGTATTTTCACTCTCGATTTTTGAAATCGTATTGAACATATAATAAGAGTAGATACTCGATACTGCCTACAACATTTCCTTCCTGTTTCTCACTCGAGCGAGCAATTGTCTGTTCAACTAGAAACATTGTATACTTTTGTTTTTAATTGTACATGTTTTAACGCCTTTCGTTAATTTTGTTGCTAGTTGGTATAAACTGGGTCATGCTATAACCGACTGTAAAAAAGGGTATAAAATAACCAATCAATCTAAAGTCTAGCACTTTTACGTACGTAACTAGATCTGGTTTGTAGTTTTTCCGCCTGACTCCTGATTATTTCGGTGCAGCTATATTTCCCTTTTTTTGAAATTGGTTATTGAATTGTTTGTGCAATATGAATTTGATATTAGTAGCCGATTCTAATAGTACAAATTGGAACTGAGCAATTTTCCGCAATCTTGAGCTGCAATTCTAGTTCCTCTTAGGATGAGGAAGACAAGGATCAACTAAGAAAAATGATTCCCAGGACCTATCTGATTTTAAAATCTTCTGCAATCTTGAGGTGCAATTCTGTTCATTACTCCGAAAATCAGAGTCGGAATCGAATCTGAATCTGATTTTAAAATCTTCTGCAATCTTCAGGTGCAATTCTGTTCATTACTCCGAATTCGATTCCGACTCCGATTTTCGGAGTAATGAACAGAATTGCACCTCAAGATTGCAGAAGATTTTAAAATCAGATAGGTCCTGGGAATCATTTTTCTTAGTTGTACTTATCCAGTTGTTTCCGATTCTTTATTTAGAATCTGCCTTAATTTCTACATCAAAATATCCCCTTGACCACTCCAGGTGAATGTGATCCAAGCAGCCCTGAACGCAGCTCAAGCCACGTCGGAAAACGCTAATGAGGCCGCGTCCCAAGCGGCCGGAGAACTTGGGGCACAAACTGCCATGGTTGGCGCGGCACGACAGAGGCTCCAGACGTTGCAGGAGCAGCTGCATGGAGTCAGGATCGACTTCGAGGCTACACAATCGGCAGCAAGGAAGGCGCAGGTAAGACATGGGGCTGGTAGTAACTTGCTACAAATACAACATCGTCGTCGATCGCCTGCTTGTTATTCCAAAATGCTCGTCGAGATAGGTTTTTTTTTATTAAATGCCAGTTTATTTTACTGCTTGGCCACTTTTTTGCAAAATCTAACAACGCCAAAACACGTTTTTGCAATATATAACAAAAAAATGGTAAGAATGTTTGCAACATGTAACAACATCTCTGTAACGATGAAAAAGTAGTAAATAAACTATTAATTTCATGTCTAGGAAACGACGGAAGAGAAAATCTACATATTCGAAGACATAAAAATTTCATTGCTGTTTTAAAGAGCAAAAAGTGAGGATCCCTTTCGCATTTATAATATTTTTATATTAGAATGATTTTAACGAATTGTTTCCATCGTTCCAGGCGGCGGCACAACAAGCGCAAGCGAACGCTGCTGCCGCGGCAGCCAAGGCTGCAGCCGCTGGCCTCGCCGGCCACAAGGACACATCGCACGAAGGTACGGCATACGAAGAGTACAAGGTAGCACCCAACCAGGGACAGTCACAGGAGAATAGCCAGGAATATTATCTACAATCGGATTATCAGCATTAGTAACGATACAACTTAGTAGTTAAGGTGAATGTTACATACTTGCCCGCGATAATCTGATATATATTAGTTTTTCCACAAAAAATTACACAGTTAGAAAAAGAAATGTAACTTTTTTGCAATGACTGTAGAACATCATTTTTCAACTATGAAAACCTTTCTTAGACTTTGAAGCTGTCTTTAATTAAAATATGTCTTGCAATTTTCAATAATGCACTCAAGTTGTTGCAAAGTCTTATTTTGGTTTTAGTAAAATCTGGAAAGTTGCAGTCTGATTAAGGTTTTAGTAGTTACATGGTTAAATTGCGATTTTTAAGTCATTTTAAAATACTAAAAATACCTCTAATTTGGCGGGCGGGATGTCCAACATTACCTTAATTGTAGGAATAAGTGGTTCTTCATTTTTTATAGCAGGTCTTTAATTTGAGTAGAATTATTTTTTAAATGAAATCTTTTTTAGTGAAATTAATAAAAAATATCACGTTGACTCTGGAATTTTCGAATGTTTAATTTTCTTGTTACAATTAAAAAAAAAAAAACAATTTAAATTTCTTGATTTATTAATAATATAATCAGTTAAATTAACTTAAAATAAGTTTCTTGGTTTTTTCTTTCCTTTAAATTAAATACCTATAGAAACTGAAGAACCAAATAAATTATGGTTTTTAATATTATTTATGATGAGAAAGTGATAAAATTGAATGTATTGTGACTGTTTTTAAAAATACTTGCATTTCTTTTATATTTTTTGTACTAACTCGGTTACAAACAAGATATTATTATTTTCCCATCATAAAATTAACAAAAACCGTCATCAGATTACAAAATCTGTGAAGTGTACATAATAATTATTTTTATATTAAGGTAGCGATAACTGCTTAACTTTTGATTGAAAAAAAAAACGACTTGTGATATTTTTATACTTTTATATGGAACTAACAATCTAATCCTACTTTCAGTTTTTATATGCAATCTTAAGATTAATGTAAAGACATGAAAGTGTAGTGAGATTGCTGTTTACGGCATTAAGCAACGTTGTTACACTCTGCTTCATGTAACAACAACATTGTAACGCTATGCAACTTGTAACAACAATGTTACACTGTTATACAAATTGCAACAACGTTATAACACTGTTTTACAAAATTTAACAATGTTATTGCGATGTTTGCAAATTGTAACAACACTGTAACACTGTTTTGCAAATCATAATATTAATTTCAGCTACTTGTAACATTTGCAATTTGTAACAACGTTCTAACATGCAACGTTACATCACAAAAGTTAAGTGCGATGTCTCATTGTTGACAACAAAATGTTAATTAAATAAACAAATTGTTATTTAAATTGATATTTTAATGGAGTTTTCTGACTTGTTTCTGACTCTTGACTTCTTTCTGACTTGACATCTCACTTACTTGCTATTACTAGACTAATTAGTGACTAACTTTAGAATAATCTGACTAAACTGTACTGTAATTTAGACTAATCTGACTATGACTTCACCACTTTGACTAACCTTAACCCTACGGCAATAGTTATTTATGAAAACATCACGAATTAAAAAAAATCTAGTGGTAGGTACTAGGTATTTCGATTTAATAGAAAACATAGTTACTTATTATTTAACAATAAATAATAAATCAGAACGTGATAAAAACAATTCAATTACCAAATTTTTATTACAGAAAATAGCCTCGTCTCGCAAAAATAAGATCTAACCAGAAAAATAAACATAAAAATACATGGTAGGTAGGTAAATGTCTTATTTATTAGTAAAAATAACCTAAGTATATTTAATTTCGAATCCTAACTATATCAGATAAATGAAGACAGCTAAGTAAATAAGTATGTAGGTAGCTACACTTACTATTTTTACTTGACTCTGACTTTAGACTAAAAACATACTACCTACCTGACTATCTATTGGGAACTAATGACTAAACTTTCCAATAAAAAATGACGGATTCCTTTAATGCTAGTAATTTTTTAAATGTTACTTCACCCCAGACGAATCTAGAAGATTCGTAAAGCTAGTATTTCCCTCTTTCAGAAACACGAGATACGGCGAGCACGAGCTTACACGCACACACGCACGAAGGACTAACCCACATCGAATCACAAGCTAATATCACCCCTAAATCTATAGCCGTAAAGACGTTCGAGCTAGCAACGCATTCTGTGCCAAATAAAAACGTCCCAGTTGTTTCTAATCATAATCAAGTCAATCACGAACAAATCAAATATGAGCAAGCCAATCGCGATCAAAATCATAACCAAGCCAATCAAAACAATCATGAAGAAATTAGGTATGACCTAGTAAATCGTGATCAGGCCATTCATAATCAAAAACTGATTAATCATGACGAAATCAATCTTAAACAGGCAAAATCTGTTCCTAACAATGCCAATGTCAATAAAATTAAATATGAATTAGTCAATCACGATAAATTTAATCATAATCAAGCAAAAACTATTCCTAGCAATGCCAATCGAAATCAAAATAAATATGAACTAGTCGCACATAACCAGGGAAATTTCAATGGTAATCATAATCAAGCCAATCGCAACCAAATTAAATATGAGCTAGTGCCCTTTGATCAAACCAATCCTATACAGGTCAATCATGATCAAATAATACCTAATCAAGCAAATACTGTGCATAATCGAGTTAATTATAATCGAGCTATTCAAGTTATTCAAGGTAATAATAATCCAAGCAATCATAACCAAGGCAATCAAAACCAAGTAAACTACCAAATCAATCACAGTAACCTTAAAAATCAAGCTTATTCAAATGGCAATTTTGAAAAGATATTCCCTGATACTTATGTTCAGTTAGACAATTTTGAAAATCATAGTTCTGAATTAAAAAGCCCAGAAAGCACACTGGCGACGTTTTTTGGATGGTAAATGCGTTGCATAATGTACACTAGTTTTGTCAGGTGGGTAATTTAATTTTCGTAAATTATTTTTAATTGCAAAAATGGTAACATTGTTTTGCAAAATGTAACACTGTTGTTACAGCTTGCATATTTGCTTACTGAGAAGGTAGGATTATTATATAGGTAGGATACATGGTTATGAAATGGAACAATCAGTGTGCAGCAGCACCTTGGTAACCATGTTCAAGGGATCATCTAGAACCAAGCAGTTGCAATCTGTGATAGTCCAATTACGTAGGTAATAAGTACAAATAAAATAAATGTAAACGTAGGTACTTAGTTACAATTTAAAACAAACATAAAGTTTCGGTAGGTATACTATTTCAAAATATCCAAATCTTTGCTAAATACAATTTTGCCTCAACACTAGAGTGGAAGAAAATATAAATAAAAAAGTGTATAAAAATGACTTTTCAGAACAGACCAAAGATGAACCGGAAGCAGAAGCTGAAGCGGAGGAAGAAGAAGATTGTGAAGAAGAAAAATAAAAAATTACATTTAAAATTATTGTAATGCCATTAATTTAGTTTCAAGTTGTTAATTTAATTTTAAGTTTTTTTTTAATGCCTATTAAATTGAAGAGAATAAAATCGATTTTTGTTGAATACTTACCTATCGACCTCGCCATCTATAGTATTTTTAGTCGAAACTGGTAAAATCGTAGTGAAAAGTTAGTGAAAGCAAAAAGACCAAAAGTCATCCAAAAGTTCGTATCAAACCCACCAAAAAGTTACCAAATACCCGCCACAAAATTTTATGTTTGACGTTCCGTTTCACTTATGATTGAAAGACGAATGAAATGCTACTAAAAATTAAAGAAAGAACAAAAAAGATTAAACTGACTTTATAAATACACAAATTAAACGGAGTCAAACTCTGATAAATAGGTAAATTGATTTTTAGTGGATTTTTACCTACTTTTTAAGATAGTAAAAGTAAACATAAACGATCGCGTGCAACGGAACTCTCCTTTCAAAACGTAACTTCGTGTAGTTCACGTTGTAAAATTCGGAAAAATAAATAATACAAAAATGACTGTAGTAAAGAAAAAGAAACACGTTTCAAAGAAAAACAAGAAAGACTGGCGGAAACATTGTGATATTCGTGATGTGGAAGACTTCCTTGATGATCAGAGATTAGAAGAAAGACTTGGGTAAGGTTATGTTTGTTAAACATTATAAATATTTAACCTATTTCCCTAATTTCTTACGAATAGCTATAAATTCACAAACAATATCCGTCTATTTAAGTACATTAGTCATTTCAACATCAAAACTCCGGTAAATATGCTCAATTTCACAGATAACTCTACATCTAATTTGCAGGTTGGTTTCCTACAAAATCTTTATAAAAATCAGTGATTTATATTAATTCAGCTATATATTTTCATATTATCAATATAATTAAGTAGTTAGAGTAAGAAAACTTATGTATTTTCATTTAATGACCTAAAAGTCTCTGTTTTAAGTGCCTAACCTAAATTTTTTGTACAATGTAGGAAGTTTGATACGAAACCAGATAGTGAGCTGTTTATAATAGACACGGCAGGTGGCGATGCGAAGCCAGCCGAAGACGAAACCAAGCCTTTGTCTGCAAGATTGAAGAAACGACAGAAACTTGCCAACGCAACACCCAAATGTTTTGAAGTTTTGATTCCTGATTCTAAGGTGATTCATTAATCTAGTTTTATTCAATAGTTGATAAAGTATACAGTATATTTTTCATAACATTTAGTTTCAAGGAAAATCTGTAATTTAGGAAAGTATATTGATATTTCCATGGACATAATAATATCATGGTGCACAGCTAAAATATAAGATTATGACTGCAGAGCATAATTTGATGTTAACAAAATAAAGAGAAGATCAAAAAAATACCCAATTACAAATCAATTAAAACTTCCTTGTGGACTATTTAATTAAAAGTAACATCATTTCCAATCTCCTTAAAACCTAATTATGCTATCAAATCACACTAATATAAGTAGGTATTTTAAGTATGTCCATAATCAGGCCTAGTTGCTTAGCTTGGGGCTAGATGGCGCTAACAATGTTTAATAATGATTTATTTCAACGTCCCTAGGTCCAAGACCCAAACGCCAAGCGTAACATCGTAAAACCAACTGGATCAAAGGCAACAGCGTTGAGCAAAATAACAGACAAGCGTAAAGAAGCAAAAGGTGTTTACAAACGTAAGGTTGAAGATGCTCGTGCTAATAGGAAGAGGTTGATTGAGAAGAAACGTAAAGCAAAGGAAGTTAGACAGAACTTTGATTTGGATTTGTGGGGGGGTGAATGTAAGTTACTACTTTATGAAATACTAGTTGTATCCTAAGGTTTCATTTCACCTGCCCGAAGTCAAAGATCGGAATAAAATTGCATGTGTGTATTCATAATTTATAGTATTAATAGACAGCGTTCCACTAAATACACAGACAACTTGATTACGGTTGCGGGAAGCTGTTGGAGCCAGAGGACATGTGACCAATCGCTCTGAAAGTCTTTGGGTGAGGCTTATGACTGATATAATGATTACATGTCCATGTAGATGTAATGCGAGATTCATCTTAATGGGTTCAGTAGTTTTTGCGTGAAGGAGTAACAAATGCACACATACTAACATACATATTTTCACATATTTTTTATTACTTATAATATTTAATATTGGTTAAAATTCATATTCATATATTTATTAATAATTTACATTATATGTCAATCTGTTATGTTTTACATTTTGTATGTAATATTAATAATTAAAGTACCTACTTAAATAATAATTAAAAGAGAAAAACACTATATTAGAAAATCTAGTCTAGTTATTAGAAAATCTAGTCTAAGTCTAGTTAGGTACTAGGTACAACAATTCATACTTTAATAGCTAATAATTTTTCAATGCTATTAGTAGGAATAGCTAATTTCATCTCTATTGCACCATCTGAAAATACGACCAATGTTTTATTAACCTCAATTTATTGTGTAAAATTCCAGTACCATCATCGAAATCAATCCCTTCAACTCTAATAGACGAGTTCATATCTCCGTCTGCACAACTGCACAATGTCCTACCGACGCAGAGGCTACGCCCTCGACCTCCGCTCCCAGACACTGTTGCCAAACGGAAGGCGGTCGATGTGCCGCATCCGGGCGTCAGTTATAATCCTAGTTATAAGGTCAGTATAATATATCAAATTAGTAATTGACGAGTACATAATAATATATCCATTTGCACAACTACACAACGATCTTCCGACACAAAGGCTCCGCCCCTGGCCTCATGTTACAACTCAAATTCTATAAACCTCAACTACTTTTATACCGAAAATCATAAAATTGGTATGGTACCTACTCAAATTATTATCGAAAAACATGAAAAAATTAGAAACATACAAAGTTACAACAAATATAATATAAACAAACTAAGGTACAAAATTACAAACATACAAAGTTACTTGAACAAAGGTACAAACATACAAAAGTACAAACATACAAAGTTATAAACATACAAACACTTTATTATTGTTTATTCATTTAACACATGACATTTGCTTGCTTCTTTAAATTTTTTAAAATTAACATTTCTTTCAGGAACACCAAGAGCTCCTCCAAGAGGTGGTGAAACATGAAGAGAAAATGATAAAGAGGGAGAAGCATCTCCACCGGGTCACCACCGGTATGTTCGCTAGGGTCACACCGCAGGAGAAGGAGGTAAATGAAATTATAATTACTAATAAAAAAAATTTGCCTATCAGTTCCCGTTGTTTTTTTTTTTAAATTTTATTTTCAAAATTAATATTATTGGCTAAGAAAACAATCGGTATGGTTGTATCTGGTCCCATTAGAGACACAATAATGCCTTGTTTAAACTAAATAGTTCCTATTTTGTTGCCAAAAAAACTTGAAGAGGTTTATTTAGCAACAAATTATAGTAATTTGGCTATAGCAATTCACCTCTTAGTCTTCTAACCAATTTCATCATCATCATAATCAACCTGTGTCAGTTCACTGCTGGACGTAGACCTCTCCTATGATGCGCCACTGAGCCCGATCTTCAGCTCTTCATCTCCAGTCACTGTCCTGCTTTTCGTGTATGTCGTGTCGCTCCAACTCGTCAATTAGTATTTGGTTTTTATTTATTTTAATTGACTATAGAATCAATGGCTCGAAGAAATGTCGATCGGTCTCCCGACCCCTCACAACCCGGCCGCCAGCGCGGAGTCAGACTCGGACTCAGACTACAAGCCTATCAACCCACCCGTCAAGAACAAGAAGAAAGATCACAAAGCCAGGCGGAAACAGAAGGAGAGATTGATCGAAATCGAGAGGCTGAAACGGGCTAAAATCGATAAAAAAAAGATTACGGATTTGTACAAGTAAGTCCAAATTAATTTATACAGCACTTCAAAAGAATCTAAAGAATTTTTTTTTTATGGAACTAAACATCATTTTAACCGCATCTTTGTAACCAATTAAGAAAGATAAAACCTGTATATTTACCAAGTTTCATTCAAGATCCAAGTTCAGTTCACCTGTACAGAAGTACCACTGACAGAGGAAAGCAAATGTTGCCCGACTTGAAGCAAAGACGCTTCGTTCGCTCGGTCAATTGTAATTCGGAAACGGGATATTTGTTGGAACATGGAAGGCTTGAATTTTCTTTGACTACTCCGTTTCCGAGGTTTAATAGGTTCGGTGTGAAAGCATTTTTTGTTCGCCGTAATGCTCTCGATCGATAGGTATGGGTCTCAAAATGCACTGGGGTATTTTAAGTTGCAATGCCTGTTGTGTCTAAAGGCTTTTTGAATAAGTTGTGTGTCCCCAACCTAGACCCAAGCCAAAGTCAACCTAAAATAATACCCAAAAATGTAATATTCCAGACTTCGTAAACTCCAATCAACAATATCGTCTCGCGAGCAGAAGTTGACTTCCCTCCGAGAGAAGCGCGCCGAGAAGCGAGCGAAGTTGGCGGAAACAGCGCCCCCTGCACTCAACGCACATAAGACACCGGTCAAGGAACCGGAGCTGATTGAACCTGAACAGTTGACGGGGGATTTGAGGCATATCACACCTACCAGTAAGTGTTTACTACATCCAGGTAAAGAAACGGTAAAATTAACAGTTACGTGTCAATTTTACCGGTGCGGTGCAATGTTACCGGTAACATTACCAGGTGCGGTGCAATGTTACCGGTAACTTTAACAGGTACGGTTCAATTTTACTGGTTTATACAGTACAAGGCTTTGAATTCTGTTTGGAGCGCAAAATTTAAATCTATATCTTATCTTATCTTATATCTTTAAATGAGCAATTCTTGGAATCTCGGAATCGGCTCCAACGATTATCATGAAATTTGGTATATGGGGGGTTTCGGGGGTGATAAATAGATAAATCGAAATCGAAATAGCTAAGAATCATTTTTAGAAAATGTCATTTTATTCGTGTTTTATCGAAACTTACTTTTTTTATCTGAAAAATATGACTCTTCCTGACATCTATTGGCGAACTACTAAATACTATTTTTTGTGAGCAATAACGTTATTCCAGCAGATGGCGTTGTTAAGTAACACGAAGTCAATGAGTGTTTGCTTTGAGGTTAGACTAAGTAAAAAAAAAAAATACCGAGCAAAGCTTGGTCATCCAGGTACTTAACCGTTATTTGCATAAACCCCGCGCCTCGCGCTGCATTAAATGGAACGAGGATGTTCTGCTCAATACCGGTATTTAGACCAAAGCATTTATTATCCGTTTGAAGCTAACTGTCAAAAGGGAATCTATAGAAATGGCTACTGGACATTGGCGTGCAAGTGCACAACCATAACTTAAAAGAAAGACAGAAAAAAAAGCTGTAGAACGAAACCAAAACTAATTTGTTACCTTTGGTCGTATAAAATCCACTAATAGGGCGCCTTTCTGCTTTTAAAGTTAGCTTTTTTACGAGTGAAGCATAAAAAGCGAGTAAAGTTTGCAGTAAAAAAAAAATAGTCATTGGTCAATAATATTCCAAAATTTTAACCCAGGCAGTGGAATCAATTGCCTGAGTCTGTCTTTCCTGACGTGTACAATTAGACGTCTTCAAGTCGCGAGTGATTAGGTATTCTAGACGCGTGTGTTACATCTTAGACCGCATCCTCACTTACCATCTGGTGACTATGTTAGAATATTTTTTTGGTTTTTTATTTATAACGATTAGGCTCCGAAACTACTGGACCGATTTTAGTGAAATTTGGTATGAGGATACATTGATTCTTGAAGTACTTTTTATCCCGATATTCCCATGGGATCGGGAATTACGTAGGTGAAATCTACTATATAAAAATAAGTCGGGTTTTCCTCCCTGACGCTATAACTCCAGAACGCACGAACCGATTTCCACGGTTTTGCATTCGTTGGAAAGGTCTCGGGCTCCGTGAGGTTTATAGCAAAGAAAATTCAGGAAAATCTGGTGGCGAAACGGAGTTCGCCGGGTTTGCTAGTAACTTATAAAAAATTTATCTTATAGCAAATCTTCTCCGCGAACGTTTCGTGTCGCTCCAGCACCGCGGCGCGCTGGCCGCCTCGAAGGTCATGATGAAGAAGAAGAAGAAGGTCAAGTCTTACTTCAAGGCAGGTCACAAGGTCACCGAACAGGATATCGAGAGATATGTCAACAGGGATGTGGGGAAAAAATAAAATAAAAACTGTATCTATGCTAAATAAAATAAAATAGATATTATAGCAAAAAAAAAGCATTTTTAGACATTTTCTCTTTGCTGGGATTCGAAACCTTAACCCACAATGTTTTACCGAGTATACTAAAAAGCTGTTTCAATACATAATTTTATGGGAATCCGTCGCACAAAATCGAGATCAGTGAAAGGGGAGTAGAGTGGCTTTTGCCCTACAGTGGGACACTACAGGCTCTTAATAATAAGTTATCGTTGTATCGATAGATTCGTCTGATTAGTCCAAGTGTTCTTAGATAGGTGACATGAAATATGGGGGTTGCTAGATTTCATAGTTTTAAAAAAAACCTGCAATATAAAATTAAAGGGCTCATAACAAGGATTCCAAAAAAGTATAACATTTCTGTATTACTACAATTACGATAATTAAAACCAAATTTTTTTTTTCAAGTGCTACTTAGTTTTTTTTTAAATGAGTTCTAATTACTTTCTTTTCGGCGGGACTTACCGTTGCGTAGTATTGCTCTTATATAACTAAGCTACGGGGAGCTCTCCATAATTCTACTAGGAATTCAATAAATAAATATTGTGGGACAATTTACAGTGGTATGGGTGCCAGATAATGAATAGAATACATAAATACTTTTCTTTTGTAAATATAATTATACTTAATGAACAGACTTCCGAAACATCCATATCCCAATTTTCCTGTTCCCTTCGATATTCAAATGCTTCCCGCGCAAACAACTGTTAAAAAAAGGCATGGACGTCATCACGCGAGCGACACTAGCGCCGCGCCTGGGAAAATAGGGAAGAATTGAAAAAGTTTGAACAAGAAACGTAACGAGCGCGCGCGTGTTAGACGATTATATTGTGTAAACTAATACAAAACTACCAGAATACAGTCTAAAAGTAAAAACCCCGGGGTGAGTGCGTGCTGTGATAATTATATAATTTGGTGAAACTGAAGAAAATCAGTGTCCCGGCGGCGGAGTGCAGTGGTGAGTGGCCTTTCCTTTCACGATTTCCATTTCTTAGGGGTCTGTTCAAGCTATTTAAAGTTAAATCACTTAGTATAAGTACCTACATAAAAAAAAACACTCAGAAACAAATATCTGTACCTACATAAATATTTGTATAAGATGGGTCCATACGCCATCGACCTTGCTACACAGCCTGCTAAATAGTTACTACCGGCACCGGTCCGCCTTCGGTGGTGAACAATTGTTGATTGTTACGTATGTGTTTTGTTGTTCTCAAAAGTGTTGAGATAGAATTGTAGGCATATTGTATGTGAGATTTTTGCCCAAACTTCCTTATAGTTTTGAAGCTATTCTAAAATTAAGAATTAAAATTACTATAACTTTGAAATGACAAGGAATTTTCGTCTCAAATTACCCCAAACTTCCGTATCAGCAATTTTTAGAAAACAAAACACATTCGTTACTTACGATCAACAATGTTAGTTATTTGTAAGCGTCGGGTATTTCTTATGCGCGTTGCGTTTGACAGCATAAATAGCCTAAGGCGGGAATCGAACCGCCAACCTTCTGATGCTCCTAGGCTGAGGCTGGTAGCATCATCTATTGAAATTTCTAAAAATATCTAAGTATCTTCTGGGTGTATTGTGGATAGTTTTTATTACTTAGGTTCATTTATTAATTACCAGCAGCACTATCGATCCTGTGGGAATATCAGGATAAAAATTAGCCTATGACACTCCCAATGTATCATCAAACCAAGTTTAATCAAAATCAGTCCAGTAGTTTCAGAACCTATTTGTTATGAAAAAAATAAAACCTCTCCTCTTTATAATATAAAGTACCTACCTACTTATAGATTTGTTGTAAAAAGTAAGAGCTCACTATAAACTCTTGCAAAAAAAGAAACAAAATGCAAAATATTTGTATAAAAATTTACTACAAAAATCTTATCTATGTAGTTACATCTAATTACTTACAAAAATATATTACATTCAAAATCGTGGCAGTTGTTACAATATGAACTAAATATTGTCTACGATAGGTAACTCAGTTTTAAATCTAAATACGAATATACTTAGATTTTAAGATATATTAAAACTGTACTTATTTATATTTCTCAAGTAAAATCTGATCTTGAAAATATTTATTCAATATTTATTTTGTTACTGATTCAAATTGTAGAAGAAAATGTCGGTTTACGGATGATAATTTTACTTCATAACGTCATAAGAACTATTTTGTATCGTTGATTGTAAGGACCATTTGCATACTTCAATACGTTGCTATGGTTACTTGTCAATAACGTTTCTATGTAACACATGACGTCACGCTTTTTTGTGAACACGATTAATAAGACGTTATCACGTGAAAAAACAATAAGAAAGAGGATTTTTAATCTTTATTATATATAAAAATTTCGTGTCACGTGTTTGTCCGCGATGGACTCCTAAACTACCGAACCGATTGCGATAAAACTCGGTATCTAGATAGCTGGAGACCTAGATTAACACATAGGCTACTTTTTATCCCGATATTCTCACGGGATCGGGACTTACGCGGATGAAACCGCGGGGCGCAGCTAGTAATTTATGAATAGGAGACAAAATGGCGAACGAAATAACTGCGGATATTTAAATTTTACGTAGCCAACTTAATTTTTGAAAACTACAAAATTTTATTCAAATAATACGAATCGAAAATAACTGCTTCTGAGTATTTTTGTCAAAATTAAATTTTTATAGAAGTTTCAAGATACATAATTTACTTGAAAAATACTTTCCAAAATCCAGAGAGCCTTATAGTAATTCAGTAACAAAACATAATAAATTAAAAACTAGGATAAACTTAGCAAAAAAAAGTATTTTACAAACTTATAAAAAGGCAAGGTATACTAAATTATTTGCATACTTATTATCCATTCATATTAAAATATTCTTAATGGTTACGCTGATGTGATTTGGGGTTTAAATTATGGTACAAGAAATTGGGTATAAGGTATCGTAAAGTTATTAAAAACGGGATATCCTAGTAATATTATAAATGCGAGAGTTTTGTTTATATTTTTACTCCTGAACGCTAAAAAGCTTTTAAAAATACAGGGCGAATTAATTGGAGGTTTTTTCCAGATATTCTCACGGAATTTGCACTTACGTGAATTACTGGCTAGTAACCGCTTTATGGTTTTTGCCACTACTAAGTAGTAATAAATATCCCATTTTTAACGACTTAAAATATTGTAAAATCCATGTTAGATTATTTTTAAAGTAAACCAAGTTTTATGCAAGAATGGAAACTAATTCTGGCCACTTAATAATGTTCTATTTTCATCCCCATCGCGCTGCAATAGTGTATAACGATCGTAATAATTCCAAAGCTCTTGTATCTGACGGTGTTTTTAAGTCTGATTCTTTAGGCGCCACTCTGGCTTCTGCTTTCGGAGTGTCAATCGGAGTAGGTTTCGTCGATCTGACTTCTATTGGCGTTGTTCTTTGACCAAACTTTCTGACACCTCTCCGGCTTGTTGCAGTTAGTCTAGGACTTACCGTTGAAGAGACTGACTGTAAATCTTCTAATGGTTTATTTTCTTTAGGTTTTTCTGTCGAAGGGTTAGAAAGAGAGTTGATGGCGCTGGGATCGAAGTTCAAACTCTTTCCTCTTCTGTCTTGTCTCGGTCTAACTTCTTGTTGCTCTAAAAATCTATCAGTCCGCCTGAATCCTTCGATTTCTGGTAACGGTTCAGGTGTTAGACCTTCTTCTTTTGCTATTTCGTCCATATCTTGTTGTGAAACTGCCATTAAAGCTTCTAACAACGCCTTCTTTGATGCCTCGGCTGTTGTATTGTGATCATCATCACATGTTTGAACTAAAAGTAGAATTAACCGTTTCACTGTTTTTGATTTTGTTTTCTTCATAACATTCATTAGTTTTTCAGTAGTTGTTGCATTCATTCCACCCATTATTTCCTTTGCTTTTTCTACTACAGTATCGGTTATAGCTGATAGATCTTGCGCTGGTTCCGTTGATACATCGTTAAGTAGTCTGCCTACTCTGTTTTCATTTTTATTTGTGAATGTGGTGATTTCATAGCGGCTTGTTGTCGAAGCTCCTAGTTCAGTAGTTGAGTAGTCTATTGTAGGTGTGGTAGCAGTGTAAGCGGAGTCTTTAACGTGAATATCATCAGTAGCAGTATGACTGAGACCGTCGTTCAATGTGATAGGATCTATCACTGTGCTCTGCCAATTGTCAAACGTATTGGTCCATTGGTAATTTGTAGATTTATCGACATCGGGAGAAGTGAATATGCTGCTTGAGATTGGAGTCGTTGCCGTTTCTTCTTGAGGCTTAAATGTTGTGGTTGGCGTTGGAGTATTTTCTGTAGACGGAGCTGGTGTATTCACCTCGGACAATGTAGGAGCTTCTAGATCTTCAGAAGGTTTCCTAACTTTTTTCTCATCTAAATTCAGCTGCTTTCCTTGACGTAAACTGTTGCTCTGAGGTGGAATGAAAGACTGACTGTGTGCCCTTTGTAATTCCTCATCATTTTCTAATTCAACGCTATCAGTCTCAGTGAAATATACAGTTGTGGTGGTCGGTATGACAGTCGAGGTTCTTATTCTCTTACTTTCGAAACCTTGCGTTGAAACTGGTAAGGATGTAGCTCCGGCTGTTGAATCAATGCCCCAAGCTGTTGGAAGGTTAGTCACTTCGACGTATTCGCTTAATGGTTTAGACTGTGTCGAACCTAACCCTGACCCGTAAGGAGAATCATTGCTAGTCAAAGCGTTATTTTGGAACCCACCAAACTTAGTTACTGAATACGTGTCTGTTGTTGATCCCTCATAAGTGTTAGCTAAAGTGTTGACATTGTAAGCTTCTGCATTTGTCCTGGGTAATGGTGTGGTGGAATACGAGAAAGGTGTGGACGCAGTAGTATAAGATGCTGATATTCGGCCACAACATCTAAATGGATTTCTTGGGGTCGTAGATGCGTAATAAGTTGATGAAACAAAATCAGGGGAGACTGATGCAATAGATGATGAAATTACAGGTCTTGGAGTGGTCTGTTTCTCCTCATCAGGAATAGTTTGGAACTTATTACCTGGATTTAGAGCTTTACCTTCTCTCAAGTTATTCGACTCCCTCAAACTAGGTAATGGTCTTGCTTTATTATCTTCAGAGAAACCTAATATTTCTTCATCTTCTTCATCAATAGTCGTCGTAGGTTCCGTACTTTGGAAATCTTCAGTCGTGGATAATAATTCACCAAACGATGGATGCGTTGGTCTGATGTCGGATAATACCTTTCTAAACTGTACAGGGTCTTGTAAATAGGCGGATAAGGCGTGAGTGAAAACTTGAGCTAGTTCTCTGATTTGCGGAGATGTTGCCAATGGGTTTTGACTTTGTTGAACTGCTAGATCTTCCATTAGTTCGTTGTAAGTTCCATTGGGATCGTCTCTGACGTCTTCAAGGAAGTCAGCATTGTCAGGACTAAATAAGTTGCTATATTTGTTAATGGTTTGCTGACTGAACAAAGCTGGTAATGCTTCTTCCATAGCAGCATATTCGTCAAACGCTGGAGTAGTTGTTTCGCTTTCGTCATCTGGAGTAGGAGTTGATAGGTTATCTAAAGCTGTCGCGTAGTAAATAGCTAAGCTGTGTAAAGTTTTAGGAGTTAGTGATGGGGGAACCACTAGTCCAGGTCTATTAGGTTTGTCTCCATAGAACTTCTCAGTCGTTGTAGCTTCCGTAGGTTCTGGCGTCGTAACTTTTTCAAAGTTTAACTTTCTCATAAGCCTTTCTCTTCTTTCTTTATAATTAGTTTCTGTTGTGGCATCTGTAACTGGTTTAACAGTAGAATATACGTCATATCTATCAGATGATGCAGTTTGAGTTACTTGAATATCGGCTTTTGTCGTTGGTATCTTTGTAGCTGATTCAAAATTACTTTTACTTTCAATGATTAGTCTATTGTTCCTCTGACGTTTTTCATTGGCTGTAGTTCCACGAATGTTTCTCTCTGTTGTTGTGGCGATAGTTTTATTCTTTTCTCTAACAAGGAAGTTTTTCAATAGAGAAACTCCAGGTCTTGTGTAAGGATCGCTAACAGTTGTGTAGCTTCTTGTGTAAGGGAACAAGGTCGGTCGTTTGGTCGTCTCATGAATATGAGATGCGTGAGGATCTTTGTCGCGAATGTCGTATAAAGTCGTTAAATTAGGGTTTGATTTCGTTCTTGGTTTAGGAGTGTTTGGAGTGTAAACAGGGTATGGGCGGTAGTTCTTATTATGATAATCTTGAAGGAACTGCCTGTTATTGTTGTTGGCAAACGAAGCGGATTCGGCGGCGACTTGCATTTCTTTAAAATTATCTATTGGAGTAGTTCTACGAGAAGACGTTTCGAAGAAAGTCGACTGTGTGCTTTTTGCCGGGGTAGCGAAGTTATTTGAAATGAGCTGAACTAAATTCTTCCTTCGTTTCTCAAAAGCAGTCGTTAAACTTTTCTGTGTCGCTGCTTGGTTGAAGTTATCGGGGAAGAGAGCTTGATAAGACCTTGCAGTTGCTTGTCCATTGTATGGAAGATCAGTTTGCAGCCTCTGCCTATGACGAAGCAGCCTTTCAGTAGTGCTGGGAACATTGACAGAAGACCTTCGAGACTCAGCTCGGGTATTTGAGTCTCCAATCTGCTGCAGACTCTGCGGTAGATCTTGGTTCTTGCTGAGGCTGTGGCTTATTTTCTGGGTCTTCTTCTGTTCATTAGAGTAGTATTCAGCACTGGACTCGTAAAGGGCAGGGGCGGAGGCACAGTCCACCTTGAACCACCAGTCGCAAATCAGGTGGGACTGGCTGAAGATGGTCCCGTTCGGGCACAGGAAAGATATCTTGCGAGATGTGTCGCAAATGTGGAATACCTGTAAAAAATATCAGATACCTATTAATTATTTTTCAAAGATTTCTTATAGTTTAATAGTAAGTAGGTATACCAGAGTTTGCACCTGTTTGTACCTCGCTCCATACCAATTTTCAGACGTGTTGACAGTATCTACGCTAAATATATTTAATTTTTTGCAAAAATTATGAAATTTATTGAATTCCAACTTGCAAACATGAATCTCAAAAGCATAATTAAAAGATACTACATTCCATAATTTCAATATCTTTTTGCTTATAGTTTTCAAGGAAAACTGAGTCCAAAAACGCACCCCGACGAAACTTAAAGCCTAGTACATCAAATATTTTTTGATGTGAAATATCTATAGCCGCACGTAAAACCGAAATCTGGCGTGGCGACACATGCCTTGGCGACGCGTCGCCACGGCATGCGTCGCCACGCTATTAGATGATATATATATACAGTCTATATGCAGTAGTGTGTACGGGTTACTTTTACAAAATAATGTTTTGTTGTTGAGGGTCTTACCTGGCAATCAGTTTCCAAGTCAGCATAGTAGCCGGTCGGCACGTTCTTACAATTGAATCCGGTGTTAGGAATGTTGGGGAAAGCTGGAAAGTCCACGCCAACTTTGCCGATCACACCTGGAATTCGAAGAAATTAGTTAATTAAGAAAAAGAAAGAACCTGAATAAGACTCAGCGTCAGCAGGAAGCGTCGGAAGTCTATTTAGAGTTCAGCTAGGAGACGGAGACCACAATAGAGACGATGAGCTTTCTGTGCAGCTGTACACATCGTCACAAGGTTACACTTCGAGGGTGCAACAGAACTTTACTTTACAGTCAGGCAAACTGATCTGCGATACCGATTCTTAGTGGCAACCCCTGACATTCGCACTAAACGTTTAGCTTCGTCATTTGCGATGGAAATGAATCAGTTGCCTGAGGCTGTCTTTCTTGATGTTTACAAAGTTGTGTGTCTTCAAGTGACTAAAGAATATTAGTATCTTATTAACGCGTATTATATATCTTAGACAGCATCACTCTGTGATAATACTGGCCTAAAAGTGTGTTTAAAAAAGGTACCTTGATGTTCAACAATGTCCAGATCCGGCTGTGAGTTGGCGGGTATTAACCTCTTGACTAAGGCCTTCCCTTCAGTATAGGTCTCGAATCCAGCTGCTCCCATCGCTTTAGCTACAGCTTGCAGGCTTTCGACGGATGGTGTAGGCTCGTAGAGCTGTGGGACGCGAAGCAAGTCCTGGAAACGTTTAAAAACATACTTAGGTAATTTGAGCTAAATTCGAAAAATGTAGAAATTGATAGATTTAGATTTTGAGCTCGATCATTTTACGAAAAACTAAAAAAATAAATTGAACTTAGAGGGCCGTTAGGTACTTCGCTATTACTTTAAATAAATATTGCACACCGCGACATCTGGTCAAAAACTATTGGCTATTGTTTTTTACTAGAGGATGATAGAAGATTATCTATGATTTTACGATATTATGGCGGCTCGATACGGTTGTTTTGTTGTGATCGGTTTTCGCATGTGAATTTTTGGAATGATACCAACGAAAACTGAAAACGTTGTCTTCTAATTAGAAGTACGAGTGTGTAGATGTGTTGTGAAGTATTATAAGGACGATAAAAACAAAATTTCTCTCGGATATTGGTTACCGCTCCTATGCGAGGGGCCGAGTTTAGATTACCTTACTCATACCGTTCCTTCATGCTCATACCTTACTAAATAAATGAGTAAGCACACCAGTCAGGCCAGGACCCACGACTACGGAACTATCCAAGGGGATGTGCTACTACGCAGCGATAAGTGGGTGAGTGATTCTTACTAATATAGTTTTAATTTACATTTGTTACATCTCACTGATTTACATCTTAACACGTTCGCGGACAATCAGTCACCCACATTTGACAAGAACCCTGCTATAGCATTTCCGTCAAAAACTATGGTTCAAATTATGAATTCTATAGCAGGTGCGTCCCTGAATCTGAGTTCAAATGGTTGCTATAGCAGGTATGTCCGCCAACGTGTTAAATATTTTTTCTCCGGCAGGAATCTAATTGGTGAATAAAAAATGTTTAAATAGTTTTTAAGTATTTACCCTTCGCCTTTGTGCTAGTCGTCTCGATGCGTCGCAAACGTCTGAAAAAAGAAAAGATTTATTCTATAAAATTTTGATGGGCTAGGTACTCCACAAATCCCCATTGAAAATGCTCATCAAAGGGGATTGATAAGCAGCTAAGCTACTTAAAGGCAAGAATCTCGAACCTTTGGTATAAAAATAAATAAAAATAATTGTATTTTTTTTTTGATAATTTTGCTCAATTACGTGGGCGTAAAATGACCTAGTATTGACCTGGTTCAAAAGATGCCATAGTTAATAACTGCTAATTAAACTGTTCAAACCTGTTGCACTAAGAGCGCCTTCCTATATTTTTATACCAATAGATAGTCTTGCTGATAGAGATTAATTCTCGGATTAAGCCCTGAAGGCCCACGTAAAAAAATCACCTGTATATTATGTACAAGGCATGGGTACAGATAGATTGGACCTTAGAGAAGGTTACTTTTTACCCCGATCCCGGCCTTACGGAAGTAGGTAAAATCGCGGGACGCAACTAGTTATAGATAAATAGATGTAGGTAGGTACAGCTGACTAATGAACGGTTTAGAAAGCGAGTTCTTTTGTGTTGATTAAATGTATTGATTCTATTGTAGCTATTGTTCTGAGGTCTAGCTGCTTATAAATTACACTAACAGGTACTAAGATAAACGGCTTGATTTACCTACTTAAATTTAAATACCTACTTATTTATCTACATCTACACTAATATAATAAGGATGAAATATTTTTTTATACTTTTGTTTGTAACGAATAGGTTCCGAAACTACTGGACCGATTTCGATGAAACTTGGTATGAGGATACATTGGGAGTACAAGCTAAAATATTCCCACGGGATCGGGAGTTACGCGGATAAAACACACAGACACGTAAAACTTATAACACCCCGTCGTTTTTGCGTCGGGGGTTAAAAAGACTTTACCCTTTTACTAAGACTCCACTGTCCGTCCATCTTTTTGTCTGTCTGTCACCAGACTGTATCTCATGAACCGTGAAATTTCAAATTGAAATGTCCCATGCGAAATTTCACACTCCCAGGTCTTGTAGTTTCGGGAAAGCGTCAATGGGGACAACGGTACGTCATAAAATATCCTTTCTGTTGTCCCCATAGTCCCCAAACCTTAATGGGGACAACGAGCAGAATTTTTACGACTTCCCTTTATCGATCCCCATAGGGGGAAAGAGTCAATGGGGACAGCATAAACCGTTTCAGAGATTTCATCTGTCTTTTTCGAAGTCTCAAATGAACTTGGTCACGTTATACTTCCCTACCTACCTATCTAAGCCAGTAGCAGTTATATAGATACCTAAGTATATAACAATAGGTAGATTTGCCCGTGAGAAGGATCTCTGATCAGATAAAGTGGTATAATACAATTAATGCCTCGGGCTGTACCAACACCGATTGTTTACAGTTCATAGCTTAAAATACAGTAAAATGTTTAGAAGTTTTCAGATAACTGCAGCTAGGTAGGTATAATAGGTAGGTTCGGCTCACTTGGGAAATAACTTAACCGACAGATTTCATATTTGAAAAGGTTAAACTTAGTTATGTAATAATAATTTTATCTTAATTTATATTGATAAAATACCTAAAGCTGTGGTTCTTAAAGTACCTATAGTCTAAACCACGATCATCCATCAAAATCGGCTTAATACTTAATACACAAATTACTTAATATATAAATTATCTATTTTTAAAATAATTTCTAGTCGTTTTTGGACCCTCTTCGCGGAAAGTGTTATTCTGAAAAGCCCCTTTTCGCTAAAACTCCTACTTATGGTTTAAGACGTATACCTAGTACCTACAGTTCCTAACTGAGTTTTAATTATGGCTGAAAATCATAGTTTACAAAGAAAAATGTAGAGAGGGGAAAGATAGATAGGAGAAAGATTATATGGCCTCATTATAGGTACAGACAAGGTTAGGTTTCAGCTACTGAAATCTAGAATAAGAATCCACACGAGTTTCTTGTGCTTCATTTGAAGGCACACATCCTAACTAAGTTTTTAAGACGTTTCAATGTGATGATTCCAAGTGGATAAAGAATTTTGACCAGGACTTTGAATAGTTTTGCTTGGGATCGTAAGTATCTTTCAGCGACATATCTTCTAATTAGACACGAGTTATTCTGTGTTATTGGGCATCTACTGGAATATTTAATTATTTATTAAAACTAAAAACCTCCTTATAAATATAACTTTACTATAAATACAGCTATAAACAACCCATAAAACCTCACCACATCATTCCTAGCGTTAGATCATTCGTTTGGAACTGTATAATAATGTTGCATTCTATATAAACCGCATATATTGGTTCCTTCATTTAGTTATGTCATGTGGTGTTAAGATATCCATGGTCTATTCACAGAAATTACATATATTTCCTTACGGCAAGAGGACCTGCTATATCTACCTTCAGAAAAACTACCAAACTTTTTAAAACTTTGCCCTATAAAATGGCGGCTTTTGATAGTGTTGTGTATATGTTTCGTCCCATATTTCGTTTGACAGCCATTAACATTTCAAAAACTTGATTCCAATAACATGGCGAATTGATTGAGAAAGGTTTTTGTAAATGGTAAAATAGAGCGCCTCTATTAGCTGGGACAAAAGTAAAATCTATTGGAAAATTGACAGGAGTCTCAGCTAGTTCAATTTATAAATAGACCATAATTAAGCATTAACTAACGAAGAAATCCATAAGTACTTATTTATTAACCTACTTAGTCTGCATTTTTTATCTATTTTCGAGTGAATTTATTTGGCCTAAAAATATTTACTTACCTAAGTATATGTATTTGTATTTAATTAATTATTTTCGTTGTTTTTAAACGTTTTGCTACAATTGAGTCAATGGTTGCTTGCATAAAAATGATTCCAATATTCAATGATTTAAGTAGGTACCTTATTCGAGTCCCATACAATAGTGCCGTAGCGCGTCGCTTATAAATGTCATTTAACTGATCACAGCTTTGAGTATTTTCTTCGTGAGACCATCTCAAATAATGGATACTTTAAAGTATTTGTAATCTTGACCTTTATGAGCATGATCACAAAAAACCCATGAGTTTCTTGTGCCTTCTTCTCATTGGTGTGCGTGCGCGCTCCGAAGGCACATATCCTAACTTAGTTTTAAGACTTTTTAAATGAGATCATGCAAATAGTATGATTCCAAATGAATAAAGAATTATGACCTTTTAGCTCAAAAATAAGTTATATAATTTTTTTACAATCATAATCGTAATTTTTGCTCTAATAAAAACTTTTCTTATTTACAGGCACTTACTGAGACCTAGACATCTTCAAAATCTAGGTACGCATGTACTACCTATTATATCATACTTACCAAGTTGAGCAATTACAGCTTGACATTTCGATGTAAGTTGCAACTTAATTATTAGTTACAACATTGTAAAAAATATTTGCGATGAAACCAATGATAAAAGATCTAGATTTATCGAAGCTTGTCCAGTTTATTCAATTAATTAACAGAGTTACATAATATTAACACACAAATTCAAAATTAGGTGCATCAAATCAAATTACACAAAATAAAAAAACTAAAAATTAATATACCTAATGATCACAAAATAATTAAAAAGACGCCAAAAAATACCCCCACCCAGAAATTAAATATAAAACTAAAAACACGAATAAAAAACTTGAAGCTTGTTTATTATTATGTTATGTCATTTATTGGCTGATAAACAGATAAATTAGGTACTAAAAAGTAGGAATTAAAAAAAATATCTAATGTTATATTCACTAAGTGCCAAACTTTTTCAAAATGGGATATTAGCCATGTTTTTGTTTATATTTTGTGAAGCTCTATATTTCAAAGTTACAAGCATCATTTTCTCGAGACTAGAGTATGCTAATAGATCTTAATAGTTAGAGGCGACCGTATCGTAGGGTAATATCGACCACAAAATAAAAATAAAAAAATATGGTAAAAAAAAACTAAATTAAAATCGGTTCATCCGTTCGGGAGCTACGATGCCACAGACAGACACACACACAGACACGTCAAACTTATAACACCCCGTCGGTTTTGCTCGGGGGTTAAAAATGGTAACATTGTCCCATTTTAAATAACTTTAGGAGTGAAAATATCTAACCAAAGTAGTTTGAAATCTAATCTAAACTTATAATTAAGGATGAGAGGACCAAAACTCTGTACCTACTTGGAAGTAAATTAAAAAATTAAGCTAGAGGACTTAGTAGTACCTAGATAAAAATCTCCTCCCTTGATAACTTGAATTTTTATTAACAAGTATTTTATAAAAGACCTTGATATCCTTGGGGCTAGGAGCAATTCTTTTTCCATTTCTTTTTTCAAAGTAAGCAATAGGTATTTAGGTATACTATACCTGTAGTAAATATACTGAGGAGTAGAACACTCCAAATGACCTCCATCTCGACGTAACCTCTCCACCGCATTCTAACAACTGAAACAAACAAACAATCATTTTACATTTCAGATCATTGACATAGTAAAAAAATTCGTTTATCTTATCTTGATCATATTGATATTCTATATTAACCGTTATTACAAACTGCAAACTTTATCAGCCCTTTTTACCCCTTTAGATGTAGAATTTTAACAAATACTTTCTTATACTTTTAGTAAATTAGGATAATTTTCACAAACGTTCAATTAAAATAATTATTTCATGCCTATATGAAAGACTGTACTATTGTGTTATAATCTATATATATAAAAATGAATTGCTGTTCGTTAGTCTCACTAAAACTCGAGAACGGCTGAACGGATTTATCTTATCTTAGTCTTGAAATGTTCGTGGAGGTCTAGGGAAGGTTTAAAAGGCGAGAAAAAATCGAATAATTTCCGGGAAAACCCCAAAAACAGCCCTTTTCTATTTCCCATACAAACGTTTTCTGGAGTCAATTCCTACGGGATCAGGACTAACGCGGGTGAAACCGCGGGGCGCAGCTAGTATGCAATACAAATTAACAAATTAACAGCATCCAGCAATAAACCAGTAATAAAATATCATTAGGTGAAATGAAGCATCGGTGTAATATCATAAGTTCAATTTAGCTTATGGTGAATCGTCATAGTCAAAAGGCACATGAGTAGACTTAGCAAGTAGAAATTTGTTTCGATCTAGCGTAGTGAACCCATTTTTATCATTATCATTATTTATATAAAAGACATCAACGCGCTCTTTGTTCCTTTTGTTCAATTGGATCGTATCTACCTGATTAGAACCATTTGACGACCCAGTTGGCACAGTCGTCACCATGCCGGACTGCCAAATACAGGATTGCGGGTTCGATTCCCGCCTCAGACATGTATTTATGCTTAGATATTTGTCTGTGGTCTGGTTGTATTTTAAGAATATATTTACAAAAGAAGAAGTAAATAAGTAGAGTATCCGTTGTCTAGCACCCATAACACAAATCTAATTACTTAGCTTGGGGCTAGATTACGATGTGTGAAATGTCCTGCAATATTTATTTATTTCTCTTAAAATATTAATTTCCATAGACTAGTAGGTATTTTGTAAAAAATCCCACATCCTGTTTGTCAACGGGAAAAGCTACAAGCGTACCTTAGTTGACTTAAAACTAAGTTCAAAAACACTTTCGCTCCAACCCACGGTTACCTGCCAGAACTAGAGAATCGTGAGCAGTTCGTGTGAACCAGCCAGCACACGTCAATATACGGATGTATACTAAGTAGGTAGGTACAGTATGCGTCAAAAGTACACTATCAGTTTGCTATAATAATACTATAAAGAAGTATTTGACTTACGACCTTTTTCTAATAGACGTTACACACAAAAAAAATACTTGAATTAAAAGTAATTAGTGTGATTATTATTTTCAACATGTTAGCTCAAAGTCAAATTTGTTTATTCCTTTGGATGCTTAATACAATTGTACATAGACCACATCGAAACGTCTTAAAAACTAAGTTAGGATGTGTGCCTTCGGAACGCGCCCACCAATGAGAAGAGGGCACAAGAATCTCATGGGGTTTTTTTTATGTGATCACGCTCACAAAGGTTAATATGCTATGTAGTTGGCCGAGCTACCGCCACACCAACCGACGTGGGATTGATCCACAGGTTACATTGTTATAATGTTTAAATAGTGCTGCATAGGATTGTAAACGTTACGGTGCCGGTGGACTTTTGACCGTTGATTGTACCCAATGTAACGTACGTGCTATATCCTTGTAGGTATATCTGATGAAAGTTTGTTGTGGGACGTTGATGGGAGATTTTCGTACAACTTTAGCTCGTGATATCCTTCAGTTAGTTCCCCCAGAACTACAACCTTTAAGTTTTCAAGTCTAGAGGGAATATGTACAGTCGGCTGCATAATTGCAGACCCCCCGAAAAGCTCCAAAACGGTTGTTATAAGAATGTTTTCAACACTAGCTAACCTAAACATGTAAGTGGTACATCTTATAGTGTATACTGACGTCTTAAGTATTTCTTTAAGATGCCACCCACCTTATCTACTTACTTAATTTTAAGACTACTGTAAACTTTTTTGATCAATAAATATTTATTTATTTATTTACTAGCAAGATTCTTGGCACCTGCTTTAGTTGAATTTTAAAGTCTTCTAACTTATCAATTTATCAAACAAAAATTATTAGAATGAAATATGCCAACAATAGTAATCTTAGAATTCTACCGGGGGCTGCAATTATGCAGCCGACTGTACCTTCTAAGCAAGCATGCTACATCTTCGACCTCATCTTTGCGCTACCATCAGGTGAGATGAGGTCAAATGCAAGCCTAGTGTAAAAAAAGTTTAAATTTTAATGAATAATTTACAAGACTATTAGATTGGGGAAGTTTAAGAATAAGCTGCAAAGTTCAAATGCGATTGGTCTAAACCACTTTAAGGACCTCCACCCAGGTGCCTACAGAAAACACTTTAGTGTCTTTTGACCATTTTCTCAGGTTCAAGAATTGGCAACAATATTTTCTACAAACGCTCATAATGGTGTTGTCTTCTTTGTTAATTTCCCAAATACTGGGTAAATTAGGGTATAATTTCCTAAATTAAAAATCCCTCATTTTTCATATTATTTTAAGTTAAGTAAGTACCTTTATGTACCTAAGAGGGATAACAGGATTTTCTTGTATATAATCATACTGTATATGACCAATTTCAAAAATCTCAGTAATGACACAACCTAAGCTAAACATATAAGGGTACAATTACGAAGAAAATACCAAAATAAACGTACGCAATTTATCCTAAATCTAAACATCCTTGCTCTACCAAAAGTCCTACCCACAAAGTGTTCCATATCGCTAAAATCTTGGCCATCTATCGCTAACAATCGCTTACGAAACACTTCCTAAACGATAAAGTTCCTCCGTCACGATACCTAGTGGTAGATCACATTGATATCTCTTTTAGTTAGAGTATTGTATGGAGAAAGTTTACAATAGACATAATAAATTCGAGTTTGTTTTATTAAGGCGTTAAACTTAAGTTATTCGTGTTCCTAGAGTTTTGTTACTAGAATTTAAACACCATTTTGACCTATAGACTACTTTAGAATTGGTCATTTCGATCAGAAAACTAGGGGCTCAGGTATTTGTTTTTTTTTCGACCGTCTTTTGCTTCTTTTTAGGGTTCCGTACAGAAGGTAAAAAAAGGAACCCTTATAAGATCACTTTTTTGTCTGTCTGTCTGTATGTCTGTCACAACTGATTTTCTGAGGAACGGATGGAGCTAGCAAGTCGGAATTCATACTAGATACTGAGGTCCATAGTCCCTATTAGGTGTATAAAAATCAAGGTATTGGGTCAACACGACAAAAAGATATTATTGGCTTTGCATTTTCGTGAAAACTTGTGAGTACCAAAATTTATCTGAATTTTCATTTTGTTATATTTCGGATTTTTCTCCTTTACTAGTGCTATAAGACCTTGCTTTTAACCAAAATGGACAATTCCAGGTCAACGGGAAGTACTCTATAGGTTATGTGCCGAAACCTATATGGTAGTTCCCGTTGACATGGAATCACGAAATTTGGCAAAAAGCAAGGTAAAGCACAAAACAGCACAAATGAATGAAATATTCCAAAAAATAAAAATCTTGAAAATTAATGGGTGTCGTCCCCATACAGACATAGTTAAACCAATTTTACTTGACCCTTACATTGTATGGGCGCCAAAATAGGGGTCAAGTTAAATTGGTATGTAGTACTTACCATACCACGGTAAGGGTAGAGAAATTGAGTTGAACGTAATGTACAGAACCCTCGGCGCGCGAGTACGACTCGCACGTGACGGTTTTTTTTTGTTTTGTTATATTTACTTTCGTGCAGGAGGCTTACGGTGTAATTTTTTTAACTGAAGACCTACCAGTGGGGCGAAGCGTTGGGTCCACAATTAGTACAGAGTGAGAGAACTCAAAGACCATTTTCAACATATTTCGTATTTTATCCGTTAACTGAAAATATCCGAATTCTATCAATTTCCGTTAGAACAATGTTTCATAAAAGATTTGCAAGAGATGAAAGGCGTGTCAAAGGTTAAGCCAGAGAGGTACCGGTTCGTAACCCGCTCCTGTATAATTGAACACGTAAGTATATAAGTATAGGTAGATAGGTACCTACGATATAATACCTAGCTGTTTGTTTACGAAGATTAAATTGTTACGTAAATAGATGGAAGCTTTACTTCACGTAAAAATTACAAAACCGATCGCGATGATACTATGTTTGTAGATAGCTAGAGTCAGAAAATGATCTATAGTTATAAACTATTTGTATCCCGATATTCCCATGAAACCAGAATTTATAGCGCTTACGGTTTTACCCTTAGGTGGTAAAACTTGGATTGGATTTTTTTACGTGTTGGTAAAAACATATTTGACAAACTTCTGCATCGTTAATATTAGTAGTGATTAAACTTGTTTGTATTTTACTTTTCCTGTAATGTTTAGGTATATTTATTAATTTACTAGCTTTTACCCCCCGACTTCGTCCGCGTAAAAGTCGAAATTGGACCAAGTAATCAGGTTGTCCCATATAAACTTCCCCCCTTTTTCACCCCCTTATAGTGTTTCCAATCGTTTATTTAACTTTTGACAGATCACGTACATAAAGTTTCGTAATAATTTTTGATACAATGTACTACAGGAAATACTGTACTTCATGGACGGGCTCCGCCCACTTAGAGATGTGTCATTCGTAATTAATGACCACAGACTAAAAACGATTTTGAAATAAATCGATTATCGATTATATTAATAAAACATACAATAAATTTATGTCATTATATTTTATATCAAATCACGTAAAAACCCAAAAAACTTTATTATTTTGCATTAAAATGCCCTAAATAATTTGCGTAATGAAAACAGTTTTATCGTACTCGTACCTAGTAATAGGATCGAATGTATTCGCTGCAAATTAATGAATCTAAAATATTCGTTTAGACTTACTGTAGTTGGTTCAAGCATGTGAATGAACTGCGGAACCTTCTTGTAATGTTCAGGTTCAAAATAATGAGTGTGTTAAATCGATTAAAACTTCTTCATGAATAAAATCGATCGATAAAAGAAATCGAATCGGTAACGGGTCAGGGTATCACTATTTGATTAAGTATTAGAGCTGTCAAAAGTTAAATAAACGATTGGAAAGGGTATAGGGGTATAATCTCGGAAAATACTTTCTTATCAGATGCCATCGTTATACAAAGAACACACCCTCCAAATTTCAGGTCTCTACGATCAGCGGTGTAGGCTGTGCGTTGATCCGTCAGTCAGGACAATGCATTTTATATGTATAGATTTTATAATAAGCTTGCTGAGCACCGCGGTTTTACCCGCGTTAGTGTTTCTTTAAAAGTGATATTTTCCTACAAACACCGAATACATAATAGTTACTAAGAACTACAAATTTTGATCATTCTTTTTACCCCTTGAAAATTTCTAAAAATCCTTTCTTAGTGCCCGTCAACGACCAAAAAAGAACCCCCTTGCGAAGTTTCAGATTCGAAGCTCTTGTAGTTTCAGAGGTTGGGTGATGATTATTTTTCTTGGTTATATATACCTTATAAAGATTAATTATGATCTTTAATCTGACCTTAACCCAAATAACGATTAAACCTCTTTAAACGTGTAACTAATACGTATTTAACTGTATTAATGCAATTGTATAGTTTATCGTAGCAATCGTATCGTTGTATTGTATCGAACTATAGGTATATAGGTAGGTATAGGTAGATAGGTACCTATCTCTGTGTGAAGGTGCGTGAAATTACCGACGCCTCACTGATAGCTTAAGGATTGTTTACCAATTACTAAAGCTATAGTACTTATTAGCAACGCTTCGCGGTGTCACCCGCGTAACTCCCAACTCCGTGGGAATATCGAAACTTAAAATAGCTTATAGTCTTCCTCGATAAATGGTCTATCCATCACAAAAATATTTTTTAATTCGAACCAGTTGTTCCTGAGACTAGTGCGTTCAAACAAATAAACTCTTCAGCTTTATAATAAAAGTATAGATAAGATACGTTTAAGATAACAATTGCCGCATCTCCGACCAGATGTGGCCAAAAAGCTGCACGGACTGTGTCCCAAACTGCAGGCGAGCCCGCGGCAGTAATAGAAAGAGATGGGGCCGGACGAATTGGACATCGCATCGTAGGGACTGGACACAACTGGCACTAGTCAGGGAACAGTAGAAAGAGGCCTTCGCTCCGTAGAGGGACAGAATGGGCTAAAAAAAATTACAAACTTTACTTAGAATAAATAAATAAATAAATATTGTAGGACATTCCACACATCGCCATCTAGCCCCAAGCTAAGTAACTAGACTTGTGTTATGGGTGCTAGACAACTCATATACTACTTATACACTTTTCTTTTGTAAATATATACTTATAATACATAGAAACAACCAGACCACAGACAAATATCTAAGCATAAATACTTGTCTAAGGCGGGAATCGAACCCGCAACCCTGTGTTTTGCAGTCCGGCATGGTGACCATTGTGCCAACTGGGTCGTCAACCTAACTTAGAAGTAACCTAACTGAAGACAAGGCGATTCTTAGACATTATTTATAGATACAAAAGCCACTAACTAATATTTAAAGTAATTTTAAAAATATTTCAAATTTCTACCTTTAAAAAAATCAAACCTTCATACAAACTTCCACCCCCCATTTGCCCCCCTTAGGGGTTGAATTTCGCAAAATCCCGTCTTAGTGAGCACCTACGTCATAAAAGGAACCCCCATGCACAATTTGAGACTCCTAGCACTTGTAGTTTCTGAGATTTCGTGATGAGTGAGTGAGTCAGTGATTGTCCCTTTTTATATTATAAAATATTTAGAAAAATATTTTTCCGAATCACACGTAAGATGTTAATTACAAAATTATGGGGATATTTTGAAAATACATTCACAGCCTATAATAAAAATAAATGTAATATTTTTCTCTTAAAATATGGATTAGCTTCGCGATACTGGTATATAAGCTTTATCTGAACACTTTAGGAAAACAATGAATAATAGTGGACTATGTCTGCAATCCACAGTTTTGTACAAACAAGCTATAGGATATAAACGGTTGATTTCAACAACGTCTTCATTACATGTTGGTTAAGTTGTGATTGCTTTGTGAACTTTATCTTAACTTTAATCTTACTTGTCGAATTAGGTTGAAATAGTTTTTTTTTCACTGAACTTTTGAATAAGTTTTCGGATATATCCAAGCTGCGCCCCGCGGTTTCGCCCGCGAAAGTCCCGATCCCGTGGGAATATCGGGATAAAAAGTAGCCTATGTGTTAATCCAGGTCTCCAGCTATCTAGATACCGCGTTTCACCGCAATCGGTCCAGTGGTTTTAGCGTGAAAGAGTAACAAACATACACACACAAACTTTCACATTTATAATATTAGTAGGATTTACTTCCATATTACTTTACATTTAAAATTTTGTTGGTTGATCCAATATCAGTCACAACTTTATGTTTATTGATTTATATTCTTTAGTCATCTTGTATTTATTCCATCTTCTTGTTTTGCTAAATCCGTATCGCTCTTTAACGAAAACACGCCGTGATAATGTCACTTGAGTGTTTTGTTCAATTAAATTATACACAACTAGCTGCGCCCCGTGGTAAAATGGGTTAAAAAAAATATGAATAAGAAAGTTTATTGATTCTTATTTATAGTTGCTTGACCAATTTGGATGAAAATTTACAGAGAGATAGTCTGTAATGTTGATAAAAGTATAAGATGCTTCTTTATCTTGATATTCCCACAGGATCTGGTAAAACCGCGTGGTGCAGCTAGTGCTTCATAAATCACCAAATTATAACCTCTATGATGATGATGAATGATTTCCTTCCTCACTGACCAACATCAGTCAAAAGGTAATCTATTTCGGAAGAGTCAAAGGAAATAAAGCATTCTTTAGAAACCAAGAACGCAGAATACCAACTAAACTGTCGCCCGATAACTCCCTGACCGTTGCATTTGGTAGCAAACAAATAATCGTTTAATCAAATCTAGGTCGGTGGTAGGTATACCAAAGGGTTTTTCTATAGACTGGACATTTAGTATGGATCTCGTCATACATTGTCGTGTCCTTATCGTGACTTATCGAAAGAGGGCATCGAGACTAACAAATAATGCCTTTACACTATTCCTTTAAAGCGCCTCTCAACCGGATATTCAAAGTAACGTAAAATGCCAGGTTTTACAAACCGCTCTTTCTAAGTTACTACTTATACTACATCTGTTTTGTCCAAAGAACATTAACATTGCTCTCGCGGTGAAGGAAAACATCGCGTTGAAATCCGTGACTTAGTTGGCTCCAGACTTATTGACTAGTTCTTTCCTATAATGACCACCCAGTTGGCACAATGGTCACCATGCCGGACTGCCAAACACAGGATTGCGGGTTCGATTCCCGCCTCAGACAAGTATTTATGCTTTGATATTTGTCTGTGTTCTGGTGGTTTCTATGTATTATAAGTATATATTTACAAAAGAAAAGTATATAAGTAGTATATCCGTTGTCTAGCACCCATAACACAAGTGTAGTTACTTAGCTTGGGGGTAGATGGCGATGTGTGAAATGTCCTGCAATATTTATTATTTATTATAATACCTACGTAACCCTGAATAGCATATATAAAGTTGCAAGCGCTGTAGTTTAGATGGTAAATTATTCTTACTAGCAACTATCGCTCGATGATAAGTTTATAGCCTGCAATACGAGTCAGTGTTCCTACTAACTATTGCTAAATTCTCAATTGTTTCAAAACAAAAACCATTTAATTTTATTGTTCTCTTGATTATCCTTGGCTTTGATCGTGAATCGGATGATAATTTGATGAATTATGTTGTAATACGTTACGTCTTCCTTCACGATAATCATCAGAGAGGTTCATAAATTAATTGTTATGAATGAAATAAATCGTTTTTAGATTACAGTTGCTGCCGCTGAAATGATCTAGATTAGATGTTAAGTTCAATATCCTATTTTATTTTGGCAGTAGATAACCACATAGTTAGGTAATCAAGATGATTAATACGCCATAATTTCTAGATGATTTTAGCGCCAGGAACTTTAATCCATGCTATTCAGGGCGATGTAGTGCATAGGACATTTATAAGATGGAGTAGGCTTGCCTTTCAGCTTAGTCAACCAAGTCTAGAGCCGTCTAGAGCCAACGAAGCCGCTATCGAAAACTACCTACCATATTTAAAATTCAGATTTTAAATAACTATTATATTAATGACACCAAAATATGTTCTTACAACAAATATGAAATTCGGATGGACTGTATCTCGGACGCAGCCGCAGTAGAAACGTAAAAACATTTTGTTTAATCCAAGAAGTTCTCATTCTCATTAAGTTGTCATTATAATGCAAAAAGTAATAACATGGTAATAACCCAAGGAGGTTGGATCAGCAACATATTTTTGTTTATTTTTCTTAACGAAAAAACTCCGAAACTACTGAACCAATTTTGATTAAGCTTTGTATCAGATTACATTGATTCATTGGAAGTAAAATAGATTACGTTTTATCCCCATATTTTTACTGGATTGGGTCTTAGGTAGGTGAAACCGCCTGGCGCTGCTAGTAGGTTATAAGCGGAATAGTTCGCCTATTAAGTTCTGGAAAGTGCCACAGAGGAGCAATGAAAGTGCAAGCCAGAGGTCAAACCGCTTTTACTTCCAACTACTATTTCACTAACTACAATCGCAAATCAAATGCAAATAGTTTGTACTAATCCTTATAAGGAACTGAATTTATAGTAGCCAAGGAAAGTTTATACTTTCGGTAAGTAATCCTACTAATATTATAAATGTGAAAGTTTGTGTGTGTGTGTGTGTGTGTTTGTTACTCCTTCACGCTAAAACCACTGAACCGATTGCAATGAAATTCGGTTTGTAGATAGCTGGAGACCTGGATTAACATATAGGCTACTTTTCATCCCAATATTCCCACGGGATCGGAACTTACGCGGGTGAAACCGCGGGGTGCAGCTAGTATCACATAAATCTAGATTGGAGTGTATACTTATAAGAATTGGTCTTGAGCTCTGAGTCTTAAAATAGACCCTGCCAGGAACTCGACGTTCAAGATTAATGCCGGTAAATATAATCCTACTTCCTACTAATATTATAAATGTGAACGTTTGTGTGTGTGTGTGTGTGTGTGTGTGGGTGTGTATGTTTGTTACTCAAATACTCAAAAAAAGAAGGAGTAACAAACACACATACACGCACACGTTCACATTTATAATATTAGATTAGTAGGATTTCATCTATAAAATAGCTTGACTGACTGAAATACGAGAGATCAAACGAAGCTACGGATTGGGCTGAAATTTGGCAAACTATGATTTACAATAATTTACTTAAATAAAACGTAAAGCATAAAAATAATATTGAAATTTTAAATAATTCCCCTACTTTGGACATAATTTGCATGGCAATGCCGAGCCGTTATTGGCTAAAGTAGCACCCTCTTTCGGCTCAGTAACATCAACAATAATAATTCTGAAAAAGTTTTATAAAAAAAAATACATATAACCGAATTGAGAACCTCCTCCTTTTTTGAAGTCGGTTAAAAATCAAAGGCCTCGGGGGACAGGCCTTAACCACAGTCTTTTTAGGGTTTCATACCCAATGGGTAAAACCAGTTATAATGTATTTTTGATGCCGCTATGATAACAGAATATAATGGTATGGAACCCACCGTGCGCGTATCCAACTCGCACTTAGCCGGTTGTTTATTGATTTAGGTATTATTATTATGCTCATACATGTTAACAAATATAGTTTTAAAGTGGTTTTATAATGCATATAAATTATGCAACGTTCTCACAGTAGTTTGTGCTGGATCAATCTGTCATTGATCTGTGACGTCAGCGCAGTCAGCACCTACATGCCGACAAGTGCGCTAACCCATCGCGTGCGCATCATTGTCTATTACTTACGGTACGAGTTATACACTGAAGCGATATTAATTTTATATCTTACTAGCTTCTGGCCGCTGCCTCGGATATGGAATTTCAAAAACCTGGATACCCAAACTTTACAAAGAAGACCCTTCCAAATTTCATGTCTTTATGATCAGCGGTTTCAGCTGTGCGTTGATTTATCAGTCAGTCAGTAGTACTTTATTATATTTATAGATTGTTTCATGTAAGTAAAATGCTTCACCATCTCTACTTATTTTTAACATTGCTCTAATAGTATAAATATAGGCTTAGTAGGCTCCAAACGTATGGACCGAAAAATTGCTATTTTTAAGAGAATTTTACAAAATGTAACTCCATGTACCTATAAATAATCTAAAAAAAAACTACAATCAGAAAAAATATTATTCAAAACCAAAATCAAGTTATACTGACTGACTTCAACAAAACTGTAATCTCTCATGACTTGTACCACAATCACTTTCACTAATCTGGATGCGCAGGAGTGTACCGACTGAGAAATCGATTCAGAAAACATTTAATTATGCCTCGGTTATGTGCCGTAACAGATCTATTCAATTAATATTATGCTATTGATTTGCTAAACCAATTTCGATACGGTTCGTTACTTATTCATTGTTAGATAGTTGTTAAAAAGTAGTTTGTTTAATTAAATTAATTATTTGTATATAAGTACGATCTTGTGACTAACAAGGCTTGTATTTTTTAACACTATATGCATTAAGGTAAGAGTTAGTTGTTTGTTTGTGCACTGAAATGTTCCCATTTATTATCAAAATCGCTGGACCGATTTACATACGGTTTTCTATAAAATATCTGTTTATTAAGACTAGGCGTGCAAGTCACAGGCTGCAATGTAAACAATAATTTAAAAAAATATATAATTTAAATCCTATATGTTGAGAAGTACCGTGGAAATTAGTAAATAATCCTGAAGCAATCGGTTTTTAAGTTTTACAAGCGACTGGGATACTTTAAAAAAATGGCAGCATTTGTTTTTTTTTCAAATGGTTTTCGGTTTTAACTTTTTTATGTTAATGTTTTCCTTCCTTAGTTTGTCGTGTGTTTGTGCTCAATAAATGCTTTTCTTTCTTTTTTAAAATATCGTACTTATAAGGATGAAATAGCGGATGAAGACGCTGTAAAGGCTAGTTAAACACGGGTCAGCCGCCGAGTTATAAGAGGTACAAAGATTATGTAACACAGACCGTACGGTTCACATAATTAGAGCATCATTTCTTCGACGTAGGAGGTCCGATTCTAGCTTGATTTATGATCTTCAATTCGCAAATGAAAGTTCGTTGCACTAAGTAGGTATTTAAGTAAGGTTCTAGTACTTGAGTAGTGATTACGTGGCTCAATTGTGTTCTAGATTAATGAGAGATCAATCTAATTTTGATGATGCGCAGGATGCTTTCAATTAAGTTATTAGAGAGATGTTGCCGATTGTTATTTTAAGAGATTGTGAACTAGCAGCGGCCCGTGTCTTCACCCGCGTAAGTTCCCATCTTGTGGGTATATTGGTAATTAAAGTAGCCTATGTTACTCCCAATTAATCAATGTATTAACACAACAAGTTTCATAAAAATCAGTTAAAAAGTATATTCATTACAAACTAAAATTCGTGTAAAATCTTATATATAAAAATGAATTGCTGTTCGTTAGTCTCACTAAAACTCGAGAACGGCTGAACGGATTTATCTTATCTTAGTCTTGAAATGTTCGTGGAGGTCTAGGGAAGGTTTAAAAGGCGAGAAAAAATCGAATAACCGATATTCCCACGGGATCGGGACAAACGCGGGTGAAACCGCGGGGCGCAGCTAGTCTTATATATAAAAATGAATTGCTGTTCGTTAGTCTCACTAAAACTCGAGAACGGCTGAACGGATTTATCTTATCTTAGTCTTGAAATGTTCGTAGAGGTCTAGGGAAGGTTTAAAAGACGAGAAAAAATCGAATAATTTCCGGGAAAACCCTAAAATACGGAATCGGGACTTACGCGGGTGAAACCGCGGGGCGCAGCTAGTCGCTAATAAAATTAAAGCTGACGAAAATTTTATTTAAAAAAAAAATGTTTTATTAACCTTAATTAATAATATTAATTTTCCAAAATGTTTTAGTAAATAGAATATGCTCAGTTTATAAGCCATAAAATTATTCAAATGGTATATACATACTTGTATACGGGCTGTTTTCCGCAATTAAACCCTTTTTATGTAAGGATGGAGTAGGCTTGCCCAGCACCTACTACCCTCTCAGCTTAGTCGGTAATACACATATGCGGTGATAATAATGTCTGGGTTTTGGCACTGAATTCCGAAACACAAGTTCGGCAACAGTGGCTACAATATTCTGTACCTCAAAAGGTAAAAAATCAACCCTTATAAGATCACTTTCATGCCCGTCTGTCTGTATGTCTGTCACCACCGATTTTAGAAATTAAACTATTTATTTATTAATAATTAAAATAGGGGCTTAGAAATAATAACCAACTTCATCCTAAACGCCATTATCCACACTTCAAACCGACAGTTCACCATAAATATCTCTCGCGTATGAAGTAAATAACATCCGAGCCATATTTCTCTGTTACTTCACCGATGGTATCTCGTTGTTGAGACACGGGGGGAGCCGGGTGAATAGTCTATAGTGCTAATTAGGGTCGTTTGTGGTGAAAGATTCGGTTTAGATAAGTACTAGCCTACGTAATGTCGGAGCTGGTTGGAAATTAGTTGAGAATTGGTTTGGTTTACTGTTCATTTAGGTAATATAACATCGGTTTGAAAGCAGCGATATGATTTACAAAATATGTTAAAAATAAATTAAAGTAAAAAGAGCTGCCAGCTTGCTTGGTACTTTGGATCAAATGGACGCCTTAAAAAAACATGGGGCATGGTCATGGCAGTTATAAGTTTTATACAAAAAAATTTGCTCTAGTGTCAATATCCAGGGAGAAAACAGTCGACTACATTTGTATGGAGAGAGTTACCCTTTCCTGTTAAAGGACGGAGTTTTTTTTCTTTTTAAATTTTATTGTATTCTATAAACGTGGCATCTGAATAATTGTATTTTCATTGTGTTTTTTTAATTGATATGAATAAATTTCTTAAACAAATGAATATTCCATACTTACATGCAAATAATTAAAAGAAATGGCTGACATTTGCTGTGATAAACATTTAGAACCCCTTTTTAATAAAATAAAATGAACTAGTTCGATAATGGAATGTACTGTAACAGAGTCAGATGCAAGGAAAGAGTATGTAGCTAATCTAAACTCCTAAAGAAATGATTAATATATAAGTTCTTCGTTAAAGGTAGGCAAGCTTTCGCTTCGCTTATTGCCTAACTTTTTAACAAAGATGCTGGATTAGCTACGTCCACCCGATTTGACTAAAGATGAAGAGATATCATGGACGTAGCTGCAGTGGAGTTCAACCTATCTGATTTTTTATAGGTACTAATAATATTGGCCTTTTCCATCTCATCTAAATGGTTTATACAGACATACATGGCCACAACTTTTAATCCATGCTCTATTTAGGGCGCTGTAGTTCCTGGGACATATACCTACTTACCTTGCTGACCTATACCTACTTAGACAAGTCTAAGTATACCATACGTAGGTAATCTTAAACTCGAATCTAAAACTCCTTTGTCCATTTGCCCGTCCAGCGAGCACTTGATAAATGTTAATTGCAATTATATGTCGTATCTGAAGCGTGAAGTTGTCCGTCTGTCTGTAACATACTTTCACTAGTATATACTCGTTGCTTGCCTTGACATTGGATCAGTCCGGCCTTGAGGATCGGACTGGTTTTGCGGGAAATGTTACCAATCGCACTATTGATCTTATTTCGGGAATATCTGTTGTAGTTTTCAGCGCGGAATTAAAAAGAATACTTAAGATCCTAAAGTATATTTATATTATATAATTAGTTATGACCCGCGACTCCGGCCGCGTAGTGTTTTGAGATGTAAAAAGAATGAACTCTAAAACTACAAAGTTTTACTTTGTTTTGTATACTTTGTTATTGTAATACTTTGTTGAAATATAATTATAGATTTAAACCTTATTAAAAGTCATTGGTTGATACTCTGTCTGCACTGGTAAAAAACGGTTTAAACACCCACGAAAACCCAGTAAACGATACCTATAGTCGAAATTTAGATGATATTACATAATTTTTTATTCTGATCCAAAAACTAAGTCCGAAAAATCCGAGTATTTTCACCACGGTTCAATAGCTCTACCTCCTTCTTTGTCTTTCCCTTGTCCCACTTCAGGTGGGGTCGGCTCTGCCAATTAATTAGCGCCAGGCAGGTCCTGGATTGTCACTACATCTATATTGGCCTGCTTTATTGATTGGGTCATGTTAATCCACCAGGTGTAGGTGCAGGTTCCAGGTACCGGGTTCAATAGCTCTACCGATTTAGATTAAAATGTGTACTTAGGTAGTTCGAAATCTGGAGGACATAAGATACTTTTCATCCTGTTATTCCCACAGGATCGGAAGCTATGCGGGTAACACCGTAGGAAGCATCTAGTTTACATACTTGTCATACATTCTGTTATTCAACTTCAATAAATAAAGCTATAAATCCGTCGAAAAAAAACCGCATTGTGCTAAATTTCTGTAAAAAACTGACATTTTCAGTGCAATAGTGTAATTAATATGATAATTTTATGTCTTCTAAACATAAATTTAAATTGACGTCAAGGGGGCTTGTATAGCGGTAGTTTTTTGTAAAATTGTTGGGGACGTTTATTTAAGTCGTAAAGCAATATTATTATACAGAAAGATTTTTTTAGAAAAAGGTTCTGAAAGTACTGAGCTGATTTTTGACGAAACTCGTAAAAGGGGATCAAAAAAAAATGACTCCTTCAATTATATTAGTAGAGATTATTTCTCATAAATAGCCTATATAACAAGTATGTCATCGGAAAACTAAATATCAAGTCTAAATCAGGCTTGAAAGTTTCTACAGCCAATAAGAAATGACGATTTAATTACTTTAATCAATTTTTATTTATTCAATTATTTTATTATTGTGTTGTATTTCTGAAATGGGTGATCTGCCTGATATAAATGACTATATTATTACCTGTGTGGTTGTTGAGGTGAATTCTTTTTTTGTATAAAATATATATTTTTTATCAAACTTTTACCCCATTATTTGACGACCCAGTTGGCACAATAGTTACCACGCCGGACTGCCAAACACGGGGTTGTGGGTTCGATTCCCGCCTCAGACAAGTATTTATGCTTAGATATTTGTCTGTGGTCTGGTTGTTTCTATGTATTATAAGTATATATTTACAAAAGAAAAGTATTTATGTAGTATATCCGTTGTCTAGCACCCATAACTCAAGTCTAGTTACTTAACTTGGGGCTAGATGGCGATGTGTGGAATATCCTTTAATATTTATTTATTTATTTATTATTCATAAACATTTTAGACACAGTTTACAGTATGCAAGCACCCAATGAAAGTGAATTGAGTTCATAAAGCATTTTGTGTATAATTTTATCGCTATTGTTACGTCAATTATGTAATAGTAGGTATGATGGTGACGGGGTTATGTAGGATGTAATTGAATACCATTTTTTAAAGATATTTAGCATGTTTAGAAGTAATCAAGATATTTATTGTGAAGTTATTTACATGAGGATCTTTAATGTAGGCTTAATTTGGTAATAATATATTGTCTATTAAGGCATGCAATATCATTTTTATGGTATACTTATACAGGATGAATATCTTACGTGGGCCCTCAGGGCTAAACTATAAGAGATAGCGAAAAGTGCTGAAAGGAGTTGCGTGCCCGATTTTGACCTTAGTATTAAAAGATAGTATGATTTTTTTTTGCAAAATCAGTAGGTTGGATTCCTGGCTAGGGTAATTACTTTTCAAAAATCTAAAGATGCAGTTGTAGTTTTTGTCAAAATCGGGCACGCAACTCCTTTCTGCATTTTTCGTTATCTCTTATAGGATATAGCCCTGAAGGCCCATATAAAAAAATCACCCTGTATATTAACTCCTAGCTTATATTATAAATCCGAAAATTTATTTGTTCGTTTGTTTGTATATTTGTTTTTTTGTTCCCTCTTCACGGTCAAACGACTGGAATGATTTGGATGAAAATCTTGTGGTATTTTATAAGATGATAAAGGTTAGGTAAAGAATCCTTTTAAATTCACCCAACCTCCTTTTCTAAAGTCAGTTAAAAAGAGTAAAATAGAAAAAATCTATTTCCGAATATGTAGGCTTAGTTCCTTGGACCGTGTAATGATATAATTACTTTATGTAAATTATATAAACGGTATATCATGGCATAATTTATGCATTTATGTAAATATAAACGGATAGAATAATATATTATTTAAATACCAAATACGTAAGAAGCAAAAGGTTTAAAATAGAAATGCAATTAGAACATTTGCAATAGTGTTTTGATTTTATTTAAATCCATTATCAATATTTAAGTACCAAAACACAGTTAGATTCTTCATCTTCCTGCCCTTATCCCAATTTATTGGGGTCGGCGCAGTATCTCTTCTTCTTCCACTCCTATCAGTCATCACCTCATCGTTCACATTCATCTCTCTCATGTCTTATCTCACGCAGTCCATCCATTTTTTCTTAGGTGGTCCTCTTCCAATCTATCTCTCTACATTCAAACTCATCACTCTTAAGTTTTTCGAATTATATATTTATAGATTATTGTTGATAATGATATTGTTTTGGTCCTTATGAATTTATTATTCACCAGGCTCTCTACATACCGAGTTACATAGAGTACCGCAAACGATCAAGTAGTTTTTGCGTGATGGAGTAACAAACATACACTAAAACACACATACTATCATAAAATATTAGTAGGATAATTAATACTCAATCAATTAATTTAAAATTAATTTAATTTACAAAAATTAATTCATAAAAAAAATTTTAGCTCGTTAAATTTTTCCAAAATGTATTTACACATTCGTCTGATAAGAAATTACAATTAATTAAATTATGTTCAATAAATTTAAAACATAATTAAAAAAAGCTAATAAAGTACTTAAACCTAAACAAAAAATTAAATTAAATTAATTAAAATAACCGAACCCTAATGAAAAAACAAACACCTCCCCAACGTTCCCGGACAATATGCAGGCAGCGTTACCCCGCTGAACTGGTATCGACAGCCTTTGCACCAGGAACACACATCCTAACTTAGTTTTTAAGACGTTTTCATGCGGTCTATGTACAATTGTATTAAGCATCCAAAGATGTAAAAGTTTTTGACTTAATGACTGAACAAATGTGGATTAAACCCCCTGTCCCGGAGGCGACGGCCAAATCCCTCACAAATGCCAAACCCTCAGCCCCCCAATTTCCAGACATTTTGACCGTCACAGGCACAAAAGCATAGTTCTGGGCAACCGGAGCATACTGTATTTTATTACAGATGCGAACCAGAAATAAGTATTTTGCGATTATGGTCCTTATTTCAAAATCAGTTTACAGAAAGTGGTAAAACACATCCCGCTTTAAATTTGAACCTACCTAAATGAAATCAAAGAGTAAGCAAAGCAAGAGATCGTGAGTTTGAGACGTGACTTAGATAAACTAGACGTTATTATTTTTAGAAAATCCTGGGAAAATGCAGTCGTGTTGAGTGTTGTGCTGTAAGTGGGATACACACTATGGACATAATACCTTTCCGACTGTCTCCTTAACCATTTGTGTTAACTTTTGATTTGTTAGCAACACAAGCGACGTATCTATTACCATTACCATTGAGACTCCATAGCGATTCTATTGCGATGGTAATTAAACTTTAGCAGAATACCTTTGTCACAATCTCGATATAATTATCAACAGAGTGTCGATATTATGACAATAGTAGATCCATTTATGTAAAATAACAGACTTAGGCCCCAGGATTTTACATTCATGGATCGAGATTCTATTGATTATTAAATCAAGATGGTGACAAATTTGATATTCTGCTTAAGTTTCATTACCATCGCAATATAATCGATATGGAAGTTTAATGGAATAGTAATCGATACATCGCTGGTGTTGCCTATCAAAATCTACCATGTTGCTAATCGATATACCTGTCAAAATACCATTTTGACAACTAACGAGATTCCATTGAACCACGATTGTAGAGGGCAAAATGAGTCAGTGGTACCTCAGTGGTATTTTGATTTAATTATTTTTATATTACGATTCCATCGACAATTAATTAAAACAAAATTTTGTTACTAGATTTGGGCCCCAGGACTCTGCTGTGCGAGTGATTCCCAATCATCTTGGAAGAAATTAATATTATCTTATATCTTTAAATGAGCAATTCTTGTAAATATATATAATTGGAATCTCGGAATCGGCTCCAACGATTTTCATGAAATTTGGTATATAGGAGGTTTCGGGGGCGATAAATCGATCTAGCTAGGAATCATTTTTAGAAAATGTCATTTTATTCGTGTTTTATCGAAACTTACTTTTTTTTATCTGAAAAATATGACTCTTCCTGACATCTATTGGCGAACTACTAATACTATTTTTTGTGAGCAATAAAGTTTTTCCAGCAGATGGCTTTGTTAAGTAACACGAAGTCAATGAGTGTTTGCTTTGAGGTTAGACGAAGTAAAAAAAAAAATACCGAGCTAAGCTCGGTCATCCAGGTACTGATGATAGTATTTAATATATTACGTTTGTGCGTAAACATCACGTGGTAGGAGTTACAATTCTTGAATGAAATAATATTTTCTTAGTTTTAAATAGAGTTTCTTTGTCTTGTTACGATCTGGTATCAGATTAGGACGCATCCTATCTCAATAGAGTTTAAAACATGTAAATTAATAGAGTGTAACGTAGTAGGTATATTTGAACTGTAGTATTATTACAATAACAAAAGGTCGACCTTGAAGTTATTGCTATTGTTTTAATTAGGGTCTGAGAGAAATAAGAAAGGAATAGATGGTAAGATCTTCGTACACTATAGCGCTCAATGAAATAACTTGTTGTTTACCCGACTACGGCGAAGGTAAAAAGAGGAGTTATGTATGTATTTATGTTATGGATACATATCGGATATGATAAATAGTATGGATTTTGTCTAAAACGATTGTTGCTAATCCAACCTCTAAGGATAATAAGCATTAGAAATCTTAGGTACCCTCTCAGCTTAGTCGACCGTGTCCAGAGGAAAGAACTTCTCAACACGTCTGAACACCACTAAGCCGCGGGTTTCATCACGATATTTTCCTTCACCGTAAGAGCAATGTCAATTAAGGTACATACATTTTTTTCATAATAAAAGTCCTAAGGTGCACGGCCAGCCGGGATTCGAACCTCGACTTTTACTCATACCTTCGGTATGAAAGTCGAGGTATCTACCACTAGGCCAACACCGCTCAAATGTGCTTACATTTTTTATTGCGGTCCTTGTTGATAATAAGTTCAAGATTAAATCGTGAGCATCGTACTTAAGATGTTGTTAGGTAGGTACTTATACTGTGAATCTAAGTATTCAATTAAGTAGATACTTATTTTATAACCTTGAGGCACAATACGCCATGTCTTCACGATCTCTCCAATATCTAAATATTTCATTTACTTTCATCCAAAAAGGTCTGAAAAACAAATGGACCGATTTTGATGAAACTAGGTATGTAGAAAGATGGAAACTTAGATTAACATAAGCTACTTTTAAAAAGCTTTTATTTGACTTGCAATGTATGTATATTAGTTTGTTTATGTCAAGTTTTGCAAGCTTAATTAGAACCATTTCCCCTTATTATCCTGATAGTTCCATAAAATTGGTAGTAGACCAAAAAAATACCAATTTCTTGATGGCCATCGAACCCGCAACCTTCAGCCCCAGAAGTCTTGAAATAGTTAAGCATAATTTTTCGAAAAATTAACCTTTTTAATTGACCTTAAATGTTTAAATTTCTCAACATGGTAGGTAGGTATATGAGTGTAATATTAAATACTTTATATTGAAAGTAAGGCCGATCTTCAGATGCATCTTGGGACGTCACGATTCCGGCACGTTACTTATCTAGCTTGGCCTTATCATTGCATTATTTAATGTGTAACGTTATTACAAAATTATTATAACAATTGTTATTACGACGATGAGCTTGCTAGCAAAATGCTTCAGAGCCTTGAATATCATCGCAAAAATTTACAGTTTTTTTTTTGTTTTGACGACCCAGTTGGCACAATGGTCATCATGCCGGACTGCCAAACACGGGGTTGCAAGTTCGATTCCCGAGTATTTATGCTTAGATATTTGTCTGTGGTCTGATTGTTTCTATGTATGATAAGTATGTATTTACAAAAGAAAAGTATATCGGTAGTATATCCATTGTCTAGCACCCATAACATAAGTCTAGTTATTTAGCTTGGGGCTAGATGGCAATGTGTGGATGCCCTGCAATTTTTTTTAAGAGTGTGCAACAGGATCAACTTATCAAGTTCCGCTCGATCAGGAACTACACGATCAAATTCTGCCATCTCCATCCTTTCGAGCTACAACCAGGCAAATTAGGTGCAACACCGATTTATGGTGGAAATACCAGGCGTCAACACCAAGCTTCGTCATCAATTATTCGTACAGCAAGGGAATGGAATCAGTTGCATGCGACAGCAGTTTTTGGTATAGTTATTATATTTATTTATTTATTATATCAAAATGTATTTTTTTCTGGTATTCATTATGTTATTTCTATTTTCTATTTCACCATTGTCACGAGCCTGCTCCATAAAATAAAAACAAAATATACTGTCAACTTTCAACTCTCATTATACCCTAATAGGCTTGTTTATCAATTTGGGAGATATTGCCACGAACATTCCCACCATCCCCCATTTGGGGAATAGGCGGAATACCCCTAAATATCTCGTTTTAGATAACTTAACCATGGTAGTTTAAAATCCTACAACGAAACTTAATGCCTAATTGCTTAACACTTGGCCCTACAATCTACATGGCACAAAATCTACAGTAATCTGTCAAGCTAACAATACCTACCCAATTAAGGCAGGTCAGTTGGTACATGAAGTAATAAGTAGATAACAATGAGATGAAAGTTCTACAAGACCTATTAGTTGTAGATTTTGCGCGGGCGCGTTGTCATTGCCTTGTGGTACAAGTTAGAAGGAAAAGCGAGTCGAAATGTTATGTATGTTTGCGTGTGTGATAAATATACGGATACTTGCGGATACATTTTTTTTTGGTATTTTGCTACGGAGGGTCTGGGCCTGTTGCGACCTGAGGCTTAAACTGTTTATAAAAATATTTCAAGATTATTAGTATTAGCTTCAGGTGACCAAAAGGCTGGCTGCCACTTTGGCCAACGAATCGCCATTGTCGTTTTATGAGGCAATGCGGCCAGCTTTTTGAGCATCCTACCCAGGGAAACTTATTTGAATTATTATTATTATTTTTTATAAAGATTTTATATTGAAATTCTTCTATGTTTATTTGTGACATTGAGTGTAAAATATAGACATTTATTTCACTTTGTGTTGCATAAAGATACTAATTATTAAAATTTCTACAAAATTGTTAATATCAAAAGCTACAAGGAGCGAGCAGTCGTAACAAAAACTACATCTCTGTTTTAGAGGGAAATTAAGGAAAAATATTTTTTAATCAAAGCTTTTTTTCGAAAATACAAAAATATAGCGACGTATGAAATTATCATTAGCCGCTTAAATTGACACTAGACAACTTACTTCTTTTAACTTGTACCAAACAGCATATTATCGATGAATCCGTATAATCCTTGCGCCCGCGCCGCCCCGCACCGCTCCCTGCGACGGCGGAAAGTGAGTCTCATCTTTACATAACTGTAGTCATGACGACTCTAAGATATAATAACTACAAGGTACTGATTGCAGAACAATCGTTTTTCAACTAAATATTAAAATAAATTATGTATGAAATTGTACATAGCGTCATCTACTCATATAATTACTAATCTGGACATCTTTGCGAAAGTTCGTTTATGTGTTCCTTTACAGTTAAACGACTGCACTGGTTTGGATGAAAATCGGCATAGTGATACTTATGATCCCGAAATTCCCCGACTTAAGCGGATATAACCGCGGGGCGCAGCTAGATATAATCGATAAATACTTTTTGGTCTGAGTGTTTCAGTATAAATATTATATGTATTATTAGGTAGTAAGTAAGTATTTATTTATGAAGTAGGCATAAAAGTAATCTATCCGTTGTATTGTCACCATTTACAAGACTAGTTGTTCGGTGCTAGATATGGCTCACAATATTTATTGAACAATTTATTTATTATTAATACATACACTTATTTCAAAAACACCACGAATATTTCTATGCTCTACTCAAAATCTTTTTTACCATCAGTACATTGTAACAACAATACACAGCGGATCGCGATACGTCTCCGGACGTGATCTAATTGTTGAGACGTTTCTGCTGTCTGTACCATTATGTAGGTACCGTCAGCAACAACATGCTTTAGATCGAGATAACGATGTAAAAGTGAGTGTTGCATTGCTTAATGGTTAGTGAAATTATTTTAGTAGACTTTATGTAGGTGATCTAAATATAAATAAAATTAAATAAATAAATAATTATCGCGTACGATATTTTACGAATGGAGGACGGTATACATTTAACCCTAAAAAAATGGGACAAACAAACAAACTCTCGGCTGAGAGTGTGTTTGTTTGTGCACTCAAATATTCCCATTTTTCTCCAAAACGGCTGAACCGATTTAGATACGGTTTTCTGGAAAATGTTTTTATATTTTTTACCCGACTGCGCGATGCAAAAGGGAGTAATGTCTTTATTGGTCTATGTATGTATGTTTGGTTGTTTATTTTTAATGTTTTTTCGTACTTACCTAATACAGTGCTGCACTGTCTCTATCCCTAAATTAAACAATCATAGTGACAACAAAGGATTACATGTCACAATATAGAGATACAGACCAAATAAGTTTCGATCGTCTTTTCTTTCCGTTTCGATCTTCTTTTGTTAGTTTCGATCGTCTTTTTTATTCGATCATCTTTTACTTGGTCTAGTGAGACGGATGAGCTTCCAAAAATTTAAATCAGTCAGTCAGCCAGTGAAAAATATGTTGTCATGCACCGTTTTCCGTAGGGGGATCGTTAGGGGGGCGGTTAATCGTGAACAAATGTTTTTTCTTTTGCACCCCGCGGTTTCACCCGCGTAAGTCCTGATCCATAGGGAATATCAAGATAAAAAACCTTCCTCGATAAATTAGCTATCTAACACTAAAATATTTTTTCAATTCGAACCAATAGTTCCTGAAATTAACGCGTTCAATCAAACTATTTTCAGCTTTACAATATTAAGTATGTACGATCTATCTATCTGGCAGAAGCTAGTGAAACATAAAAAAAATTGTTCCACGGAGAGATTCGAATCTGTGACCTTCTGCGTAACAAGTTTTTGAGCCCCAAAGGTCATGACTTATAATCATGACCAATATTAAACAATGTCAATTTTTCAAAAAAATTACACGAAACTTTGTCACACTGCGATAAATTAACTCATAGATACATATTACAAAATATCGTGTGAATATTTTTTCAAAAAATACATAATATTGTTATTTAAACTAAAAACTTTAAATAACAATTTGAACGACGTAATCCTACATAACAAAAATATTACCTCCTTATACAGGGTGGTCGGTTTTGAAAGAACATAAAGGAGTAGTAAATATTTGTGTACAGATATTTAATTATGTTGTGGTGTTTCTCTGTATGTATAATAAGTACAGGTTTATTTACAAAAAAAAGTACACAAGCCTAGTTAATTAGTTTGGGGCTAAACGCCAATTAACACATATTGCAATATGTGTTAATTAATGCAAACGTATTTTAAAATATATTTGTTTTAAAAGAGTTTTGTTTAGATTTTAAGCAAAGTCACCATAGCCGCGTCTGTCTTTCTGAACGCGATAAACTAGAAAACTACTTAATGGATTTAAATACGGGTTTCACCAATAGACGGAATTATTAGTAAGGTTTAGGTGTATAATTACCTAGCTGCGTCAGGCGATTTTACCTGCATTGGTGTCTCTTTTAAAGTCATATTGATTTCCTATAAACACAGGATACAAAATAGTTATCATTTGCTACAAACTTTATCAGCACTTTTAAAAACTTTCAGAGGTCAAACTTCCAAAATTCTGTTCTTAGTGCTCGCCTATGTCTTAAAAGGAACTACCATGAGAAGTTTTAGACTCCTAGCTTTTGTAGTTTTCTGAGATTTTTTTATGAGTCTTCATGTCCTTTATCAAAATAGATTACGGTTAATGGTGAATTGGTTGAGTTTTTGGGTCCTATACAATTGAATCCCCCTGTATTACTTATGTAGGTACTTACCTACTTAAATATGAAATAGTTATTACTTGAGTTAATATTTAGCAAGTTTCCCACACTGTGACCTCACAGACAATGACTTAATTCATTATTACAATAAATATTTTAATTATTTTACTTTTAGATGTTAATATAGGTCAGGGACTTTGTTTTTATAATAATTAAGGTTAAAATGCCTATTGTAACATCTAGTCGGAGATCCCTATAAGAACGACCTTCATCGAGCTGTTTAATGGATGAAAAGTATTTTATATCAAATTAAATAGGTCAATAAATACTGCAAATACGTTGCCTAAAATTTTTTATTTAAGTAACCTAAAATTTAAGTCCAGAATTAGATCAGTTAATAATAAATCAGTTCATTTTTTATTAAGTTTTTAAACATTTCGAGACAAATTCCATACGAATAGAAAGTATAAAGCCTATAGTATATGTAAACGTTAGGTTCACTAATTTCCCGTCACAACTTTTGGGTAGGCAGGTAAATTGATATTTGTCATTTGCACTGTTAGGTTACAATAAAGATTATGTATTTCATTGGTACGGAGTTTGTCTATTGACCAAACTAGCGAAAAGTCGAAAAACAAAATAAGTAAAATTTTATTTAAAATCAGTTATTCAATAGTAGGTTCTAGTCCTGCACTTGCTTTTTTTATAATTTTTATTTTTACACAATTTCAACTTTTTTTTGCAATCGGGTTTTTTTTATATTTTTTCTAGAGCGTAATTTTGCCTAGTCGGGTTTTATTTATTATGTAGGTTGCCCTTCAGGTATGAAACTACTGAATCAATTGTGATGAAACTCTAGATAGCTCGAGACGTGGATTAACACATATAGGCTACTTTTATCCCGACATTTCCACAAGATCGGGACTTACGCAGGTGAAACCGCAGTGAACAGCTAGTGTTACATATTGCAAATTGTAACCACAAGAGTTCAATTTTCACTGTGAACGAAATAATCCCTACTAATATTATAAATGAGATTGTCATTCTAGTGACGACCCAGTTGGTACAATAGACTGCTAAACACAGGGTTGCGGGTTCGATTCCCGCCTCAGACAAGTATTTATGCTTAGATATTAGTCTGTGGTCTGGTTGTTTCTATGTATTATAACTATATATTTACAAAAGAAAAATATATAAGTAGTATATCCGTTGTCTAGCACCCATAACACAAGTCTAGTTACTTAGCTTGCGGCTAGATGGCCATGTGTGGAATGTTCTGCAATATTTATTTATTTATTCTGTCTGTCTGTTGTAAATCCATTCATTAATCAAATGGACAAAGTTTATAGGTTATACATGTATGTCAATAATTGTTCTAAAGATTTTAATTTTTTTCATACAATGGTAGATAGATAACTTTAACTTTATTTTTTACTAGCTGTCCCGGCAAACGTTTTGTTAAGCTGATTTGTGAATCTAGGGCGCCACGTAAACGCATACAAACACGTTTAGTGACATACACACGTACAGTAGAATTATAGGATTATATATATATAAAAATGAGCCTCACCATTTCTTTCACATAAGTCATCCATTTTAGTCAATTTGAATTTTTAAAATAAATAATTAATCATTTGATTTCATGTCTAAACTACTGAACTACTTTTGATGAATTTTGGTATAGAAGTAAATGGAACATTGGAGAACCACTATTATTTAACCGGATCCCGAACTCGTGTGAAACCGCAGGGCTTTGTTAGTAAGGTATAACTTACAAAATACCTCAATCTTTCTCTCCAAATATAGTAGTCATTGATACCGCATACAAACAATAGTTGATTGCATCATTTTTGATACAGTTTGTAATAAAAGATAGTTGAAAAGTCAAGAGGTTAAGCCCGATAGGTATTTGTCATAATATTTGTTTGGTACCTGTTGTGAAGATAGTGATCTACTAATTATTTTAATTATTGTCCATTCAAGGCAGTCTAAAAAGAGTATGTTATGTTATTTTTTACTAGGGTTGCCAATATTTATTTATTTATTTATCAGGAAAACTACATCTATCATTACGGGATTCCCCAATGCAATAGTGTAGTTAAATACAAAAGGGGGTTCCCATTGCAATTTGTGTTTTGACATTAGGCTCGGAACTAAAATCTTAATACTCGTATTAATACTTCCATGACTTGAAAAGCCACAAGTACAAGCATCAAACTTACTTGAAAAAGCCAAGTCAACAAGTAAGTACATCAATGCCTATTTTGAAATGTCCAACTACCAAGCAGTAAATTTTATAAACTAGATGTATTTTATTATATTTATCTCTCTATTTATGTATAGAATACTAAGGTACCTTATATATATATATAGGTACTTTGCATTTGTAAATACATACGTTTAATAACATATTAATTGATACCTACATGTTGTCTGAAACATAGGTATTTTTGCGTACTATATTTTATTCCAACAGTAGGTATAAAGTACGCCACTCGAAATATAGTAGTATATAGTATAATATAGTATTTATGGTACAGTTGGCAACCCTAATTCGTATATAAATTGTAACAAAAAATTGAAAGTGGCTTTCTAAATTATAAAATGTTTATTTTTGGGACGCTTTAGAGCATTGGTCTGGACATATTAACTACGGACAAGAAAGTGATCTTATTAGCGTTCCTTTTTTAACCTTTTGATGTACGGAACCCTAAAAGGTAAGTCAGACTTAGCACAGTCCATTTTACATGATTTTCCTTCACAATTACCTACTTACTGTGCATGGAGGACATTTCGATAATAGGATGTAGGACTACTGGTTAGTTTTGGACTTGTGTCGTTTTGATTATGTTGGACATTTTGCTTTTAAGTCCTTTCGATATGCAATGCAAGTTTTCTTGACTAAATATAAAATAAACAAAAAAGTGCGCGTAAAGTTCGCACGATCCGAAAACTAGTGTAATCTCGCGATCTCGCTCGCTTCACTCTCATCTCTCGTTATATAACGAGATCGGGTAACGACTAGCGACGTGGGAATCCGTCCGTTGGGACACTTGTAACGAAATATTCAAATACTTGGGCTAATTTTGTAAGATTATTGTTGTTTGTTATCTTACACCATGTTTTGATACGTACGTACCCACTTACTAAACTTGAAGCAAATATTTATTACTTAACGCTGGCTTTATGCACAAGTCTAGTGGAGCCATATTCGAAAAAAAAACCGACCAAGTGAGGGATTTGTTCTTACAGCGGCAACAAAAATACATAATCTGTGATCAACTGTCTAGCTATCACGGTTCATGACATGATCTGGTGACAGGCGGACGAACGGATGGACAGTGAATTTAAGTCTTAGTAATAGGGTCTCATTTCACACTTTGGGTACGGAACCCTAAAAAAAGTTATAAATTATAAAACAACCGTTAGAGAGACGTTAGACATGTTGTTCAAAGCAAAAAGTTATCAATGCAATATTTTAGAATAGAAGAATATCAATATTCATTTCATAGATTGTAGATATTGTAAGTCATTTGGTTTTTGTAAGTGACTCTTCCAACCGATTTTAATTTCGTTATTAATCAATAAAAAAATAAAAAAACAATTAATCAGTCTAAAACAAATGTATGTAAAATACTATAACAACAAATTAAGAATGTCCATCTGTAACATTGAAACATGGGAAGATGGCCTTTAGTATGTTAACAACCGATGGAGTACTAATTGTACCGTCAGAACAAACATACTTGTACATAATAATAAAAATAGTTTTTCATTTAGTTAGTTATTTATTTTATTACAAGACTTTTAAGTCAGTATGTTTGATTTATTTATTTTTCAATATTTTTTTGTGATTAATTTATATATTTTATTACAAGACTTTTTAAGTCAAAGTTATGCTACACTGGACTGGTTTGAACACTAGTCGTATTGAGATTTTGGATATTGTAGGTATGAGTAAGCCGATATGACCTAGAATCCACCACGGCTTAATGACTGCTCACATTTGACATTCTAGAGTAGGTACCAGTGGCGTCTTACCACCGATATCCCTCTAAAAAGAGGCATACGGTCTTTAGTGGTACACATTGTTGGACTAACTAAATTTTAAGAATACACTTATTTTTTTGTTGGAATCAAAGAATTTATCAGAGAATCTAGAAAATCCAGGTAAGTACTAACTTATGGTATAATTTTTCTCAACGGAACAAAATTATAAATATTTGAAAAAATGATCTAGTTACGATGTAGTTCAAGAAAAAATTAACAATTAGGAGGAAAGATACCGGGCGCTCTCTCCATACAAACGTAGTCGACTGTTTCCTCCTTGGATAATGACACTAGACCAAATATTTTTATTGCATAAAACTTATAACTGACATGACCATGTTGTTCTCCTATGTTTTGTTTATTTTTCTTGTTTTTTAAATCTTAATTTCTGTGATTATTAGAAAATGAAAAAACCAAGACATAGTAATGGCAGTTAGGTATAGGTTTTATGCAACAAAAATATTACTGCTAGTGTCATTATCCAGGGAGGAAACAGTCGACTACGTTTGTATGGAGATAGCGCCGGTACCCTTTCACCTTAATTCAAATCTTCACTTCAATTGCTCCAATTTCTTTGCGAACCGTACAATATTTGCAGCGGCCTTGAACTTTCACTGTTGCTCAACTTACACCGGTAACAACATTGCCTATACTTACATACTAGCTTTTGTATTCGATTCTGTTTCTTTGAATAAATGGTCAGATACACAGATGAATATTTAAAAAAGGCTTAAACAAAAAAGCTGTGAATAACTTAAACTTATAGATTTTTATTTTTATAGTACATGGCCTGTACTATTTGGAAATATTAATATATACAGGGGGATGCAGGTTCAATTCTCGTCACGGCAAGTTTAGGGGACGTTTTTTTCCTTGAAAAAAACTGAAACTTAAGTTAGTAAATTGATTTTATAATTATAAGCCATTTAAGAGCAGTAATATTTTAATATACGCAGTATAAAAACTATGATTATATTATAATTATATTGCAATTTTTCAAAAGTTAAAAAAATGCCTTTAATTATTTGTAATCATGAACTTTGTGAGCATGATCTCCAAAAAAAAACTCATTAGTGTCTTGTGGCTTCTTCTCATTGTGGGCACATCTGAAGGCACATATCCTAACTAAGTTTTAAGACGTTTCAATGCGATTTCATTAAAATTGTATGATTCCAAAAAAAATAAAGAAATTGTCAAACCATTTTTTAAAAACGATTGCGGGAAAATACTTTTAAAGCCCACAAACAACCATTTTTTTAAAATACTAGTATAGATAAATACACAAATGTATAGATAGAATACTAATCTATGATTTTATCTATAGATAGAAATTGTCAAACCATTTTTTAAAAACGATTGCGGGAAAATACTTTTAAAGCCCACAAACAACCATTTTTTTAAAATACTAGTATAGATAAATACACAAATGTATTCTATCTATAGATAAAATCACTGTACACATAGGTACTATTAAACGTTCACAGTTTTAATTGTAGGGTATCATAGATAGCTTGAGAAACTTTCGAGAATTTTTTAAACTCCTCGGCCTAGGGCAGATTCATAGTCCGGTTAGGCAAGTTTTAATGGATGGATTGGCAGATACTTGCAACGTGTGAAAAATAAAAATATATTAATATGGGAACCGAATTTTACCGAATCATAATATTGATTCGGTAAAATGACACAAAATTTAACTAAAACAATGGAAAACGCATTTTTTTAAAAATTAGAAATGTTAAAGTGGCTGGTTCGTGTAGGTGCTGAATTTTCTAAAATGCCTATGTCATCATAATAGCTATCTTAGCCCATAGAACTATATCTTAGCCCGATTCGTTAATTGGCTTGAGGTGTGCATTGTTAAATCAGTAAGTTAAACAAATCAAGCAATTAATCTGAGTCAAAAAAATAGGATCTATGCATAACTTCAGATATGTTAAATTACTAATAAGAACAGATTTAAAGTCAAAATACAATATTTTAATTATTTTTTTTTCATTGCAAATTAAAAATCAATTGATTAAAAAAATCATAATTGAAATGTCATATATTTTAGTAGTTGTGTTTTGAATTGAAATATCAATTAATACTCACAAATTATAAACATTTATGTTATTTATTTGTCAATATTGTCTTTTTGCCTTAAGGAGATGCAGCCGGCCAATGACCAGTGACATTTGCTCATTCAACTAATGTCATAAAGGCAAATTAAAATCAATTGATTAAAAAAATCCTAATTGAAATGTCATATATTTTAGTACCTATTGATTGACTCGTGATATTTGTGTTTTTTGAATATAAATATCAATTATTACTCACAAATTATAAACATTTAATATAGGTTATCCTTTATTTTTTTTAAATTATAATTAAATTAAATTAAAAGTAATTGTTTTGGTTTTAATAAAATTCTAAAACTCACCTCTCTTTTGATTTTTTTGCTGTCTCTACCGATCACCTGAAAACAAATAAATAATAAATTAAAACAGTATTCAATTAGACACCGATTTTCATTGGAATAAAATCTCGAATTCACAGAAGATAAGCCAAACTAAACTAAAATTTATTATAAATAATCAAGAATATTTAATAAAAATATGACATAATATAGAAGGTAGGTATCAACAGTCTGTCTATCCCGGCTAAAATTAACTAACTACTAATATTAACATAATGATTAAATTTTGTATTTCGTTTTGAAAAATAAACTTAGCTTTTTTCAAAAAAGTCAAAGAAGAAAAATTCTCAGGATATTTTGTACTAAAATCAAATTAATATTTATAAAAAGAGATATTATATGAATTACTAAACTCAAAACTACTAATGGTTTGAATCAATCATTGCTATAAAAAAGTATGCAACTTTTCAACTTTACATTCCCACAAGTTTGGCATTTACGCGGGCAAATCCGCCGAACGCTGCTTGTTAACAAATACAGTTCACACGCGAAATCAGATCAAAATCAATATGTAACAATAGTAAAAATTTGAATAATTTCATAATAAAATCGAAGTCATCTTCGTATCACGTATCCGACCTTTGTTATCTGATGACACCATCGGAAGTCATCGACGGCTCTTGTTTGCAACTTATTACTGCAACCGCTATGCAATATAAAGCTACATTAAATTTCACTTAGCACTTGTATAGGGGCTGTATTTTCGCAACTAGACATCTGTAGTTGGGCCCTTCTTAAGTGAGGATGGAGTGGGCTTGCCTAGCATCTGTACCACCTATATTACCCTCTAAGCTTAGTTGACTGTGTCCAGAGGAAATAACTTATCACTACATTTGGACATAACTAAGCCGCGGATTTCATCACGATGTTTTCCTTCACCATAAGAGCAATGTCAATTAGTGCACATAAATTTTCACTCAGAAAAATCCATTGGTGGGATTCGAAACAACGACCTTCGGAATAAAAGACGAGGTATCTACCACTAGGTCAACACCTCTCTCAATTAAATATTGATTCAAAATATAAAAATAACAATTTTAAAATAGTTTAAATGTTAATGGTCCTAGAAACCTATAAATATAAAATTCAAAGTTCTGACTAACTGATCTATAAACGCACAACGGACAAAGTCGCTAGCTATAAAGCTAGTAATTTCTAGCTTTTGCCTCGCGGTGAGAGCAATCGCAGTTTTTCGTTGAATAGTTGAATATAGATGTAAAGTTAAGAGAAAACCAGATTTTAATAGACCCAGTATTTTTTGTTGTCTTTCCTTCCTATTTTTCTTTCTGCTTATTTAACAGTCCCTACAACACAATACTCTGTAATAACTGCATATAACTCAATCTCAATTGACATACATTTATCTAAATAACTCAATTTAGTTTTATAGTTATTCGCCATTGTTTCTTTTGTAACAAGTTTAGTAACAAAACTACATATATTGCACTTTATGTAAAACTAGTAGCGCCCATCGGTTTCACAAACTTTAAGTCCCGACTTCATTGGGAGATGAAAAGTATACCGTATCCTTTTTCATACTATGGACTATCCTAATGCAAATATTCATTAAAATCGGTTGAGATATTTTATCGTGAAGAATGAAGAAACAATTGAACTTTCGCAATAATAAATAAGTATTATGAATCCATAAAAGTTTTCCTAGGAATTATGGTCAAAAGGCCTCATTGCCGCCAAAGTAGCAGTCAGCGCTTTGGTGTCAATGTTCTACTAAATTTATAGTTAAATCTTACGAAAACTAAATGTACTTATTAAGCTCTGAACAAACTAACACAACCAGTCGCTTAAACTATGACATCATGATGCAACTTTATGAAAAAATCGAATAACTCCAGCGGCGCCCGCACATCTAAACATCGTCTATCAAAACTAGCACCTATTAAGCTAACAACATAGCCCTCCGACCCGAAGCCACATGTGCACAATTACGTGCAAATTTGCACATAATTGCACAGTTTAGTATTAAAACTCCTGAGAAATATTACTTGAAACTCGTTAATTGAGATGGGACCTAGATTTTACAGTGTTTTTGTGACTATTTTACAATATTAAGGTGCCAAAGGCAAATTGCCCGTCGCTTGTAACTAAAATGATTATTAAATGGCATTTTGGTACAATTTTAAAGCCCCATTAACCTTACCTTACCCTTAACCTTACTTTACCCCAAAATTTTAAATGTCTTTTCGTTTCGAACCGTTTCGAAAAAGAAAACTTTGTTGAAAATAGATTTTTGACTTTTAAATGCGCATCTAAACGATAAAGTATTTTCGTCTTAAAATTATAATCAACATGTTGACCAAAAAAAAACCACGACAACGATTTTACCTGTCGTAGATAACGGTAGGACGAAGGCAAAGACCAAGGTCTTTATTCTAAATCTCGTGTTCTTTATTCTAAGTCTCAAGTTCTTTATTCTAAGTCTCAAGTTCTTTATTCTAAGTCTAAATTTTTTCTTTTAGATTTTCCCACGGCATCATCACGGATATAGGTACACTGGTAAAACAGCTGTTAAGAAATTAAAGCTTTGTATCAAAACTGTTTGATCAACCAGACATTGACATTTATCTTTTTAAGTACCGTTTAACAAATACTATCGAGTAATCGACCTTAATGCAAGTGTTATTTATAATCGAAATGTCAATAACTATAATTTTTAATACTAATTGCAATATTAGAGTAGCCATTTTTTTACATACGTGATTATGTTCAGCGTTTTAGCACTATCATACCTGCCTGATGGGAGGTGACGATGCGGCCTAAGATGTAGCACGCACCCCTATAAGATACCTATTCACTCGCGACTTGAAGGCTCCCAAATTGTACACGTCAGGAAAGACAGACGTAGGCAACTGATTCCATTCCCTTACAATATTCATTTATTATAATGTGTGATCGAGTACGCAGGAAACTCTGGGTAGGGCCTCAGCTATAAATGTTTTATCCTAATTGGTTCAGTAGTTTTTCATATTTGAATATTAGTAGAGTTTTGAATATGAAAACATGGTCTTTTACCCTGGGCCTCATAAGGAAGATAGCGCGTTCTATATAAAGGGCTATGCTCGGTGTTTAACTATGAGATCGAATCAGAAACAAAGAGATTTGTAGGCGAACTAAAGTTACCGACATAGTCTAAAGCATTAGTAAGCTGAAGTGGCAATGGGCGGGGCATGTGACTCGTAGAACTGATGGCCGTTGAAGTCCTAGACTGGAGACCACGTACCGGAAAGCGCAGCGCTGGACGACTTCCATCTAGATGAACGGACGACTTAATGAAGGTCGCGGGAAGTCGTTGGACGCAGAGAGCATACGACTGATCACTTTGGAAGTCTTTGGGGGAGACCTATGTTCAGCAGTGGACGTGCTGCAGCTGATATTATGATGAAATATGAAAAAGTAATATTGATCCTCTTGCGTGACATGTTTATTGCCAAAACATCTTTGTACTTCTTGTATGGGAATGTTTAAGACCTTGTAGTGAAGCGCCCACTCACTATGACAAATTGTAGCGTTTACAAGTTTTATGTTCATGTTTTTTTTTAAGTTTTACGAGTTGGTATTTAATTTATTGTGCCTGATAATATCAGATATTAAATATACGAAAATAATTCGCATTGTTAGCTAAAATTGTTAATTAAATAAATAAATAAGCTAGTGTAATTGGAGATTTAATCCGAATTTTATTTACAATTTGTAGGTGCGATCTTTGCAGCCATTTTAAAGCCAGCTTAGTCAAAATTAAAAAATATAAATGGTTAAAAATAGATTTTTAAACTAAAGCGTCGCATCGTCTTGAAATCATTTCAAAACTACCTAAACCCGTGACTTCGTCCGCGTAGGGGTTGAATTTTACAAAATATTTTCTTGCGACTTGTAGTTATTGTGTTTCAGAGATTTCGTGATGAGTCTTTTTCTTTTTTATATATATATATATATTGATTAATATATTAGTATAGATACCTAGGTAAATATTAGTCAACAATGTAAACAAAATGTTCTCACGTATCAGGCCCTTCTAAAGACAATCTGTTAACTTTGAACTTAGGACGGACCGGCGCAGGCGCAGCTTTCGATATGGAACGTTCGAATTGGTCACAAGTTACGTAAACGGCCTTGAAAGTTCTACATCGGATAGAGATTACAGCGGTTTCATACTGAGAAGATGATAAAGAAAGAAAGAAAGAAACTTGTTTCTTCAAACCTGGTGATATGTTGAAGGCATGGCCCACGATTTTTTTTTTTTTGAAAACTACTAAATTTTAAAATCGAAATCTAATATTATTTTATGAACCGCGCATCTAGAATATAATCCAAGTAATAAAATATATATTGCTTTTCGGTGAAGAAAAGAGTCGTGATGAAACCCGCGGCTTAGTTGACTTCAGACGTATTCTTTCCTCTAGTAACGGTTGACTAAGCTGAGAGGGTAGTATACCTGGGTGTAGCCTACTCCAACCTCACGCAAAAAGGCCACAACTCAAAAGGTCTAGTTGCGAAAAATAGCCCGTATACAAGTACCCATACAATTATAATAATAGTTACAGATCAACAAACTCATTGCTCTTTTCACAAAGCCGCAAATCTTACACAGTTTTCTTGACAAATGGCCCCTGATTTAAATCTATAATGACATCGTAAATAATAACACATCTCGATCAACAACACGAAATATCTCAAGTTTCAAACACAGGGCAGACGTTACAAAATGAACGTTCATTAAATTTGTCTTACAAAACTTGCACCGTGCGTCTCTCAAACAATTTGCTGAATCTTAGCGAACTGAGAGCAATCGAAAAATGTCAAAGAAAATTACCTTACGACATGCAATAGTATTCTTTATTGTGTGAACAGTAAAGGTCATTGTTTGGATAATTATTTTTAGACAATCCGCGTAATTACTGAGACATTTAATTGACAACGCAACTTGTCAATTTTCGTAATACTGTAAGAGTTAAGATCTGCGACCACTTTTATACGATGTATTTCGACGGGGGTAACGTAATACAAAAGGGGGCATTTCTAAACGTCTAAACTAACAACTTTTTATCTACTACAATTTTCTTTATTTATAGGTTGTTTAAGTAGTACTCAAAATCTGCTGTTTCTTGGAGGTCATTGACCTTGTGGTTTTATTTATTTAATAAGTTTGGAAGACTTTTTAAACATTAATAGTCTTTCTAAAAACAGCAAATTTTACAGTACCCATAACTTCAAAACTTTCAAAAAGTTTGTATTCACAAAGCAAAGTATATTTTTAATAGGTAGGTAAATAGTAAGAGATAAGTTTTAGCAAGTATTAACATTTGCAACTTTTAAAATAGGTAGGTACTTACTTGAAAAAAACCTTTCTCATTTGAAAAAACACATTACCCTCCTTTGAATCACGCATTTAGTAATAATACTTTAAACACAACTATTCTATTCTAACAACTCAAATATCAACAATAGCCAGAAGTGTAAACGTAATGTAAAAATTTACATAAAATTGTTGCTTTTCATATAAATTATCTCCGGAAACGGAAATAAAATTAATAATTAATACACATACCACATTAAACGACAACAATGCAGTTATTTTAAACAATTTAATTACATATACCTATTCATCATCATGCTATCATGCTATATTGTAAAATATAGCTATTTATAACATTATTTAATAAGTTTAAACACGTTTTTTTTACTTAGTCTGTTGTGTCTTGGACACAGGTCTCCCCCATTTCCCGCCATTTGTTCGATCATATTTTCGTTCGTCTTTTATTTCCGTTTTAATCATTTTTTCGATCGTCTTTTGGAACGAAGTTCCTTATGATGCTTTGCGAAAGGGGGCTAGACGAAAAAAATTAAGACCAAAAGTTGTAACGACACTTTTTGATTTTATTACAATTCTTTAAGCGTCTTTTGTATCCGTTTCGATCGTCTCTTGAATTCGGGTTAGGCTAGGAACACCATTTCTGGCCAGGTTCATTCCGAATATTTTTTTTGCAATTCCTAACCAAACCAGATACCGGGTAACGTTTTCGGGTCAGGTTTGGAATAAACCCTAATTTTGGCCACTCTGCGTCGAATGCATCCAAGGCGTGCCATCGTTTTAACACGTTACCGATAAAATATGATTAAAATGGTATTTGTACTTGTTTATAGACAATTATTTTGCAAATAGACCAAAGGGGTTTTTCTCTTTAGGCTGCGAATATTTAATTACTTTATGTGAGGGAAATAGGCTACCCTCTGGTGACCGAGAGATATTAAAATTACTCTTTTGTATTTTCATGGTTTTTTACATATGATAGGTCAGCGTTTGACCACTATTACAATACGATGTGGCGTAAGATGTAGCGCGCTTTCCTAGAAGATACCTATTCACTCGCGACTTGAAGGCCCTCAAACTGCACACGTCAGGAAAGACAGCCGCAGGCAACCGATTCCATTCCCTTGCAGTACGAATAAGGAATGACGATGCAAAACGCTTAGTGCGGACGTCTGGTAAGTCCACCATGAATCGGTGCCGCACATCAGCCTGCCTGGTGACGAAAGAATGAAGATGTATGCGATAAAAACCCCCGAAATGTATCCGATAAAATGCCGACAAGCTCGTCACCTTGCGACGATATGTTTAAGGCTCTGAAGTCTCCCGTTATATATTTTTATAAATCTATTAGTAATATCCTTGAGGTACAATTCCTTAAAAGGAATTACATTTTTTATTACACACTGTATATAAAAATGAAAGTTGAAATCAGATTTCTACTAACAAGTTAATAAAAGTTAAAACGAATTCAAAACAGTTATAATTGATTTCAAAAACAAAAGAAGCTTCATACGATATTGTAAAGACTTGATTGAAAGTTGCTCTTGGTCGAGTTTTATGGATTGACCACTGAAAAGTTCAATAAATATCATGTAGGTAGGTTTATTATATGTTAAAAGTGTGAAGTTTTACTTTCACCCGCTCAGGTCAATGCTCAGATAGACCTAAGAACTAAATTATTTATTGTTGGCCTAGTGGTAGGTATAGCTAGAATTTCATTCCGAAGGGCGTGAGTTCAAATCTCGACTGGAAAAAAAGTTGATATGAGCGCTAGTTAACATTGGTCTTACGTTGGAGGAAAACCACGTAATGAAACCCGCGGCTTAGTTGACTCCAGCAGGGCAAGCATGGTCGGAGACATTTTATCCATATGGAAAGGACAAAATAGTCTATCCCCCCTGTCAGTTTTGTCCACCCCCCCGAGCATGGGCGCAATGGTGGATATATCTATCCACGGTAGACATAACGGGGGAAACGCTTATCCCTGTAATTATTGCCATTAAAGAAAACCCCAGAGTACATAGAATGTCGTCGCAAATCAACCTAACAAATTCGTATATGTGCCAAAATTAAACCCATTGACTTGAGCTTTGCTTTCAATATCAGTCAGTCAGGATTTGTTTAAAATCCTAGTACATATTACAAACGGAAGGCATTTTGCTTTTGGCTCCTCATAATGTTAACAAATAAACATAAGCCCTGTGAACAGATATACTTAATCTAATCGATTTTAAATAACTTCAGTTTGTATGTTTGTTGGCAAATCTACGTATTTCGTAATTGGTTGTTCATTTATGTAGTTAAATCTAACAAAGGATTGCTTAGTACTTGTATTAGTAAAGTCTTCGCCCATTGTAACCAGAGATAGATTACCAAAAACAATGTGCCAACAAATACATGACATTCATTCACTAATTTTTTAATTTTATATTCAGTCATTCATTCGTCCGTTCTTTTCATTCACAATACTTACCGATTCTACTGGTAGATTTTGAAAATCAACTTTAAAAACGGGACATTTCCTATGTTTTTGTTGGAACCAAGTTCTTTATCGTGGGTTATGGCGAGGAGGACCTAGCCGAGAAAAAATGTAATGCTTTACGAAAATGGGAAACGAAAAACTGTAAGAGAAAGACAAAATGAAGACTGATAATTTTTTCGTAAACATACCTACATATTGTATAATACGAAAAAAATTGTAAATGTAGGTACCTACCTAGTTATATAAAAAAATATCGAAATTATAATATTTACTTAATTACTTACCCATGAAATTTTTTTTATTTTATTTTGTGGCGTTTTAATCACTCCGAAAATCGTCGTCAGATCTTCATCTAATTATTAGTAAAGTTAAACTAGCTGCGCTCCGCGATTCCACCCTCGTAAGTCCCGATCCCGCGGGAATTTCAGGTACAAAAGTATCCATATTATGCCCTTCTTCATCCCCTAAACCACTATGTCGTTTTTCATACAAATCGGTCCAGTCGTTTAATGGTTGACAAACAAATACCTATCAAATAATAACTAAATACCTACTTGTTAGACTGCTGTAAAATTATCTGTTCTCGGCAATAAATACCATTATTTTATTAAATATCAGTCGAAACTCAATAAACAAAATTTAAAACCCAAAGGTTAATGACCTAAAATTCTAAGAAACAGCTAATTTTTTAAAAGTAGGTAACACCTCAAAACACTAAAAAAAGTTCTAATTTTAAATTAGAACTTATTTAAGTTGTTCGGTTAGGCAACGCACGACGACGTCTAAAACAAACCGCTTTCGTGTTAAAACTCTTCAGCTAAAACATAGTCCTAAGTAGGTTTGTAAATGAGTGAATGGAATGTTTTTATTTTAATAATATTTATCTAATAAATTCATGAGTTGCAAGACTTTAAACTTGAACTCAAGAAAGACCTTAGAATCTTGCTTGAGTTGAAAACATTCTAATAATAGTAATTTTAGAGCTCTTCAGTGGGTCTGGAATTCTGACTCCGACCGTACTTATACCAAATATGGTCACATGGCCATATTGCACCGATTTCCAACAATGAATATAATAACTATAATACTTACCTTTCATATATAACTAGATAATAATAGTGAACCAAAAGAAACGGAATGAACTTTCGAAATGATTTCATTTCCTCTCTGGAATCTAACAACCTTCATAAACTCTATAACACCGATCGGCCTATACAATTCCATGACACATTCTTACAAAACCACATAATATTATCTATAGGTATCACTAATAGTATAAAACAAAGTCGCTTCCCGCTGTCTGTCTGTCCCTATGTACGCTTAGTTCTTTAAAACTTCGTCACGGATTTTGATGCGATTTTTTTAATAGATAGAGTGATTCAAGAGGAAGGTTTATATGTATAATACATGCATAATATAGCCGTGCGAAGCCGGGGCGGGTCGCTAGTATATTATAATTTACAGTCGGCACCAAATGTTAAGGTTCCTCTTACAATTTTCGCTTCTACATCGGTTCTAAAACTGCTTTTATTAGAATTTTTGAATTAAGATAAATTATGTTCAAATTCGGTAAATTGTCAGAAAAACATTTATCTAGTCTTAACAAAACACTCTTTTCTTTCTTGGAAACCGAAACACGATTAGAAATAGTTGACTTGTAAAAATACACATTTTGATATGGTTAAAAGAATCAACTTTATTTAGTTTTGTTCAAATATATTGCCACAATATAAGCTGTAGTGTAATGCGTACCCCTTCTTTTCTTGGAACTATTTTGTGTAAAATAATAAGAACAATTATTATAATAGACAACAAAAAATTAATAAAAATTAGAGCAAAATTCGGCTGATTTCGCACCATCTCACATCTCACTGTTTCTATTTAATCCGACCGCGGGACTGACGATTAGGAACAAGTTGCACCTTAATGAACTTTACACGAATGAAATTTTTTGATGAAATTTTTGTACCTACCTGTTTTCATACTTTGAATTGCAACCACAAAATTTTCCATTTACTAGTACAAAAACGCTCAGTATATTGTAAAAAAAATAAAATGTAAAGGACAACTCATACTTACTTCAATACTTACTAAAACAAATCTATATATTATAGATTTTTTACTTAAACTATGTGTATTTACAAAATCAGAGTTAGAGGTCCGCGATTTGACCCGCGTAACTGCCGTTACTCTCAATGAATCAATGTATTCTCACACCAAGTTTTATCAAAATCGGTCCAGTAGTTATTCGTTACAATAGGCTCCGTATAGAGTATAGATTTTTTTCTAATACCGATAAAGCTTTTATATTAAAAACGTCCTAAAATCATCTATGATAATCTATTTTAATCACTCTGGACAAAATCGGATCTTACACAGGTAAAACCGCCGAGCATAACTAGCACCACTACTAACCCACACACAAACGTACAATGTATGAGTTCTCATACAAATCCCATACATTTCCGTATGATGATTTGATGAGCCATACAAACTCATACATTAGTGTATGACAGGTCACATATTACTGTAATTTCCATAAAAGGTCGCTACTGCACAATGGCGTTGAATGAACATAATTATTTCAAGACCCACATGTAGATGTTGACATTTAAAACTTAAATAATTAAGTTAAATTAGAGTTTAATCATAATACGTAGTTAATTGTAACATACACTAGCAGCGCTCCGCGTTTTTACCCGTTAAAAGTTGCCTGGAAGAGATCGCTTTTAGCGATAAGGCCGCCTATTGTGCCATATTGTTAGGTTTAATATTGTTTTTGTAACAGGACTTAATGTTAGCATTAAGGTTTAATGTGGTACAATGAAGAGTTTATCTATCTATCTATCTATCTTTAACTCCCGATCCCGTGGGAATATCGGAATAAAAGCCTATGTTACAAGTTTCATCAAAATCAATCCAGTACTTCTGAAGACTATTCAAAGAAAAAAACTAAAATTCCATAAAATGTTTCTTCTATATTATATTAGTGTAGATATTACATCTTTGGAAGACGTGCGTAGACGTGCGTGGAACATGTAGAGGCCCTTTACAATAACAAGTAAAATAGCAAAGTATGATGTGAGCAACAAACCGGCGATTATCCCTGTCTGCACTATAAAATACAACCAAGGACAACCTATTGATAAAACTACTTGGACTAATGTGATGGGGTGGTAGTGGACTGGGTACTGGGGAACTATGGATACTATGGCACCTGCCGTAACAATGTTCAACAAACACGTAAAATATTCATTATTTTACGTAAATTAAGTTTCTATGGTACAAACCAAGCATTTATTAATCTATTTATTACATTCTCATTTCGTCACTTCGTATTCGTGCAGCAAGAGAATGGAATCAGTTGCCTGCGTCTGTCTTTCCTGACGTGTACAATTTGGAGGTCTTCAAGTCGCGAGTGAACAGACATCTTCTAGGGGAACGTGCTACATTTTATTAAGATATTACCCAGTATACGAAACATTTATGTCAATTTTCCCATCAAGCCATGGTGATTGCATACTATTTAATCAGGTCATCCATTAATTAAGGACATCCAAAAAAGGCATCATTACAAAGAACCTTTTTCTCCCAGTGTAGATCGCACCTTAGCACATCTTACATAACACAACAATCTAAGCCATTTGTTTAACTTAGATGTATCATGTTAAGTGACCTTTTTGTAAGCATAATTAAGTTATATAAGTTTCTTCCAAGTTAGTTTAAATAGTTTTCTATGAAATGGTATTGTATTGTGAATGAATTTAATGGGATTGCGAAGCAATGGCCCGCATTTTTTTCACATGATAGATGTGCGTTTGACCACTATTACACCTGCCTGATGGTAAGTGAGGATGCGGTCTAAGATGTACGGTCGGCTGCATAATTGCAGACCCACCGTAGAGCTCCAAAACGGCTGTTATAAGAATGTTTTCAACACAAGCAAGTTTCTAGACATCTGCTTTTGTTGAAGTTTAAAGTCTACTAACTCATCAATTTATCAAAAAAAATATATTAGAATAAAAACATATCAATAATAGTAATTGTCGAACTCTACCGGGGGCTGCAATTATGCAGCCGACTGTACATGTACAATCGCGAATTGAAAACACAATGTTGTATTTGTTAGGAAAGACAGACGCAGACAACTTAATTCATTTTCTGGCAGTACGATTAAGGAATAACGATGCAAAAATATCAGTTATCAGTTTGGGCTTTGCTAATATTATAAATGTGAAATTTGTTTTTTAATAAGTTGATAACACATAGCCCTGGATTGAAAACAGGTAAAGGGGACCTTTGCCATAATATGGGACAACAGGTTGACAAAAAAAACCTCTCTGAGTAACAAGACCGCTCAACCAATTTCGGCCAAATTTGCTATAGTTAGAGCGAGGTCCTAAAGTAACAACATAGGCTTCTTTTTATCCCGATATTCCCACGGGATCGGAATAAAAACAGGTGAAACCGGCACAGTAAACAATATACTATAAGAAAGTAGGTACTCGACTACTAAAAACATTGTATTTTCGTGTCGCCAACAATGCAAATAATTGCAGTAACCGAACCGTGATATGTTCGTGGCATCGTAGTTAAGTAGCGTCGTGTAAAAGACATCAACGCGCTCCGAAAGTTTCACGGCCATTGATCTTTTACGCATTTCTTGCAATTTAAACGTTGTTCTTAGATTTTTTAACAAATTAACCATATCAGCGACGGGCTAGATATAAATGAGCGGTAGAAAATCGGATTTTTTTTTATTCGAATAATTATTCTTATGACCAAATTCAACGCACAGAATAAACCCCTAGTTCTAGAGGCATGAATATTGGAGCAGGAGATTGAACTTTGTGAAAAATTTCGAAAAACCAGTTTCGGTTTTTCGAAATTAAGCTCATAAGAGGGTAAAATTCCTGGTGAAACCGCGGGCAAAAGCTAGTTAACCATATGAGAGTGTGATGGACTTGATGCATAAAATTGTGGATTATTATCGTTTCGAATCATCTCAACTAATCTATATATACACTAATATAAAAAGGACGAAAGATTTTTGTTTGTTTGTAATGTATAGGCTTCAAAACTACTGAAACGACTTCCATAAAAAATTGTATGAAACAAAAATTTATTTATTGGAAGTAACATAGGCAGGCGAGATTTATGCAGGTCATCCCACGGGGAAAATTTAGCAAAAAAAACTAAATTTTTGCGAAAGGTATGCTGGCAAAATGCTGCCAAAATTCTGAGTCAAATACGAACATGTAGTGACCGTTTTAGAAAATTCTACTTTTCTTAAAATAACTCAAAATCGGAAGTATTACTTACGTCATAAAAACAAAGTTTTAAAAATAATCAAAATGAAAAGACTGGATTTGAGAGTGATTGTGCGCGCACGCATATTACGAAGGACATTCGTGTAATGTCACAATTTGAACGAAACTTCCTGACTTTTTAGTAAAACATATAGTAATTGGCGTTGAATTTTGTAGGAAGCAAAGTTAACGGGTTATAAATACAATATTTAGGCAGGTTAACCTTATCATGTTAAAATATACTGATTCGTTTTTTATTAAGATTTGCTAAAAACATTCCTAAATATCCTCTACAGACGGACAAATAGATTTCTCTTTCTCTAACTATTATCACGCCTCTTTATTCATTCATTCAAATGACCCAAATGATTTGATAATTTTTGGCGAATTAAAACATCGTATGTTTGGTCTCATCTTGTAACACCAAACTTAAGTTAAAATTAATCGTCGTAAAATACATCGTAACACATAAATTCAATAACAGGTAGCCCCAACAGTAGTAAAGATGCAATTAGAACTGTAGGTTTGTGTGTCTATTATGTCATAGTATATAACAACCTCATAAAATACCAATAAAGCCTTTTTGTTACGCGCAGTTTGGTAAATTGCAAGTCTAAATGTCATTTTTATATGATTTTTATACGTTTTCAAAAGATCCATCCGGTATTTTTGACCGACTTGCTTAAAAAAAGGAGGAAATCCTCAATTGTTTATATGTTGCTTTCTTTTGTTATTTTATATTAATTGCAGTACCTATTTTCTTTATTTATGGTAAAGGGAGAAGGGAAAACATTCAGTGTTTATTTAAAAGCAAATAAAAATCTAATCTATGAATTAGAAAAAGAAGTAGAACAATAAATCATGATATTTACATTTCATGTTTTGGTTGTATTTATATAAGCTGTGCTATTAAATACTACTGGCTACTACTATTCAAATCTATTAGATAGCTCTATTTTCTAAAAATACTGTAGTAAACTTTACTTTTTAAATTTAATATTATTATTACCTAAAAACTGCGGCTGCTCGTGCCTTGATAATAGCTACTTACTTTACTTACCTACTTATCTCTAGCAGAAAATCTAGTAGCTAATATATCAATTTAAAAGTTCCTAAATCGTCCCCATAATTGAACTGAGTAAACTTTCCTATTTGAGCAGTATTTTAAGAATAAATTGAATGGTATAGTATTTCTTTCCAGGAGGATTCAAACCTATAGCCTATAGGTTGCTGGTTTAACCAATCTAAAACTACTTATAAAAACAAATATTTTTTACAAAACAAACCTTTTGGTTTTGTCTTATTCATATAATAATAAGGTCTTGAGAACGGATTTTTAACATATTTTCCCATACGAGAATTGTCAAAAATCTACTCTAAAGTTTCAATGAAATATTTTTCAATGTCTAAACATTGTTGCAAATCTAACACCTCAAAAACTAGGTCATATTAAGGGTGGGCAGAGATCAAAGTTTTTAAATCGGCAGACCGATCAATACGAAGAAAAATAAAAAGTGAATGAAGGACTTTTAAAAATAATGAATTTAAAACAGAGTTTTAGTATGTCAACAAGCCAAAAATCATGATTTGAAATTGTCATATTACCCACTTTATGAATAGATAGTTTAATCACTTTAACAACAAACTATCTGCCGATCAAACAATCTTCAACCTACGATCACCCTTATAAAAAATCCACATTATAATGAATATAACAATTAATATAATCACTTACCTAGATCAGCGGCTGCCTTCTCACAGAAACGTTAACACAATTATCTTGCTCTTGCTACGTTATGTCACTTGTCACGCAGAGGAAAAATACCACTTTGATTTTTTTTATATATATTTTTAAGTACTTCCAAATTTTTCTTCGGTTAATGAGAACCTAACTTTTAAATATACCTAAGTTTTTCTATGAAACTATTCGAGTTTGGAATTAGAAATAATACTTGGAATTTGCGCCTAATTCTACTAAGTAAATAAGGTAGACTTACCTACCTACTTTGTTTATGGTATCGTACGAAAAGAGTAAGAATGGGACCCTATTTCTGTCTGTCACCGGGTATCTCATGAACTATGAGAGCTAGTTATATTAGACAAATTATAAAATAATCTGCTGTAGCAGGGTTCGAACCTATAAATTAAACCAATTTATAAAGTCAATACACGACTTGGAAACTAACTTAATCGAAAAATAAATCGAATAAATATACTTATATATTTTTTTTTACTATCAAGGCTCTCTTTTCTTTAAAAAAATATATTAAGTGAAAAAAAACAAGTGTTTTTCTAATAAAAATGTTCAGTGAAGGTTTTGGGAGATTTGTCATTTAGCTGGGATCAAGTAAAATATTATTTTTTTACGTTAAAATGTTAATAAAACATACATAAAATATTTTTTGTCTCAGAAATAGATGTTAATGTTTTCAATAATCCATATAATCAACTGATTTAATGTCAAATAGTACATTTCCTATTGTATAACTGATACATAACGAGAACACAAAAACAAGAGATACGCGTCTATCCCACGGATCAAGACTTACGCAAACATCTACAGTAATTAGCTAGGTTTTTTTTTATTTAATCGCATTGGACAATGCAAGCTTAGATTGTAAGTTTGGGTTGAGCCATTCACGGTTTTTAGGATCAAGTTTAAATATTTCTTTAACTCATTTTTATACTATATTCAGTTTAATATTAAAAAAAAATGATTTAATTGCATTGAACAATCACGCTTAGATTGTTAATTTAGATTGAAATATTCACTGTTTTTAGGATACCTAAAGTTTAAATTTAACTTATTTTTATGAATGGTACCATACATAAATAGTACCTATTAGATACCTATTGTTTTTTGCTTTGGGTGAGACAACATTTTTTTCAAATAACACAGCGCCATCTAGCTCCAAACTGGGCTGCTAGGTTTGTATATGGTGACTAGACGAGAGATAGTTATTGATGAGATTAGGGCAGCAGAAGTTAATTTTACTCAAGGTACCTATACTCATACCCATAAGTGCCTTTTTTCCGTGGTTCGTGATAAAAATACTACGAAAATGCGAAATTTAACTCATCTAAACTTTATTTATAATTGGCATTTTTTAAATTTCAATTTATCTATTATACATTTTTTCGTAAGTAGAATTTGTCGAAATCATGTTTTGAATGTTTTAAATATAACTCAAAAGTCATACAAAATTACAAGAGATTAATTTTTTCTAGTAAGTACCCAAGAATAAAGCAATTAGAAGCAATTAAAAAATATGTTGTCAAAGTTACCTCAGAAACACATTTTCTAGTTTAATTTTAGCAAGAATTATTTCGAAAAATTATTTACTCAAACCGTTGTTGTTCTATGTGAAAAAGCAACAATTTACTTAACATAATACTATTGTTTTTACTATTTCAGAGACTCTTGTGAGATAATGGTGAGGTTATATAAAACGTCTGAGGTCAAATAAGAATTGACTCTAAGTAAATATACCTACTCTATAACCTACACTTAGTTAAGTATATAATATTGTGGGTTTTTATGATTTATTAGTGCAAGGACTTTGATTGTACTTAATTAAATTAAGTTATTAAGTAATATTAGTTTTAGTTCCTTATGTTCAATTGTCATTTTCAGCTTATTTTGGCATTTTGGACTAATACAGTTACTTAAAAGGGGATTTTCATCATGTTTTTTGTTTTTATTTAGTCGATATTTGGATGTTGTTACAATAGTTTGATTTTATTTATTTAATTTTTAATGTATGTGAATATCTGACTAGGTACTACAATTGTATTTAATACTTTTATTAATTCCGTAATTCTTACGGTTATTAATATAAAAATGAAAAGCATCAACATAATAACATCTTTTTTTATTTATAACTCTATTTGAATATTTTGGGGCTAGGTGACGCTGTGTGTGATTTTATTTTTTATATCATAATTTTTTATTCTTACCGAAATAGTTATATTTATTACAATAAACGATGTATTAGCAAGAGAAAGGAAGATGAACCAACTAAGTATGTTGAAACAGTTTACTTTCTAGAAATAATGGACTAAATATACTTAGTTATTTTAAATATAAAAATCGAAAATAAAAAAAGTAATTCCTGAAATAAAAAAGTTATCTCACCCTTCAGCAGTAGAATCCTATCCAAAAGTTAAAAACACCAAAAAAATAACTCAAAAATTTCAAAAATTAAACACCCTAAATTTTGAAAGCATAAAAAATATATATATAAAAATATATTTGAAATGTAAAATACCGGTGTGAGTGAGCAGCTTGGATGCGCTCTGAACTCGCGGACGGTACTGGCGATGTGCGCCCGCGCATCGCGAGCAAGACTCGCAGGAGAGCGGGGAGTGAATAGTTGGGCAAACTGCAGATGACAGATAGATAATACCGCATCTAATCTGATGCGGTATTTACATTGAAACTATTTTATTTCGCCTAGGGTCTTATAAAAATAGCATTAAAAGCTTTATTATTTTAGGAAGATCATGGTGATAGTACTTCACATAATCTGTTTTTAAATTTCTTTCGTTAGCAGCTCCTTCTTTATTATATAGGTAAATAGAAAGTAAATTAAAACTATGTATAGGTATTTCATAAACTAATGACAATATGAGATTTCAGAAACAGATATGGTTATTAGTTACCTATAATTAAAAACACCAAAATTAAACTTAAAAGTAATACAACTAATAAATGCGGTATTTGTGGTATTTTGGTGCTCTACCGGAGTAAACTTTAAACTCTTTCGTACTATCCTTATCCCTCGTTTTGGAATAAGGGGGTTTAGGTGCTTAGTTTTTGTGCCGGAAGAAGCTGCATCATACAGTTAATGCTGAGTCAAGGCAGATCCTGGTTAGCACAACACAGCTCCTGACGACCAACTAAAGAAGATGTGGATTTTCTTTTACTGTTTTTTTTTTATCATTTTTAAGGTTCCCTACCTTAAAAGGTAAAAAAGGAACCCTTTTATGATCACTTTCTGTGTCCGTGTGTCACCACCGGTTTTCTCAGGAACGGGTGGACCTAGCAAGTTGTTTTTCTAAACGGTTTTCGTTCTGCTGTATATTTTTTTCCTCGTTGGGGCTGTCCATTAATCACGTGATGTTTTTTTTTTGGCATTTTTTTATCCCCTCCTTGGTGATAAATGGTGAGGTTTTAGATTACTCTCCCCCCCCCCCCCTATTCACGTGTATTTTTAGTACCTACAAAGAATCTTAATTATTTATTAAAAATAAAACTAATAAAAAAAAAAATTCGCCTCTTTTCGATTGTGTATCGCGCGTTTGCCGAAAAAAAATACACGTAATATTTTATTACACCCCCTCCACCCTTGTGATATTTCGTGATTTTTTATGGACCCTTTCCCCCCCTTTCGAACCTCACGTGATTAATAGACAGCCCCTTTTATAATGTTACTAGCTACACTCCGCAGTTTCACCCGCGTCAGTGAAGTTAAAGTTAGAGGTGCCTCAACGCATCACGATTGGCTTTTGTATCATTATAAAACAAAGTTTGTTACTATCTCGTTACTAAGTACTCTGTAATTATGATGAAGGCTCTCAACGGAAGCACTCTGTTTCAACATGCTTATATGAACTGATCGATTGATTTATTATATTCGAAGTAGTCTAAATTATACTAACAACGGATTGTTGGACGACCTCCCTGGCGTGGCGGGTTCGATTCCCGCCTATGTAATGATATTTGTTTCTCGTCTGGGTGTAAATATGTACCTATTTGTATTAAGTATATATTTAGAAATATACAAGTAGTTATAGATGAGTATGTAAGACTTGAGGAAAGCCTCATAGGATTTTAAGAATTTTTTTTATACATTTGTAGAATTTGATAGAATTTAGGCTTTAATAAATAGATAGATAGAGAATTGCTATATTTTAAACACAATTTTCAAATTGTCCTACCAATGCTATCCTACTAATATTATAAATGTCAAAGTTTGTGTGTTTGTTTGTTACTCATTCACGCAAAAACTACTGAACCGATAGCAATAAATGGTATGCAGAGACCTGGATTAATATATAGGCTACTTTTTATCCTGATATTCGCACGAGATCTGGACTAACTTGAGTGAAATCGCGGGGCGTAGCTAGTATAAAATATAAAAAAAACAAGCTTAAGTCTAAGTGTTACAAACGGTGGCCTTATCGCTAAATCAAATGTCTGTGGATCATACGTTTTTTTCCACGGCGGGAATCGAATCTTCATGGCTTCGTACATAAAATGCCAGTTTTACAAAATGTAGAGTCATTTTCAAGTAATCTAAACCTAACAATAGTTATTTCTGCAAACATTGAACACTCTAATACAACTCTATTGAATGAAGAACCCCTGATGAATAGACTCAATGATGACTTATGAAATCTAGGCCTAAAGCACTGATTCTAGTACATCTGAAGTCATAATAATTGGATTAAAAGTATGTCTTTTTCTCCTGTAGATATTCAATATTTCTATCCAAAGAAAGATGTTGACCTAGTGGTATTATAAAGAGGAAATATTTTTCTTTAAACGTCTATAAGTAACCGCCCCGCGGTTTTACCCACATTACTCCTGATCCCGTGAGAATATCAAGATAAAAAGTAAGTATGTAATTCCCAATGTATTAATTTATCAATACCAAGTTTCATCGAAATCGATTCAGTAGTTTAGGAGCCTATTTGTTACAAACATAACAAATCAAAAAATCAAAAAAACCGTTCCTCTTTGAAATATTAGTGTAGGTAGGATCCGAAACTGCTGGACCGACTTTTATGAAACTTGGTAGAATCATACACTGATTCATTAAGAGTAACTTAGACTATCCCGATATCATGGCTTGCTAGCATCTGCCCGCAATTTGGATATTGTGCTACATAAATTGTCTAATTGTGTTTTTATTATTCTAGAATCGGGTGCCCGGGTCCCTTTTGCTATAAGTTACGTACAAAGATCATTCCATATGTCAAATAGGTTATAGTCAACCAATGAACAGAATGTCAGGACTTTCATTAACTTTATGTAGCGCAATATACTGTCATCTTTCATATTAACAGAGGTAGGAATATAATCGTGTAGAACCAATTTTTAATTATTTCATGAAATATTCAGCTTTTATCCAAATTTTTACCTACTAATTTGTCTTTATTTTATTATTTTAGACGAATGTTCGTCTTAAGATCATAACCGAAATATCGGAGTCACTCACATAAAAATATAGATAATTTTGATACTAACAAATATGCAATAAAAAATGTATTTTAGGCAAATATGAGGATTGTTTGGATAAGGTGTCGAAACTACAAGGAATTTTCGTCTAATAAATAGAATAAATCACCTACAAAAAAAATTGCATGCAACAAATACCAATTGACGACCCAGTTGGCACAATGGTCACCATGCCAGACTGCCAAACACAGGGTTCGATTCCCGCCTCAGACAAGTATTTATGCTGAGATATTTATCTGTGGTCTGGTTATCTCTATGTATTATAAGTATATATCGTGGCCGTAGAAGCGAAATTAGACAACTAACAAAACCATTTCTACGAGAAAAAGCTGATTTAGTGTTTTTTTTTGACAAATACTGACATTAATATTTTACTGTTAATATTTTTACCGTCGGTATTTTTATATGTTAATAAAAGGTTCATTGTGCATTTTTTAAGTTTATTGTAAAACCCATATTATATTTCCTAAATATTTAAAATGGCATTAAAGAGTTAACTAATTTTGCTTCAACGAGTTTTCGGAACTAACATGTAGTTATCTACTTTATTGTGTTAGTTGTTCAGTTTTGCCCTTCACTTAATGAACATCAGGTTGAAAATCGACAATGCTAATTATCATTATTTAATTATTCCACTGCAATAATAATTTATCAAAAACTTTTGTCTACTTTTTCGAATATGCCAAAATAAAAAAAATCATTGATAATAATAATTATACTAATTAGGTAGGTACTTTAAATAAAAATAAAACACTTGGAAGTTAGACAAATCAATGTATTTTGTTTTAATTAAAAATAAGAAAAATCAAATTATTTGACTAATTGAAGAAATTAAAAAGCAGAATGTTTTATTTTAAATAATCATTTTCTATATTCTGCTGTAACGTTGAAGTAAAACCACTAAAATGAACTAAATAAACTATAAAAATCAACAGCATTTAAGCTCTAGGTTAACCCCTTGGACTTAGTTATTTAATCTCAATTTCTTAACTCACTCTGAATCGGAGCTAATAACTGACTGACTTGTTGATGGCAAGCTTTCATACCATGGGTGTAGCTCAACTGGTATTATATTTTTTTTGCACAAGTTTATCAGATCCTTTTTTTTCGCTTCTGAAATAGGTAGAGGTTGTTGGTATGCCTTTTCTAGGCATAATCTAGAAATATCTAATACTGTAGTTGCCCTGTTTCTTGTCTGCCTAGCTTTAGATGTCCTAGTACTTGTGTCCATCAATAAATATGGTCCATCATAGTCATACCGGTACTGAATGACTCCAGGTAGACCCTTTTCAAATCTGAGGCATTTTATCTTTAGCCAATTGGCTTTGCTTCCGTCGGAGCAAACACTTTTGTTTATCAATATTTGGGAAGCTAAAGATTTGATATCAATCATATCATCAAAAAAAAGTTCTTTAACCTTGTATGAAAGCACATTTTTACTATGTCGCCTCGAGCGAGCTCTCTGCATTATACCTTTCCAGTCACTTACTGAATAGACATCGAAAAATCGTTTTTCCTTTTCAATGGCACTATGCATCGAATCAACTTCCATAAAAGTGTGCCCACTTTCTAGATATTTTTGTTCAATTACATGTAAGTTAGGGCTCACTTGAACTAAATGTAACAAAAATGCTGCCATATATTGATTTCTGTTCTGTCCAGAACAGGTGTCGGAATAAATTGTGACTTCAGTTACATTTTCTGGTATCGTCTTGATCCATTCGTTAATGGCTGAAGCAATTTCGATGCTTCCTCTTTTTCCGTTAATCTCGGTCCAAATAATACAGTGTGCATTATTTTCTGGGGGCTTAAACTCATAAATCGAAAGATTGTATAAGTTTAACTTGCGACTATAGTACATAAGGCTATCTGAAGTGGATGGTATCTGTAATAAACTCTGCAAGTCCATTGTTATACAAAGAAAAGTTTCATCATGCTCAGACCTTTGTTTATCAATATCTTTTGATACATAGGATGCCTGTTTTCTTTTGATATGATCGTCGTATTCTTTCTTCAGCACATTATCTGGATTCGGTGTGCGCTCATATCGATTGCACAGACAACATTGGTCTTTTTTTGGGTGAAAAAAGGCTAAATTATACTCTGTTCCAAAAATTTTTTTATATACGTTAAATTTCACTGGGATTTTGTTTTCATTTTTCATTTTGCTCTCATATAATTCATACATTTTACTAATAGATAGGTTTTCACTTAAGTATTGTCGGGTTGTATCTTTTCGACAGTAATGAGAATCTTTTTTTGGAAAGCTTTCGATGTGTTCTTTTACTTCTTTATGTTGGTCTTCTGGAGTCTTATTTGCAGGTTTTGTTTTGCCTCGAAAGTCATTACCCTGAAATGATCCATTTTCGTTAATATTTTTGATTGCCGTTTCTATCGGACCATTTGAAATACACAATGTAGTAGTGAAAAAGCTTTTACAAACTTTCAAAAGTTTATTGTCCTTGTAAAACCCAAACTCTCTACTTGAAGATCGTTGCTTCTCTGGCGGTAAGTTCTTAATAGGTCTAGCAACTGGTTTAACTATGATACGCTTCAACAAGTACTCTTTTTGCAAGCGAAAGTCATCGATAGCCCAATACTCCTTACATAAGTCTAAACGCTGTGTTTCTGAAAATAGTTCTGTGCATTTATTTCGACATAAAACACCACATTTTGGAGGTTTTGGTAATTTAGCCGTTAACACTTTTCCTTTAGTATTTACATATGGTAAACATTGGCGTTTCTTTTTTTGTTCTTTTACCCTCTTCCACTCTGATTTGTTACTCCTTTTCCATCTTACAATTTTTTTCGTCTGTGTATTTTGTGTCTGTCTCGGTTCTTCATTCTCTCTAGCTTCTTCATTGTCTCTACCTTCTTCGTTTTCTCTACCTTCTTCATTTTCTCTAACTACTTCATTTTCTCTAGCTTTTTCATTTTCAATCGGTTCTTCATTCTCTTTCAGTTCCTCATAGTCTGTTTCACAGTCTGTTGTTTCAGCGACAGTGCGATTCTTAAAAATAGTGTTTCCTTTTCCATCGAGTCTAACGTCTTTTTCATTGTTAATGTTACTCCCAGCGTTTTTAGCGATTCTTTTTATATAAGATTCATCATTAGCTTCACTAGAAGAGCTTTTAGGGGTTTTGCCAAAAACTTTTCTCATTTTCTTACATTTTGTCTTCTTTTTGTATTTTTTTTCATGTGATAGATTTGCCTCGCTTTCTGAACTGGAGTTACTAACTGTAAATTTCCATTTTCGTTTTTTCCTTGTTTCTTCATCCGATTCTGGTAACCACGACGTTTCTGAATCTATAAATGGTTCTTCATCTGACAATTGAAAAATGCCTGATATGGGAGAGCCTCTGATCGGTGACGAGTCATTACTAGCTCCTTCAACAGCTTCGCAACTTATGTTCAGGGATATGGGACTAACAAGTGTATTGATAGGCAAAGGAGCTGACATTGGTTGAGCTATTTGCTCATAATATCGTTCAACAGAAGTTGGTGCAGATGTGTGTGTATTAGATAGGAAAAATAAATCTAAATTGTTTTCTGATTCGGTATCTTTTTCTAAAGAGAATTTACTAATTTCAACATCATTTTCTTTAGGGATTTCATTGCTTATAGACACATCTTTGGTTTTGTGAGATTCGAAATCAGTTGGTCTGATAATAGTTTCTTCGTTATCCTGCAAAAAATCAAACAAATGACTTAATAATAGTGTGCGATCGCTCGCTTATACTTAGAATAATATTGTGTAAAATTTTACAAGGTTTAATAATAGATCGGGATTAGATCGTAGGTAACCCCACCCCATTGAGCACCAAAACGACACATCCATTGCCAGAAAATGGACGCAAAATAATGTTTAAAAAAGTTGGTCAGCCTAGGCGAAACGTAGTTCAGTGATGTATGTGTGAAAACGTTATAAATGCGAAAGCATTGATTGCGATGCGAATGCGAAAGTAACTCTGTATGTAACAGACATACAGAGTTACTTTCGCATTTATAATATCAGGATAATAAATGGTTCATGTTACTTTCAATGAATCAATGTATCCGTATACCAAGTTTCAGCAAAATCGGTCCAGTAGTTTCGGAGCCTATTTAATGCAAACAAACAATCAAATCTTACCTCTTTATTATAGTATTATTGTAGATTAGGTAAAACACAAATTAAGACTTACCTCAATTATCGATTTACGTCGTTGAGTTTTACCACGCAATAGTTCCACCATAGCTCTTCCTCGTGAGTTCATACTGACGCGATTCTTTTACCAGCTCGTCAATAAAATACTGCACTGTTTCGTACACTGCCGCTCGTGATGAACGAGAAGTCCGAAGTGAGCGAGTTCATAGCACGCGGGCGCCGGGCGGTGCGAGGGCGCGCGCGGTGCGGCGCAGATCGCCCGCGCGCGCCCCGCTACTCACGTCACGCCTATTCCCTCAATGGCGGCCAGGATTTCAAAATTCATTAAATGAAAATTATTTAGTTGAGAGTTGTGTAAAAATGAATAACTGTAGTGTAAAATGTTCAATTGAAATTAAATATTATTTTATGAAATTTGTTAAACAGACAACAAAAGATAATGTACATTGTTCATTTTTGCCACATATATTTTTTTGCATTCTTAGTATTTGCGTTGAGGCGAAACTGATTAACGCTCATTATGCATTATATTCGACACCATAATGGGTCATCTAGAAAGTTAATCATTTATTGGTCAGTTATTCAATTCTTCTTCTCAATTTATACTTCTATTATTTAATGTTCAATTCTGCTACAAAACCTTACTTTTCAAAAAAAATTTAGAACGGGATGAGATATCAATGCGAGGGTAAGATCAAAACGTGCGGCCAACTTTAAACTTTAATGAAATGAGATAAAGTCGATTTTCGAATAAGTGTTAGTTGTTCGATTTCGCTTCTACGGCCACGATATTTACAAAATATCTAAGTAGTTTATCCGTTGTCTAGCACCCAAAACACAAATCTAGTTACTTAGCTTGGGGCTAGATGGTGATGTGTGGAATGTCCTGCAATATTTATTTAAAAAAAAAACATTTACTTTGCTTGACGCGCCCAAGGTCGTGGTCGGCTACTCCAGTTTAATTTCGCTGTTTTAACTCTATTAGGCTATATAAAGAATTATAGTCAATCAATTGTAAGCCCATGGAAATCGCAGTCCTTATAAATTGCTGTTCAGCCACAGAATAATAATAACACAAGGTACGTTGAAAGCTTTCTAAAAGCTTTGAAAATGAATATCATTACAGGCATTTCAAGACTCTACAGTTCAGACTTCCTACTACTAATCAATAGACATTATTAGTCTTATGTAGCTTTCTTGACCCGATGTGATGTATCGATAATAATATTCAATCGTCTAATCGAGTCACTATTCGAATGAAATAATCGATTTTCTTGTCTGTCTGTTTGAAACCCTTTCAAAAACATAATAAACTGCTCACTGGGAATGTATCCGTATCGGAATAGTGAACTATTTTGTCTCTGGCTAAAGGCCGGCCAAAGAGAAGTTAGTGACCATTTGAAAATCGTTCATTGTTAATTTATGACATATTTTAAAATAACCATGAAATGTTGAAGAAATAATTAATCTGTTTCTATATAAATAAATTTGCTTATTAATGCATCTTTTACAGCTTCATACATAGGCACACACACACACATTGCGACAGAATATTGGTCTTCCGATGGCCAACTCTTAAGAGGCTGGTCGCGAGGATAGGTCACTGGTTCTGTCACCACACACTATCACTACTCTCACTTATGGACCAGAGTCTGCCTCCGTGCGTACCTCTGGACCGTTAGGCAGCTCCATCACAAACACATACAAATAGGTACACTTATACACAAACACACATCCAACCGATTTACCACACTACAATATTTTTCGATAATTTCACCTACTGTTTGTTTTATTTAATTCATATATACCTATGTACCTAAATATATCTATCTGCATACCTAATTCTGGAGGAGGGCGCTCTCACTGCAACACAGTTTACAACTTTCGCAGCTGAGAACGATTGTTATTTGTTTGTTATTATCACAGTTCTTTGTTAAAATAAATAATTTTAAATTAATTTATTTAATTAATTAATGCAAAAAAATATTAAAAAACTGAATAAGTTTCCGTAGGTAGGGTGCTTAAAAAGCTGGCTGCATTGCCTCTTTGGTCGGCAATGCCGATCCGTTGGCCAAAGAACGCTTTGGTCACCTGAAGCTAAGCTAAAATATCTTAATTTTTTTAAGTGAAAACAATTGGTGGCCGTTTTTAAACCAAAGTCAACCCACGAATATAAAAAATAATAAAATTTCCGTTTTCAACCATGGGGGTTGAAGTAATCTAACATTCGGTTTTCTACCCAAAGTTTTTTGATGTATGTGAAGGTTTGAATTAGAAACAAATTAAAACTTTAAAATTTTCACAGGGCTTATGTTTCGTTTTTTCAATTGCAGTAGCATCATTTGACCCTGTTTATTAAAATTCTTCAAATATTCAAACCGCAAGATTTTCATCTTTCTCAACAATTTCGACATTGCGTTTAATATTTGTCAATCCTAGTTTAAATTTAGCTTACCAACTGTAAAGCAAGAAATTTGTACTAAAATAGCCCTTAAAACAATCTAATTAGAGACAAAACGACTACTTCTAATTTAAATCTAGGGCTTCAAAGTAAATGGGCGATTTTAAACGCTATTTTGTTACACTAAAACACATTTTAGTTTGCCAACGTAAAAATTAGTCTAGTATTTGAAAATAAGATCTGAGTCGTCACGATTTAGGTTTTCAACAGCAAGGACAGATAATGCAATTTAATATTATTTTATTATAATAACAGTTATTGTGCGGAGTGCAGTGGCATCTAATCTAATGACATTGACTGGAGTTACTGTAATTTTAACAATTTAATTTGTATCGCAACAATTTGTTAATGTTTTTGTTTTGTGTTTTTAATTTATTAGATTGAAAACGAAAAAGGGGTAAAACCACTATCAAAAACATTTTAAAAAAATTTATCGTGATCATTATGAGAGTAGAAACACCGTAGAGTTTTTAAATAGAAGGGAATAAAATAGAAAACCATTTATTAATATTATAAATAAAAATAAAGATAGACTTTTTTATTTTTTATATATTTTTAGATTAAAAGTTATTTAAAACTAGATATTTACCATGTTTTATGTGTTTAATTTGTGACCAACTGCATAAGGGTTAGTTCACTTATCCCCATTGAAAATCCCCATCCATGGGGATTTGTGAACTTTTTTGTTCACTTTTCCATATTACTTGCTGATTCCGAGCATAATGGGGAAATAGTCTTGCATGGCTATGTGTAATGGCGTCAGATGTTGATGAAGAAAATAAAAAACACGTGACATTAAATGTTTATACCTATCTTTCCTCCCTGATGTGGCGTGCGATAGATAGATAACTTTATTTTTACAACACAGAAAGAAACAGAACACTATATACACAAAGTAAAGTAATAGCTAGAAAGCATAAGTTGCACAAATGGGCGATCTGTCGCCTAGTATTATTACTTGTATACCATGAGCCTAATGAATCACCCAGCTGTTTTGAAGCACTTAAATTAATCACACATACCTTCCTATAAATCTTTAATTGGTAGGTGTTATATACCTACGTACATTTGATGAAATGTTATAATTAGATTCAAGTGGTCCCCTATTAAACGAAGTTGATGTGTCGAATCAACGCCCAAATCAATAATAGATATAAACATTGTAAGAAAATTGTTTTAGGGTTCCGTTATAGAAAATAAAGTAAGAATGCTTATTTATAATCAGATTATTGTAAGCTAGTAACTAATTTTGAAGTTTAATCATCATCTGATCTGCATCTGACACAAGAAACTTTATATTCTGTAATAAAAAAGGGTAAATTTTTTAAATGGGCCGTCAGGTTCGATTCGAAATAGCGAAAAATACTAAAAGCACACTAAAAGTAGGCTCGTGTCCGATTTTAATAGAAACTAAAAACTGCACCATTTGATTTTTGGAATGACATCAAAGTATCGAGTTAATTTAAAAAAAATGAAGTGACGAGCCTTTGGCAGAACAAAGTATGAACCAGTGGTATGAACTATTTTTACAAAATGTAAATTAGAGAATTTAATCTTAATTTTTTATGTGATTTGAACTCATAATAAAACTATTTCATATTTTTATTTACTTTGTAGACATTGACATACGCTCCTCGTATTTAAATATTTATAATCTACGGAACCCAGGTTTTTATCGCCCTTTTTCTATACGTAGGTGTACCTAATTAGTTCCAGTGAAAATAAACCCACAGTTCGCGTGACAGACAGACGGACAGCCATCCTAACTAATAAACGTCGGCCTTGAACTATACGTGTAAAATATGTCATATTGTGCAAGATTATGTAGGTAAGAGTTAATTATTTTATGATTAACTGGCTTTTGTCCGCGACTTCGTCCGCGCAGGATTTGAATTTTCCAAAATCCCTTAGCGGGTACATAAGTTATAATATCTATGTGTGGATGCTAAATAACCCGATTCGTCTATTTGTTTGATATATCAGTCATACGCGTGGTAGTTTTGTTTTATGTACCAAAACCTTCCCCTTGAATCACTCTATCTATTTAAAAAACTGCATCAACATCCGGTGCGTAGGTTTAAAGATCTAAGCATACATAGGGAAAGACAGCGGAAAGTGACTTTGTTTTATACTATGTAATGAAGACTACTACTTTATGCGGTTTTACTTGAAAAAAATTCGATCACGTGAGTAATAAATAAAATAAAAATGAGGATGTCTATCTTTAATCCTTGGGTAGCAGTAAAATAGGCCTGTTACTCCCGATGATTCAAAATATTTTCTGTCAAGTTTAATAATTTTGTAAGTTCCGATTCCATGAGAATATCGGGAGAAAAAGCCGACTATTCCCGAGGTTTCAATATGTTCTTCACACAAAGTTTCATTGCAATCGGTTAAGTAGTAATTGCTTGAGGAAGTAACAAACTAAAGGAACTAACTTAATCACACAAACTTTCGCATTATTAGTGAGATATATTTATTTTTAAATAATATAATAAAGCTGAATAGTTTGTTTGTTTAAACTATATATACTATATATATTATAATTAAACCTCACAAGCCGCCATTTATCAACCGATTAGGAAAAATATTTTTGATTTTATACTTATAGATGAATCAAAAAGAAATTTACTTATTTAAAATTAGTTCAGTAATTACTTTTATTCCAATTCAATAATTTGGTTTTTAACTCAAAAAAACTGGAAAAATATGTCATCAAATATTGACTTTTGAATTTAATAGTGTATTTTACTTTTCCGTGACTTCAACTTCAAGTATGGTCATTTCATTGGAATTGTACTTTGTTGAACGGTTTTTATGATTCTTTTTTAATTTTTGATTCCAATCCCGGTCTCGGACTAATGCAGATAAAACTGCGTGGCTTAGCTAGTTTTATAATAAATAGGTATTTTTATTGTGACAATCGCGTGATCGGTGAGGAACTACCTGCTGTTTATAATTGTTGTCAATTAACTTTGACAGGTACCCACATAAGTTTGAATTTGGAAATAAAATTCTCAGGCCTATAAAATGTTTTTTTCTTCGTTTCTTAAACATCCACTGCTCTGCAAAATAGTGTGCTTGAAGTGAGAAATGATTCTCTTCCTAAACATCTAGACGCGAAAGACTCATTTCTGAGTCATTGAATTTGTAATGCAGTAAAAAGACCTAATTTTGTAGTTCGTATTCTGCGTTTGTAGGAATACAATATTACTTTTAAAAAGACACTAATGTGCGTAAATTGTATCAAGTTCAAAAAAAATGTGCAATAAATAAGCTTAGCAAAATCCAAACACAAGAGCGCACGTCATGTTCCTTTTTTCATTCCCACAAAAATTAATGTTTTTATATTCATCATTCTAATTACTAACCTATGATTACGAAACTTTGTTTGTTTCAAGGAATGAAATGTACCGATGATGCAAATAGCAAAGGTATGATTTGTTTTCGCGGGTGAAACCACATGACGCAGCTAGTTACTTCAATAAACCTAGTTAAACATAGACAAGACAATGATCTACGACTCAACTTTGCCATAAACATTCATTAGGAACTCATAAAATCAATGACTATTGTGAAAAACTATAGTATCGGAGACGCAAGTGATAAACTTATAATTAACACCCTCTTACTTAAGCATCGTGAAATAAGGTGATTACCATCGTACTAAACAATTTATCGTATAAATTATGAGGTTATCTTTACTTAAAAATCAGTTGTTTTGTTGACTGTTGTTTGCTATTTCTTTTTCATATTTTCCTGTAAACATAACTTTAAAATAAAAAAAATGTAGAATTTCTAAAAGTCGTAAAACAAAATGTTGTTCGAAAAAAAGCCTACGACATTTTTCAATAAGCATGTACCTACCTCAATCAAAAGTTATATGTAAAAAAACCGCAGCTTCCCGCAAGATGGCGTGGCGTGGCGTGCTTGATGCGCTTGCGCTTGCGTCACACAACTGTCATAATTACAATGATTACGACGACGACGGCAGCGGGGCGGCGCAGGCGCATGCGCGATCCGTGTCACTCGTTCTCCACAGTCATTAGTGGTGGGACATGGTTAGAACATTGCTATATCGATATACGAGCTATATACAATGTGTTTCAACGAAGGGTTTCAAATACGAAAGGGGATTGTTCTAGACGTCTAGGCGAACAAACTTTGGTACTACGACTTTGAAAAATTCGAACTTTTCTGAACGAATCTCAATTTTTTCCAAAGATAATTGAATTTTCAAAACTTGGTCGCCTACTGACACTGAGACACTCTACTCAAGATGGCGTTGCATGCTTGATAGGTTTTCTAGACCGAGCTTGTGTTATTAGATAGCAGTTAGCACCGGTAGCTTTATATAAACTGAAATACCCGTAGTGGATACTTTAGGATACTTACTATAGTGGTATTTTTTTCAGTACCAGACGAACACTACTGCTACTTCTTAAGTAGTAGTGTTCGTCTGAAAAAATTCTATAAATACTGAAAAAAAAAGACGACCAAGTGGGCACAATGGTCACCATGCCGGACTGTCAAACACAGGGTTGCGGGTTCGATTTCCGCCTCAGACAAGTATTTATGCTTAGGTATTTGTTTGTGGTCCGGTTGTTTCTATGCACCTATTAGAAGTATATATTTACAAAATAAAAGTATATAAGTAGTATATCCGCTGTCTAGCACCCATAACACAAGTCTAGTTTTTAGCTTGTTGCTAGATGGCAATGTGTGGAATGTCCTGCAAAACATTTATTTATTACTTTTATCGATAGTCGATATATTCTGAAATATCAACAACGCCCATCACTACAACAAAGTTCCCACATCTGAAATAATGACAATAATCCCAAACACTTTTTTGTTATATGGAAACGAGATCATTTTTTACAGTAAAGATATTCCCTGCACAGAGATGTCATCAAATGTAAGATTATCGCTGCATTATCTTGATATATGATGATGATTTAATCATCTGAGATTTTAAATCATTTGAGATATTCATGTGGTAAATTTTTAATGAGGTACTTTACGTTCTCAACTAGTATTTTTATCAGGAAATTAAAATTTATAAAGACTATGGTTTTTAATATGTATATGTTTCTATTAAATAAGCTCTCAGACTACGCACCGAGTATAATGAAACTTAGTTGTACCTATTAAGAATTACTTATGTTTAAAGATCGGGGAAATTAGCCTAATTTACTGAAAAATAAGGGATTTTTAAGATATGGCGCCAAAATTGTTCCTCAGGTAAATAATTGTGATATCACATAATTCCCTAAATCTTAGGTAAATTATGATATATCCTAAACTAATTTATTTACCATTTTTTTTGGTAATGGTAAGGTCCATGTGTACCTTGTACGGTAGGAGTCAGAATTGCAGACCCACCGTAATTTTAGACACACATTATTTAGAATACATTCCAATAATAGTAATTTAAGAACTCTACGGTGGGTCTGCAACTTTTGGTACACACATACAGCTACTGACCATTAAAATGCCTTTAAAAATAACCCGTAGATTGCACCTACGTACGCGTTACGCGTTACTGTAACATAATATTGCTACACTCGATCGCACAAAAGATGTTAATGAGTTCACGACTCGTCTACACACAGTAGACCTATTGATCAATACTAGCTTATATTGTGGGTGGTCATTCCTTTACACTTACTTACCTAATAGATGTTGAGTTAAATTTTATTACTTGTCCATGCATTCTCTATAAAGGGCTTCGTACGAGTATTGCAATTTTATTATCTTTCTTTAGAGAATTGCATTCCGCGTACTTAAAGCACATGGGTAAAAGAAGCTTACAGCTCTTTTCTCCCAAATATTGTACGACTTCGGTGTTTCTTTTTTAGGGTTCCGTACCCAAAGGGTAAAAACTTCACTTTCCGTCCATCCGTCTGTCTGCCGTGATAGCTAGACAGTTAAAAGGAGAATGGGAAAAAATGTACAGAGCTTGGGCCTGGAGGCCTCATGAAACGAGTCATATATCAAATGAAAGGTGGTTTCAAGGGGAACATTTTATTGTATGACCACTTTTTCAAATTAGTTGTGAGATCGGAGTTATAGGTCATTAATGATAGGTGGTCGATTCACTCTCCGTACACCAGTAGGGAGTATTAACGCCTTAATATAATCAAATGTAGCCATCGTATAGCAATGAGTCATATATCAAATGATAGGTTATTTCAAAAGAAATAATTTAATGTATGATGATTTTTAAAATTATTTTTATTTTTAGAGTTATAGGCCATTTATGCTAAGTAGTAGGTAAAGGTGTCTGAGGTCTTCTCTTGTGCAAAGCAAAAGCTTGATTAGAATCAGATGTTGGTCTCCTCATGAAACGAGGCATATATCAAATGAAAGGTGGTTTCAAGAAAAACATTTTATTTTAAGACGACTTTTTCAAAATATTTGTGGATTCAGAGTTATAGGTCAATAATGGTAGGTGATCGGTACCCTTGCGAGTTTTCTCTGTACACCACTAGGGAGTGTTAAGACCAGAATAGAATCAGATGTAGCCATCGTATAGTAATGAGTCATACACCAAATAATGGTTATAGGGTTATAGGTCATTTCTGTTAATTAGTAGATATACCGATATCTAGTAATTAACAGAAATGACCTTATAGGCCATTTCTGTTAATTACTAGATAAAATAGAAATAGAAAATAGAAATAATTTTTAAAAGTCACGATACACTAAATTATTTCTCTTGAAATAAACTATTATTTGGTGTATGACTCATTACTGTACGATGGCTACATCTGTTTCTATTCTGGTCTTAACACTCCCTAGTGGTGTACAGAGTAAATTCGCAAGTGTACCGACCACCTACCATAAGGAAAGACCTTAGTCACCGGACTAAGGTTTCCTTATGCAATGCAGATGCTTGGCTATAAACAGAATATGTTGCCCTCCTCATGAAAGAAGTCATATATCAAATGAAAGGTGGTTTCAAGAAAAACATTTTATTTTAAGACCACTTTTTCAAAATAGTTGTGGATTCAGAGTTATAGGTTAATAATGGTAGGTGATCGGTACACTTGCGAATTTACTCTGTACACCACTAGGGAGTGTTAAGACCAGAATAGAATCAGATGTAGCCATCGTACAGTAATGAGTCATACACCAAATAATAGTTTATTTCAAGAGAAATAATTTAGTGTATCGTGACTTTTAAAAATGATTTCTATTTTAAAAATTATTTCTATTTTCTATTTCTATTTTATCTAGTAATTAACAGATATATAGTAATTAACAGATACTAGATATATATATACTAGATAAAATAGAAATAGAAAATAGAAATAATTTTTAAAATAGAAATAATTTTTAAAAGTCACGATACACTAAATTATTTCTCTTGAAATAAACTATTATTTGGTGTATGACTCATTACTGTACGATGGCTACATCTGATTCTATTCTGGTCTTAACACTCCCTAGTGGTGTACAGAGTAAATTCGCAAGTGTACCGATCACCTACCATTATTAACCTATAACTCTGAATCCACAACTATTTCGAAAAAGTGGTCTTAAAATGAAATGTTTTTCTTGAAACCACCTTTCATTTGATATATGACTTCTTTCATGAGGAGGGCAACATATTCTGTTTATAGCCAAGTATCTGCATTGCATAAGGAAAGACCTTAGTCCGGTGACTAAGGTCTTTCCTTATGGTAGGTGGTCGGTACACTTGCGAACTTTCTCCGTACACCACTAGGGAGTAATAACACCAGAATAGAATCAGATGTAGCCATCTTATAGTTATGAGTCATATATCAAATGATAGGTTATTTCAAAAGAAATAATTTAATGTATGATGCTTTTTAAAATTATTTTTATTTTTAGAGTTATAGGCCACTAGCTGCGCCCCGCGGTTTCACCCGCGTAAGTCCCAATCCCGAAGGAATATCGGGATAAAAAGTAGCCTATGTGTTAATCCAGGTATCCAGCTATCTAGATACCGAGTTTCATCGCAATCGGTCTAGTAGTTTTTGCGTGAAGGAGTAACAAACACACACACACACACACACACACGCACACACAAACTTTCACATTTATAATATTAGTAGGATTTATGCTAAGTAGTAGGTAAAGGTGTCTGAGGTCTTCTCTTGTGCAAAGCAAAAGCTTGATTAGAATCAGATGTTGGTCTCCTCATGAAACGAGGCATATATCAAATGAAAGGTGGTTTCAAGAAAAACATTTTATTTTCAGACCACTTTTAAAATAGTTGTGGATTCAGAGTTATAGGTCAATAATGGTAGGTGATCGGTACACTTGCGAATTTTCTCTGTACACCACTAGGGAGTGTTAAGACCAGAATAGAATCAGATGTAGCCATCGTACAGTAATGAGTCATACACCAAATAATAGTTTATTTCCAGAGAAATAATTCAGTGTATCATGACTTTCAAATTTTTTTTTATTTTTAGAGTTATAGGCCGTTATAGGCTAAGTAGTAGTAGGTATAGGTGATTGAGGTTTTCCCTTGTGCAATACAAACGCTTGGTTAGAACCAGATGTTGCACTCCTCATAAAACGAGGCATATATCAAATGAAAGGTGGTTTCAAGAAAAACATTTTATTATATGACCACTTTTTCAAAATAGTTGTGGATTCGAAGTTTTAGGTTAATAATGGTAGGTGGTCGGTACACTTGCGAACTTTCTCCGTACACCACTAGGGAGTATTAACACCAGAATAGAATCAGATGTAGCCATCGTATAGTAATGAGTCATATTATATCAAATAATAGTTTATTTCAAGAGAAATAATTTAGTGTATCATGACTTTTAAAAATTAATTTTATTTTAGGGGTTATAGGTCATTTCTGTTAATTAGTAGATATCGGTGACTAAGGTCTTTCCTTATGCAATGCAGATGCTTGGCTATAAACAGAATATGTTGCCCTCCTCATGAAACAAGTCATATATCAAATGAAAGGTGGTTTTAAGGGAAACATTTTATTAAATGACTACTTTTTCGAAATATTAGTGGTTTCGAAGTAAGAGATCGTTAAATGTACTTAAGTATATTCGGTAGTATCAGAAATTGTTGACAATGTCTGTCGTGATTTAGACATCACTATTTAGCATTATTTAGTGACACAACAGGCTGATAAAAAGCATGATGCTTATCGTAACCGAGGTATAGGTACCATCACGAGTCACAAATACGCAAGCCATACGCAAGCTATTTTGATGTTGATGGTTTTGCTTTGGCGGAACCTATTGCAATCAATAAGTTCCGACAAAGCAAAATCATCTTTTTTGGACTAGGTATCTTCAAAAAACAAAAGGTACTCTTCATTATTCATACTCCGAAGGTGCCTAACGAGCGTGTTGAAAGTAAAACTTTCAGCCATAGGGAAAATCGCTTTCACTGACAACTTTCATGTCAAATCATAGCTTCGCACGGCTTCTGTATATTGCCAGAGTTTAGTACTTAGTAGGTTTTTTCTCAGTAATCGAATTCAAGTAGATATATATTTAGTTCAAGATATTATTATCTTATTAAACAAAATAAATGTAAAGATGAAAATGGCCAAAGCGTCATATGACCATGCTGCGCCGCCGCCAGTGCCCTGTCGTGATGTTGCTTGAAAAAAATGTGTGGCACCCGGGGACTGCCGCGGTAAAGCTATTGCATCGTGCGAGCTTCGTACCATATACATACACTTAAACGAACGCTCGGCCGAGCTACATGGTGGGTGGAGTCGGGGGTGTTAGGTTTTATTCTTGATTGCGCTGCGCTCAAAGCCCGCGATAAAAGGTATGCAATAGCTTATGCAGATGCAGCTAATGCAGCAAATGCATTTTTAATTATTTTAAACGTTTTAGTTAGTAATGTCTTTTGTTATTTTAATATGTTTTTGTATTAAGTTTAATGTGGTTTTTCATTTATTATTGCGTATTTTGTGTAAATAATATTTTCTCGACAAACCGTGTTCTGTTATTTAACGAAATAATTTAAATCTTCAGACTTCGCGTCATGAATGTCCAACGGGACTCTGAACAGTCCCGTGGTCCAACTATTTAAAAAGTTGAACCACGACCTATAGTTGGAGGCCCAAGTGTGCGGTGGTTCAACGCGGATTGTGAATACAGAATTAATGAAATAGAGGATTATTCCTTTCGACTCCCGCTTAATGGGCTCCATGCCACCACCCCGCACTTTTATTATTGAGTCGAAAGGCATAACCCTTGAAAATTATTCCTCTCAATGAAATTGATAACGAAGATTCATAGTTGCATCAGCGTTAGTCTCTATTCAGTGGGAATACCGAGTTAAAATTTTTTTTTTTGTTAATCTAGGTCTCCAACAATTTGCATACCGAGTTTCATCACAATCGATTTAGTCGATTAGAAAAATACCTAGTCCCCAAACAGGAAAATCTGAATAGATATTATTGCAGTAACAAAAGAAACGCACGATAGGTACTCGTAGAAAGGTATGTGGTATCATTATTATACCTATTGTACAAGACCCGTCACGAGACGTGAGCATTCTTTTCTTGTGTGGTTTGCAGGACATTGAACCTATTTATAATCCTACTTAGGTATCATAACCTATATCTCGGTTACGATAAGCATCATGCTTTTTATCAGCCTGCTATGCCACTAAATAGTATTAGGTAGTGATGACTAAATCACGACAACTTTTTCTGATACAACTGAATACTTACTTAAGTACATTTATCGATCTCTAACTACGAAACCACTACTATTTCGAAAATATAGTCTTACAATAAAATGGTTCCCCTTAAAACCACCTTTCATTTTATAAATGACTCGTTTCATGAGGAGGGCAACATCTGCTTCTAACCAAGCATCTGTATTGCACAAGTGAAGACCTCAGTCACCTATACCTACTACTTAGCATACAAAGTGTTTGTTTGTTTGTTTGAACGCTCTGATCTCAGAAACTATTGGTTCGGATAGAAAAAAAATATTTTTATGTTGCATAGTCCATTGTTGAATAAGGGTTTAGACTATTTTATATTTCGATATTACGCACGTAGTTACGCGGGTGAAACCGCGGAGCGCTGCTAGTTTGATATATGACTCGTTGCTATATGATGGGTACATCTGGTTCTATTCAGGCGTTAATACTCCCTAGCGGTATACGGAGAAAACTCGCAAGTGAAACGACCACCTAGCATTAATGACCTATATCTCCGAACCCACAACTATTTTGAAAAAGTGGTCTTAAAATAAAATGTTTTTCTTGAAACCACCTTTCATTTGATATATGCCTCGTTTCATGAGGAGACCAACATCTGGTTCTAATCAAGCTTTTGCATTGCACAAGAGAAGACCTCAGTCACCTATACCTACTACTTAGCATAAATGGCCTATAACACTAAAAATAAAAATAATTTTAAAAATCATCATACATTAAATTATTCCTTTTGAAATAACCTATCATTTGATATATGACTCATTGCTATACGATGGCTACATTTGATTCTATTAAGGCGTTAATACTCCCTACTGGTGTACGGAGAGTGAATCGATCACCTATCATTAATGACCTATAACTCCGATCTCACAACTAATTTGAAAAAGTGGTCATACAATAAAATGTTCCTCTTGAAACCACCTTTCATTTGATATATGACTCGTTTCATGAGGCCTCCAGGCCCAGAAAGACCATTCTCCTTTTCATAGATTATCTATTTTTGTTGCCGCTATAACAACGAATACTAAAAACAGAAAAAAAATGTTTAAGTAGGGCTACCATACAACATGGTACGGAACCCTTCTTGGGCGCACCGACTCGCAATTGGCCGAGTATTTAATAAATACGGAGAAAATTTAGATTTGCAAGGCCAGGATTTGGAAGCATGACCGTCTAATTAAAATAGGGTGAATCTCGTTGCATTTACGCTTACATTTCAGAAATCAATGAATAGATATAATACGTGATAATACTTCATAATACCGTGAGAAAAAGTAGATCGCCATCTCTCAACGATCAACGATCAATCGAAAGCATCAAACAACCCGACATAATTTGTCTTACAATCCCAACTTAACACATCACTTGAGCTTTTCTATCATGAATCTTAAGACAAACGGTTAAAGTTTAGTTTTCTACAGTTCCTTGTTTCGTAGGTAAATTATAAGTTTGTAAAATTAACAATCAGTGATTTAGTTATGTAAGAATGAACAATATCGGTAACATAAATATGATAAAAATTGTTGTTATTTGAATGGAGATATTATCTTCATAATAATATTGTTGAACGGAATAAGTCAGTTTAAAAAAATCAGGATATTGCACACATCACCATTTAGTCACAAGCCAAGCAACTTTGCTTATGTTATAGTGGCTAACGGATACAACAGGAACAAATATCTGAAGCGATTATTTGTATTATCTATACATATAAAATGCTTTGTCCTGAACTACTGACTGACTGACTAACGGATCAACGCACAGCCTCTGATCGTAGAGACCTGAAACTTGGAGGATGTGTTCTTTGTGTGACGTAGGCACCGGATAAGAAAGGATTTTCCGAAATTCTACCCCTAAGGGAGTGAAAAAGGGGGCAAAATTTGTATGGGACAACGAGATTCCTTGGTCCATTTTCGACTTCCACGCGGACGAAGTCGCGGGCAAAAGCTAGTATATCTTAAAACTATTACTTCCTATGATAATTATTAGAATATGGAAAAACCCAAGACATAGAGACATGGTCAATGGTCATGGCAGTTATAGGTTTTATTTAAACTACAAAATTTGCTCTATTGTCATTATCCAGGGAGGAAACAATCGGACTACGTTTGTATGGAGAAAGAGCCGGTACCCTTTCCACTTAAAGTTCAAACTGAAATCGTCTTAAATCCCAGACAAACTGTTACATAACAAAACCTCTTAACAAATAATTAAAACAATAATTCTAAATGAAATACATATTGATCTCTAGATCTCATTTAATAGACTTTGTATTAAAAACAATGAAGGGGTCAAAGGCAAATGGATCTAATCGAGTGTGGGTATCAATACATATCGTATTATTGTTATGTAATATTAATTTGTTTGCTTTTAAACATTAAGTAATAGAGTTTGAGACGGTAGCCTAGCAGAGAGCGTTTGCTCCATGCTAGTAGGTAAGGTCGGCTGCATGATTGCAGACCCACCGTAGAGCTCTAAAACAGCTGTCATAAAAAGTTTTCAACAGAAATAAAATTCAAGACAAATGCTTTAGTTGAAGTTTAAAGTCTTCTGGCTCATCAATTTACCAAAAAAAAGTTATTAGAATGAAAAAAATTCATTAATAGTCATTTTCTAACTCTACCGGGGGCTGCAATTATGCAGCCGACTGTACCTACCTATATTCTAGCACGAACAAGTTACACGTAGTCCACTGCGGCTGCATCTCTGCCTACCAATCTAAATAAACTACGTTTAAAACTATTGCATTTCTCGACGAGACAACGGGTAGAAAAGTTGCATTCTATAGTATAACAAAAGTGAAGACCCATAGTAGAACCCCAATACTATTATTAGAATGATTTTAAATCAAGCAAGGTACTAAGATCCTGCTCGAGTTGAAGTTCAAAGTCTTTTAACTAATTAATTTACTAGACAAAGAACGACTGTACCTACCTACAGGCAATGAAAGATAAAAAAATTACATTTACGATATAAGACTTACTAACCAAAAGGCCAAAGAGTTTGAATTAGCAACATTTGTTACAAATTATTTATGACTTTTTACCGCATTCGTTTTTTGCAAGTATTTTTAATTACATAGCTAATATAAAAAAATAACACGATATTACATCAAAACAACATTTAATAAATTCTCTCTTACCTTTTCTATACATATATAAGTAAATATTACTAAGAAAGTATATCTTAATTTAACAACAATAGGCAAGTAAAGTAGGTACTTTGACACATATATTTTGACACAACATTTAAAAATATCTACGTGGATAAGTATATAAGTATTTGTGCTGTATATTGGCACCTAGTATCCAGTATCTTTTCATATATTTTACGGATACTGTGGTTCCATGGCTACCGATGTACACCGAGTATTAATTTTATAAAATCTTTAACATCATCATCCGTATAATCTTCTTTTTAATCTTTTCTCCATCATATCTATCATCTTCTTCTTTAAATTTTAAAATCCAATAATGTTATTATTTAAATGAAGTAGAAAGAGTGTGGTTGTAGCTCCAGCTGTGCCATCTTAGCCAATAGACGGTGTAATCGGCGTAATTGTCGCGCGTCGGCGCCGGCGTCGTTTGCCCCCGCTCCCGCGCCGCTCGGTGGCCCTGCCCCTGTAGCCGCCGCTGTTGGCCCAGCCCCCGCTGGTTCAGGCCTCACCTCGCGACACGCAGCGAGCCGTTCTGATACGTGACGTGGCATCTATAAGTTAGGTAGTTTGTTTTTAGACTCAGAAATAATAATAAAAACTAAAAGAGAGGAAGATAAGGGAGAAATAATAATTCAACAGATAGAGAAGAAAGATAATGTAACATGCAGAAAAGCAGAAATAGTCAAAATAAAGACAGAGAGAACAGGTGAGACCAATAATTCAAGAGGCAAAATATACAAAAAAAAAGCTAAGTAGATCGTATTTCCTATAATTTATTAAATAAATGCTTTGCAAATTTTTCGCTATTGTGTTCATAATGAAAAAGAGCGGAGAAAACAGAAGAAAGATACTAGGAAAGATAACTTACAGTAAAGAGTGGTGAGTGTAATATAGGAGTCCAGAGTGGCAGCAGTTTGTTGAGTACCGTCGAGTTACACTCCAATAACGACTCCAATAGGCCGAGAAAGTGCAGGTTCACTGTCTCAGCCAACTGAAATAACAAACAGTAAAATTAAGTCTTGGATTGTCCTGAATCGTTAAAGCAAAATTACTTGATGATTTTTTTTTAATGTCATGTGAGATTTGAAAATATGACTTTGGCTTAGGGTTTAATGTGAGGCACTTGTGATTTCTATGGGCCTTCTTAAACATTGACAATAGAACTGAGTGTTACTACTAAAGGAAAGGAATTTTGGTTAAGACACTTACCAATTTGCTTTGGACAGTAACTTGTAAAATACTTGGGACCAGCTTGCACCAGAAGTCGATTAAGACAGCCAAAGTCGCAGCCGAGTCGTGAGCACCTCCACCTAGTAAAAGTATTGTGGTTTATATTAATGCTTATAAAACTTGGCTCTTAAACCAACGTAGGATTTTACTGAAAGTGCATTATTTGTACCTGGTTGTGCTTGTGCAGCCTTTTCAAGATAAAGCGTCCAGAGCTGAGCCAATAGGAAGGCGTGCAGCAGTCCGCCGAGTCTCGCACCGATTGCTCCGCGGTACTCCACGTACGATGACATTATCGTCTGGAAATAAAATAATTATGACGTAGAAAAGGTTCTATTTAGTCTTCTAAACATCTCGATGAAGGAATAAGTTCCAAACATCAGAACTTTTCATTAAAACCCACATTGGTTGCTTTTAACCCGATAGTCTAACAGGATTGGGGCCTACGCAGTTCAAATCGCAAGACGCATCTAGTTACCAATATGTTCTGTATGTCCACCTCACCTGAAGATGATCAGTGATGTGGCAGGTAGCGTCTGGTGGGAGACATGCACGGAGCGGAGCGCGGCGCGCGTTGGCCAGCGCCCCCAGAACCAGCCAAGACACGAGACGAGCGCGCCCGATGCACTCGCACACCTCACGGGAACTACCACATTTCAAGGATAATAAAAAGATCATGGGTCACTTCTACTTCTTTGGTTTAATTCACACTCCATAATATGTAGCTGACTTCCTTTAGATAATTATAAAGTTATCCATCATTTACTTTTCAGGTAAAATAAACTATAAGCAATTACGATTCCTTAAGGTATATTGCTCCATTAAGATTAGGTTCCACTTACCCTGGTAAATTAGTGCTCAACCAAGGCATCATGTGTCTTCCCGGCTGCCTATCCTGTCTTCCTCTGTTAATTCCATCACCATGTTCCAGCGCCAGTTCCATGGCGACGTACTGAGCTATACCACCTTTGACAATGGCACCTAGGGTATCCTCGTTCAGGCAGATGAGGTTCCGGTTTACAATTGACTTGGAAACAGAACCCTGAAATGGAACAGAAAGAAGTTATCCAGGTGGTGTTAAAGTTATCTTTTTTTTTTCTATTTTGAAGGCGTGGCAATAAAGTTCAATAATTATATTTTGTAGCTCTCTACGACCAATAAGGTGTCTTTACCCAATAGACCTCCTCCTTCTTCCTGTCTCGTCATAGACAAAACCCTACCTTGATTTTGTTCAAGAGATGAGGATCCTGCAGTAACTCCATCATATCAGGCAAATGTGGCCTCATACACTCGAGGGCTCCAGCACTGACCTCCCGTGCCTCAGGCCCGCTCGGACCCGCAGCTAGGAGATCACCAGTGTTCAGTTGTGGAGGCAGAAGGAGGGTGCACCCGTGACCTGGATGAAAATAGTACACTGAGATTGAAAGGAAGAAATGAGAAGACATAAAAGTAATGTAAGTACCTACTATCAGTCAGGACCAACAGTGACATATGCAACCAAGAAGGAGCTTAATAAAACCTTATTTTCGATATTAAAACAGGTCGTAAGCAGCACTTACTCCATACATATTCCCCACATGCCCTTGTCATTTATCAGGGCTTATCATACTTAGTACAAGCTAGTCGACTAGTCTTCTTAGTTGTACTAGTACTAACCTTGAAGCACAAACTGTATCAATATAAAGAGGTTATCATCAGGGACGGTAGTCTTCGTCCGTAGAGCATGCACCAGCTCAAAAACAAGCACGCGGCACACGAGCAACTTATCCCTGTCTCTACTGAATGCTCTGACACAGGCTACTGACAGCTCAGAGAGCACGGAAAGCTTCACCACGAAGTTCTGGATAGCGTAGCTTATAATTTTGGATATTGGTTCCAGAATGCTCTGAAATAGAAAAGGAGACGTAAGTGGATGCCTGATGGTCTACCAAAGGTAGACACGGTATTCTGTGCACATAACCAAAGCATTGGCAAAAATTGGATCACTAGCTGTGCGCCTGACGACAATAGCTTTAGACCATGCAACGATTCGATACTAACTCAATTACCCCTGGTTTGTGCTGTGCGTTTATAGATGAGTCAGTCAGTTATGTTTTTTAATTTTTATACAATACTAGCAACGCTCCGAGGTTCAAATAAATAAACAAATAAACTCTTCAGCTTTATAATTATTAGTATAGATTTGGAAGATAACCTCCATCCTTCAAACCAGAACAAAGCAGTATAAGTGCAAATGCAGTGCAGCAAGCTTCAGGAAACACCGCAAACATAGAACATACTATATTACAATCCTCAAGATAAATCTTGCCTTATGTTGCGCAGCCTGCGGGACCCTCAATGCCGCAGCAGCTGCCCGCAGCAGCGGTAGCGCATCATCCAACTGTGGCAGGTGCAGCGCAGCACCGCGCAACAATGTCTCCAACTGTTGAACTAAAGCTGCGCAGGCTGGAGCTGGACCCAGGACTTCGGGAGCAAGGCATTCTAGGTACATTGCGATGTTGCCTGCTATTATTGTTATTTGCTGGAACATAATAATGTGAATTTTAAAGCGTTGGACATTTTGTTCGGATGAAGTCATGCTGGGTTGACCAAGGAAACACTGAAAAGACTTTGTGGAGAAAGACCTGCGGCGAATAGAGAAGCTCACAATTTAAGTGTGTATGTATACTAAGAAAATATTGTTATCGATAGAGAATCCCTAAAGTTTCTCGGTAATGGGCAACTTAAAGTGAAACAGACATCAAACTTACATCAATCGGTAAAGTTTTCTTGCTATTCAGATGTTCGACGACCAGCTGTAGCGGTCCACAAGGATATAACTCGTTGAAATCTACGAATGCCTGAGCAATACTCTTGAAGAACATTTGACGTTGTTTCTCTGAAATAAATATTGGAACTTAGATATTCCATTATAATAGAGTGACAGACTTTTGGCAGACTTACGTCTTCTTCAAATATTTCCTTATAGCCTTAAAAGAGCAAATAAAGGTTTCTGGGCTAGATATTGTTACAAACGTTGCTGGTCACTATATTACAAACCTATAGCGCTATGTGCAGTGTACAACGTCGTACAATAATTGTATACTACTCAAGTATCTATGCACAGTTAATTTTGGCTGTCAACTGTCCACTTTTAGATACGGTAGATTATCAGGTTCCGGTGTTACATTAAGTACCTGGAGTTCTCTGCAAGAATATCTGCAGGAAGACGTTGTTAGGAGCGAGCTGATGCAGCACGCAGCGAAGGAATTGGTGCGCGACGAACACAGCGCTGCCAGGCAGGCGGGTGTTCGTGTCGGCTTGCCACGAGTAGCTGCCTAGTTGTACTACCCTGTTTACGGAAATTAAATGGAATTTAGAGGATGAAAGAGACTGCATGGCATCCGGTGGACCTACAAACAACTGCCGAGCGTCAAAGTAATCCGAGATCTCTGATTCTCTACGAATGCGGAGGCAACTGGTTTTCGATGCAATAACGAGGCTAACTACGATTACCTTTAGACTCAGCACCTGGTTACTGTAATACATATATCAACTAGTCCAGTTGTGCCTAAGCACATACCTAGTAACATTATGCAGTAGATGAGGCAGCAGAGGCGCGGCAGCGGCTGGCTCGCGGTGCACGAATGTGGCCAGCACGATCACACACAGACCCAACTCCTCGTCGCTGTACTGCTCTACAGCTGTACCGCATTCACCACCTGGATATTAGTGCACATATTAGTAGGTATAGAAAACCAGTAAACATTGTAAAGTTTTATGTTTTTATGGGTTTATTTCTCTGTAAGGGACCATACGAGAAGAGCAAATAGATACGATTTTTCTGCTACTTATTATTGTCTTATTAATTTATAATGAAATTTGAAAATTGAAACTTTGAACTTAAGGTTTTTTAAACCTTTAGATAAGAAACCCCATTGTTGAAAACTAAGGCCTCATAAAACATTAAGCTGTAAATAAGCCTCTGTAGTACAGAAAGCACTAACATCTGTAGCAGAGTGGCGGTTGTTTGGTCTGCGACGCAGCGTGAGCAGCTCGCCTGGCCTGCCTCGAGTCTGCAGTCCACCACGCGCCGGCGCATCCCGCGCCACTTCCACATCCACTTGCGCTGCACGATACACACGCGTCTGGAGACAAACAACAGAGTTTTTATATAGTAAGTACATTCAGATCTCTAGCTAGTCTTTTGGATTACCGTCTTGAACAGTTGGCGGTGAACCGAGCTGTGCAGCTTGTCTTGCCAAACGTCTTGGAGAAGTACCGGGTCTGTAATAAATAAGTAAATTAAAATGACTGTAAAATTATATTAATTGGTAATTGGTAGGTAAATAATACAAAGAAAGAAGAATTATTGAAATGCTGGGTACTTACTTGCTGGTTTCCGGAGGTAGTTTCTTAGAGAGATCCTGAGGTCTTGATGATGGTGTTGGTGTCGGAGTTGGTTCCGCTTCGGAACGACTTGAATCTGTTTTATCTGTTGAATCATCTGTAAAATGGTCAGATTTTGGATCATCTTGAAGATTAAAGGCCATAAAAGCTCTTGTAAAGATTATCAAGAATAATTTAAGATTAATGTTGCTGCATTCTTATATAATTCTGGTCTTTTCGTCGGTTTTTTCATCCTATTATATTTAAGTAATGTGATACAGCTTAGACTCAGCACTTAGCACAGACCTGGTTGTAAGTTCAAAGCTTCTCTAACTCGGTGGACTAAGACGTCGAAAACGGGATACGGTTCCTTATTAGGTTTTGGTCCAATTGGTAGGAGCCTGTACACAAACACAATTATAATATTAGTTGGAAGAGGGATAAGTAATCCGACTCGAAGAACCACAACAGCTTGCATCTTGACAATAAAAATAAATTGTGAAATGACACTCTATTAGTCTGACGCGATAAGTATTCCGACACAAAGGACCACAACTTGCGTCTTGACAGTAAAAAAACATGAGAAATGACACTCTTGATTGTGAGATTGTAATTATACATACTTTGGTACTAAAGCTTTGGTCCTTCCAGCCAGATATTATGTAGGTATTGTTTTAAAATAAAAATAACTGACCTTTCAGTAGGTGGTATGTGGAAGGGTTGTGGATGTGGGGTGGGAGCATGTGCATGCGGCGCCGTGTTCCAAGCCACTTCCATCTTGGATAGGGGAGACTCTGGAGACGCATACGCGTATCCCACGCCTTTTACTGAAAGAAAAAATACATGTAATTTATTATAGGAACGTGATTATGATGATATAGAAAAATAATTAGAGCGAATTAAAGTAATCTACCTATAATAACATGAAAGAGAGAAAGAAAGAGCGAATCAGAAGAATCTATAATCCAATATGAAACGCGATTATGATAATACGACAAAATGAATAAGAAAGAATCTAAAAAATCATTAATCAGATGAAACGCGATTGGTGGTACAAAAAAATGATGAACATCGCATAACCCAAACAAACCAAACAAATACAGATCGTACTTTACTTATAAACAAATAGCAATAAGTAGTCACAATGTTATTAAATATGTTGTTGCATAATGCAGTCGCTCAACAGATAACTTGATGTGAATACTCTTTAAACTCACCGGGATGAGAGAGATGCGAGGGTGAGCGCGGAGCGGGAGGAACTGGCTCACCGTTCGATGATGCACCCGTCTCAGGTGATGTACTTGTACCAACTGAAATGATAAATAGCTCTAAAATTCAATTCAATTTCATTAATTTCTTTGCTTTTATATTTTTATTTTTATTATCCTTGGTGGGATTTGAAGCCATGGTAATGTTAAGTAATTCTTACCAATAATTCTCTTCTGTTTCCCCAGTATCTTGGCTCGTGGAGACGTCTGTCCGTGGAGCTGGTCCGGCCATATCTCCACAGACTGACCGCTCATTGGAGTTGATTTTCTGATAAAATACAAATCAATATTGCAATCAAACAACTCTACTGAATCTAATAATAAACTCTATTGCCACTGTTTATTCTGAATTCTACCTTGGATTCTTGCTTAGGTCTTGATATGTATTAAGTACTTACAAATTCGAAGAGTCACTGCCAATAGATACTGAAGAACTCGTCGAAAGTTGCTGTCCAGATCGGGATCCGATGGTGGGCTGGAATCAAATACTTCAGCTCAAGTCTGGAGACTGACAGAAAACGTCCAGCAAAAACAATTGAGTAAAGAAATAATAGTAGATTACCTTGATCGGAAACCTCACTATTTTCCCTTCATCGCCCGCTTTCATCCCATTTACCAATTTTGCTCGATTTCGAACTGAAGTTATCGTTGAAAAAACATACGCCTTGACATCTCACTACTAGACTACTAGACTTCGACGACCCAATTGGCACAATGGTCACCATGCCGGTTTGCCAAACACAGGGTTGCGGGTTCGATTCCCGCCTCAGACAAGTATTTATGCTTAGATATTTGTCTGTGGTCTGGTCGTTTCTATGTATTAGAAGTTTATTTATTTACAAAAGAAAGTAATAAGTAGTATATCCGTTGTCTAGCACCCATAACACAAGTCTAGTTACTTAGCTTGGGGCAAGATGGCGATGTGTGGAATGTCCTGCAATATTTACTTTAACTCGCTTCTCTCCCTCGGTCAATAAAAACAACACGAGTTCTTTATGAGTCGTAAGTGAAATAAGTAAATATTGATAAACTAATAAACATACCATTTTAGTCAAAGGAGGATGGTATGATGTGGAGGCAGCTGGAGTGTCGATCTTCGGTGGATCTTCATAGTGAGATGGCTCGTCGAATGAACCCTAAGGAAAATTTACACGTTTTTGTTGACCCATCACTATGGTCAAATGTGCAACAGAACAAAGAACTACCGTCCACAGGTACCGGACAACTAAGCAAGTGATCTACGACACAGTTAAAATCCCTGAGACCCACACAAAGTGAAACGTTTGATGCGGGTTTCAGGGATTTCCAAAGTCGCTATTTCTTCGTCTTCTACAGTCGTTCATCATTTCTCAGTCACACTGCGAAGTAATGGAATCAGTTGCCTTAGTCTGTCTTTCCTAACAATTTGGTGGTCTTCAAGTAACCAGTACGGTAACAGGTATCTATCTTCTAAATAATATGTGTGCTACTTCTTAAACTGTATCGTCAATTCTCATCGATATGTGAAATAGTGTGAATCATGGATAGCTAACCGGTGCAGTACTGCCATGGACAGTGGTGTCAGACTTGTCGCTGGTCTCTGGGATGGCTATCAATTCACTCTCCGATGATTCCTGCTCCAGGCTCCATTGTTGGTACCTATACAAACATTTTTAATAGGCAATTAACAGAATATTATTATAGAATCTTGAAATGTATCTAGGTACTGATTTATGCTCGTCAAGAAAAGAAAGAAAAACATTTACAAGAACAAAGAAGGCACATAGGATGACCTATATGTATAAAGACCTCTGACACTATAGCACAACTATATGAAGAAGTAAACTTAGTGATCTTACTTGTGTGTGTGGGGGTCTTCCCAGTGGGTGTGCATGTGTGCCGGCGACTTGTGTGGTGCCACCTTGTGCCGCGGGGAAGGAGGCGCGGGGGGATCTGCTGCTACCGGGGGTTCCGTCTTCAGCGATGGCTGGCTTAAGTCTGAAAAATGGATATTAAATATCAAAAAGTCATCGTTGTGCCCAATTTATATCTTGAAAATAATAAATGGAGTTAAAGCCAACGTAGATAATATTATTGACATTGAGACTACTACAGATTAATCTTTTTGTGAACACTTGGTAACTTCTTGAAAACATTACCAACTCACATCATTGCCGATTGAGGAGGAGAGGAATAAATCAGTCGAACGTATACTGATACGATAAGAAACATGTGATTCACGAAAATAAATAAATTCTAAATTCGAAAGGAAGAATAATTAAGAACTGTAATATGATTAACCTCTAGGCCTGGACATGACAATCATAGGCGGTATCCTCTTGCATTGATGATACTGAGCCTCCACAGTGTTCAACACAATGCGGATGAGGGCCTGTACTTGACTGCACAAAAGGCCGCTGCCATAGTGATACTGGAAAACAGAATACCTCTATTACCCATGTATTTAGTTCCAAGAGTTTTTTTGTCACAAAATAGGATTATTTTGTGACAAAAAAAACTAAAAAAACTCTTTAAATAAGTGTAACTGTGAGTCCATGGACAAATGCTAAAACAGAAAGATCCAAGAATATTTATAATCTCAAACTATCAAACCAGGTGAGATGGATATCTCACCTGGTTTGATAGTTTTCCGGAAATATTCTTGTTTAAAAGTTATCTCAAACCCAAATTATAAAAATGAACGACAAATCGTAGCCACCCATAATTATTCGAGTAAAAGTTTTTCAGAACTCCAGCTATCTACATGCCAAGTTTCATTGCAATCGATTTAATAGTTTATGCGAGAAGAAGTTTCACATTCCTAATAAATACACTGAATTATTTGCGATGTCTGGGGATTTAATACATAGAAGATATTGATATGAAATCATTTATATTATCAAATGGTTAGATTAATAATTATAGTACCTTGTATAGAAATACTAGTAAAGCCATGAGCCAGTGTCTCCGCACGTGAGGGTTGAGGGCAGCGAGGGAGTGAGCGGTACTCGCACTCGCGCTCGCGTTGCCAGTGCTGTTCCCTGCACCGCTGCAATACTAACGTAAATACACAAAAAAAATACATGAGAATTATAAGAAGTAAAAAGAGAAATAAGGGAAAACTTCAGATGGATAATAATTCTATTGTATATATAATATACAATAGAATCGTATCCGGTTTATTTAAATCGAAACGGAAGACGCGTTAAGTGCTGCTAACTGCACTCCGACGTGTCTGGGCAGAGCCGTGAAGTCCCCTCGACATTCGGTGACAACACAGAACTGTCTCTCCGCTTCGATACGCTTGTGAAAATACCTTTGCGTGCGATACCTATCCTCAATTAAGTGGCTTATTTCGTTTAGTATCAACATTGTAAAATTTACGATCTTTTGATCTGACATGTATTTTATCTATACTAATATTATAAAGCTGAAGAGTTTGTTTGTTTGTTTGAACGCGCTAATCTCAAGAACTACTGGTTCGAATTGAAAAAATCTTTTTGTGTTGGATAGTCTATTTATCGAGGAAGGCTATAGGCAGTAGCCTATTTCGGGATAAAAAGTATTTTATCCCGAAATTCCCACGGGATCAGGAGTTGCGGGGGTGAAACCGCGGAGCGCTGCTAGTTAATTATATTAGCTAAATAATGTTATACAGATTTGTCTCAACCCCAGAACACATCCAGTGTGACAAGTCCTTGAATTCCACACAAAACAAAATAAAGGAAAATAAGTTATAATATTTTGATTATAGTGTAAAGTAGACAAAATTACTATATCGAAAATCTATTTAAGAAAAGATACCTAGTATAAGGATAGAAATAACTAGGAAATGTTACCTGTAAAACCTGCAATGTTGGTTCAGCAATGCTAGCACCCATCACATGATTTTGATCCAATACTTGCGGCAGGTTCGCCATGAAGGCATTGAATATTGAAGACTGCCTGTTGACCAAATAGCAATCTATTGATTTTATGTGAAATTAATTACCTTTATTAATTTCACATTAAATCAATAGATTATCCACAGATAACAACAGAAGATATTCCATCTGAAGTGTTAAATATCCACTGTCTTTATCAAGATCTTAAAAAAATGGAAAAGGGGAAGGAAAGACGAGATAAATCTTAGTAAGACCATGCAATCTATATACAATTATATCGCATTTTGCCATTTGATTATGATGATAATTGTATTAGTTCACATACCTGATCGTAAACGGAGACATATGAAAAAATTTCTCCGCAGAATTGTATCCTAACAATAAAAATAGATGTTTCAGCACCAAGTCTTGAGTTTTAGAAGCCGTTTTATCTTCAATTGGATGCGCTTGATCCGATCTGAAAGACAGTGTTACTTTTGATAAGGTAATTTGATAATAATATGCCGAGGGAAATAGGAGACTAAACATTTTAGAGCAGACATAAGAGAAAAATTGAAGACTTAAGTCTTGGTTGATTAATTAAAATACAGTATTCAAACGCATTATAACATGTTAGTTCTAGAAAAACAAATACAAAAAAACTATTTGTAATTTTGTTAAAAAAACAAAAAGCTTTGAAGTTACCTAGACAAGAATTGCATAAGTAAAAAGACAAGTAGATTAGTTGTTTCTTTGTCAGTTTCTTCAAGGTCAACTGTTTTAGGGAGAGTTGCGTTGCCAGAATCATCTGAAGATTTGTTTGTGGAGTGAAAACCATCTGTAAATAATAATAATTTAAATTCGAAGGAAGTAAAATTTTCACTTGTATTAGGTATAATTACAAAGATATGTACCAACGGCTCAATCAATCAATCTTTTAATCAATTTAATTTCTAGGCTAAATAAAACATAGAAATTGAATTGAAATGCTTTCCAAAAAAATTTGGGACCAGTGATATTTGAACCCACAAACTGTGCTTCACCGTAAGGGGGCTGTAACGAACAAACCTAGGTGTTCTACGCTCTAACGCACCGGGTCGAAATTATGATAGTCTCTATTTTTAGGAAAGACTATTAATCACTTGATTATACTAACCGTTATTCTTATGTTGTTGCGGTGCATGAGGAGCTGTCAAAAGATGTCCAAGTCCAAATCGCGACGTCTTCCGTTTCAATAACGGAGCTGAAAACTGCCTCGAATATACTCGTTCTCTTTCTATCAAAGAAAAATGTAGTATCATTATTTACTGATAACTATTTAAAAGGTTAGCGGCCCGAAAAGAGAGCCTTGTGGAAGTGATACAAACAAATCTATAGTATTTTCCCTAATATGTGTAACATTAATGCCCTAAACAAAGGAGGGTAAACTGTGGGACACAGCTAATAGCAAATCATTTGTATTTGTACCTAGTCTGGCATCCGGTTGATGTTGCGTAGGATGCGGAATAGCTGCAGGCGCGGAGGCGGTGCGCTTGTAGGGCCACTTGGCGTGCAGCGCCGCAGACAGCGCGCGGGTGTCGTCGCGTGATGCACGAAGTGCCTCGTGCGCCGCACGTACCTTGTGGAGGAACCATTCGGGGGATGTGTCGCCGCTTACTAGCTCTATGATGGCAAATGATAAACTTTTAATAATGATTTATACCAAAGGTAATTCACATACTTAAAATCTTCAAGATATTAGATAGGTTAGGTACTGTAAGGGTTTAACAGACTTACCTCTTAAATTATTTAAATCAACAGCATTATTCGAGTGTATTTGAGCCTCCAGCATCAGAGCCTCGAATCTATTTAGGAAGAACTGCCATGAGAGAATCCTTCTATCACTGAGGGAGTTGTGCAGTTGATATACGCACTGCAAGACCATGGGCCGGTCTACAATCACTAGATCAAATTGACTCTCTAGGCAGAATAGAAGAAGCTAGAAGGAAAATAGGTACATTGTGTTAACTTTTGAAAGGTTCATTCGTAATTTTATCCACTTGCTGTGGCTCAATAATATACCTCAATAGCATTATCATGAATGGTGGCCAAGTACAAAGTAGCCCGTTGTGCGACATAGACGCTAGTGTCATCCATACTGCAGAGTAGAAAGCAGCAGGCACTCGCAACGCAGCGCTGGAGGGCTACGCTGGTGCGGACCGGAGCTGTATCCATGAATCTGAACAGATAGTAGCAGATGTTGGTACAACTATTGGTATTGATTATTTAAAGCTGGTATTCAGACTTAAGAAAAGAATAAGTAATCTATAAGTGTAAGATATACTAGCCTTATTATAACAGCGACCCGTTCGACAGCAGCAAAGCGTATAGTTGGATCTGCGTGATGGAACTGGTCCCTCAACAACGCACAGAATACATCAGCACCACCGGCTAACGTCACACAGTGGAGTAGGACAGGCACGCCGACGCAGCTGATGTGGGACGCTGACAGCGTGCAGACGTTCCAAAGGCTAAAATTAAAAACGCACGATAGGTAGTACCTACATAAGACATTCGATCATCATAATGTACTTAAATCTTGTAAAGGACAACTCAACTTCTACTGGACCAACTGCTCCTTCCAACACTTTCTATCACAAAAAAATATTGTCACTAAAACATTCTTACTTATCAATCAACAGGTTCTCTTGGCACCATATAAGAAACCCTCGATGGTCAGCTAAAGCATCAGCGTTTAGGACCAGGACTTGAAGACACTGAAGAAGATGGTATAATACGTCTGGGCGGGATGTGTTTTTCAGTTCCTGAAATTTTTATTTTAATGTTCCATATTAGATTTTACACTTATATTAATTTTATTATGCATGATTAGTCCCATTAACCTGTAATAGCTGATGAATATACTGCAGCTCTTGTGGCAACTCCTCAATGCAGAAGTGAAATTTGCCAGCTGAAGTAGGCCAGAAGTTGGTCATATCTTCTTCTACCGATTCTGCCATGCCCTCATGATCACACACTAAGTGCGGTGTTGATACCTTCAATAATGAAATAAAATTAATCTTTGCATAAACAAAACTTGAATATTTACCATTCCACTAACTTCGATGCAATGTGTTTTAGGATGCCAGTTTAGCAGTATTTTTTGCTACTATAGAAATAGTAAATTTAAAACCTGCATGGGACCTTGGCAAATTTAACACCAGGAATTCCATAAGCCATTTTATGAAAACTACAATACTCACATCAGCAGTAGCAGTAGCTACATCAGTATCGGTTAAGGTATGAGTGTGTGCAGTCGCCGTGGGTGGTGCATCGGCTGGTGGGAGCGATACTGCCATGTCCAGCTGCTCGGTTATCGTTTCGACTGTCGCCGTCATTATCTGATCATTTTGGAAGATTAAAAAGTTTAGTTTAGAGCAGTATCAGGTTTCTGCAGTGGCTGATAAATCTTTGCCACATCATCGTGCTTGCACACGATATTTTATTACTGTCTTGTGTTAATTCGTCCTCTTTACATGGATAAACTAAAAGTATTCTTGAGTTGAGAAAGAGAGCGTTGAAGACTGCTAGCGTATACCTTAATTTTTGACACGATGTCAAAGTTGGGTATTATAGTCATTGCTATGAAATACATCTTTTTACTAATATTGTAATCTGTATTGTCTTGATTTTCTTAACACGAAAATCTATGCTTTGTTGTTTTTTAATTTTGTATTTAATAAATGTATTATGCATGCTGTCCTAAGTATAGACTACGAGTAATTGATTTGAAACTAAAATTATTATAAAAAATCGTGCATTAGGTTTTTTTGGCTTCTAGTGCATCTTATTTGACATGCCTTAAGACGAACCTACGTTAATTCCCAGTCAAAATTGCTTTAATCTTAATGTAGTAGACATTTCAAAGCAGAATTATGTAGCTTAGTGGGTATGTAATTAAATGTGTGTTCATTATTTGACTGGGTAAATGTTTTATCTACTTTTTAATTGTTATGCTATTCTAAACTACAAAAGCAATTGGCAGAAACTTTACTGATGTTCTGTGTTTCAGTAAAATTACTTAAGGGTGATATTACATGTAATTTTTTTGATCTAGTTTTTGATCTTTATAAAGAATATTATTACTGCCAATCATTCTACTATCTTTGTAGTAAAAGGCTCATATTATTTTATAAAAATGTTAATAACAATGTTACACCACCCTTAATCTAACACGGACAAACTAAAACACGAGACAAAAATAGACGCGAAGAAGCAGCTCTAGGTAGATATAGGAAGATAGAAACGTACTTGTGTATTCTCTGGGGACTTTGTCAATGTGCCGTCCGAAGTGACGTCGCTTATGAGAGATAGTTGCATGAAATGAACAAACTATACAACTATTAGACTATGTTCATTACGAAGAAATATTTATTACATTTGCTAGGGTAAATTAGACCGATCAACACATCTGAGATATATTAATGATACAGTGTGTTGCGTAGTCCGGCCTGGATAAAATTTAGCTTAATAAAACTGGTAGAAACATAAAATATTACGAATTCTGATCGTTTCAGGTTCACATACGTGGCCCACGTAGACCTAAAATAGTTCGAGCTATAACGTTCGTATGAACATAATCTCAAGGAACCATCGGTTAATATGATAAACGTAGATCTTAATGAAATAGTACATCAAAAGTTTCAAGATGCTTCAAAAATAAACACACTAACCAACAGTTTATTCCAGAGTAAAATCTTCCGTAGATTTCACTTTGAAATAGAGAACATTAAACAGAGAGAGGAGAGTTCTATACTAATGAAGACACTATTATTTAGAAAACAAATTGTTGATAATTTGAAAACCAGTGTAGTTATAGAATTAGCACCGTTTTCAAAGGTTTTTGATCTTTGTTATTCTTTGTTAATAAGAATCAAATACCCAATACTTAATAAAGAAATGAAAAATCAATCAAGAAAAGTAATACTTAAATATTAATAATTCATTAAAATATTTAGTGATATTAAATGAAATTATCACTAAACCGATAAACATTGAAACACAGAAAGCCGTAATCGCAAAATAAAGAATACAAAAAATAACAATCTTAACATTCAAATTCCATAAATTCAACTCTATAGGTTCCATTCAGTTTATACAATACTTTTTAATTAATTCAAAATGTTTGTTATTTGGTCAGTTAATTGTAATAAAATAAGTTATCTTTATAACCCATGCAAATCACGATGATTAACACGATATTAAGATATTTTTGATTACCTAACATTTTAGAGAATAGGAAAAGCAAACTAACAAATTCTTCGATACTACCCCTCGCCATAGTATTCTCTATCATAAAGCCAGGCAAACATTCATAATGTTCACAGGAACATCATCGAAACATCGTGTAAAAGGAATTTGTTAGTAAGCCTTACCTATTCTCATCAAAAAACCAAAAGTTAGATCATGGTAAACGGCAATAATTATCGTCTCGTCAAACACGAAAATTGGAGACCACTAGATGTCATAGTATTTGATGGTATCCTTTTTTTATACATCGAGTGGTAAAAACTAAGTTTTGACGTGGAAATCATCGTTCCAATGACAGTTAATAAGTAATTATTAGTAATTGTACCATGATCTTCCAAAACATGATAAAATACTGTCTACTCACATGTGGCATATGCACCAGTACTCCCCCCACAGCTCCTCTGTCCGGCATCTGATGCGCGAGTGCCAGCAAACCCTCACCGGCTGCGGCAGCGCATGCACCTGACACTTCTTCTTCTGATTGACTCTTCTTGCACGAAGTGTCGGTTCTGGAGTCATCAGCTGTTGGCTGTTTGGTGAAAATACAGATATTATATTTTAGAAGAATTGTTTGTTATCTAAGCCAGCAACACCTTTCAAATTCAAAGTTATTTATTTTGTCCTTCGAGCATTTAACCACTACTTTTGTCTTATGATTTCTCAACCCAACGAAATTTGATACTACAGAATATAGTCCCTAAGAGAAGATCATTTAAAAGTAAAAGATGTAATAATAGGATTAACCTACCAGTGGAGCCGGTGGATAGAGTGCTCGTACCAACATCACAGCAAGCTGATGCCACAACGCAGCCGCTTCACAATACGAACAAGCACCTTGTGCTAAACATGATGCTAAAAATATATGAAAAGTCAGAGTTAAAGCTTAAGAATCAAATTTGTAACACACCGCTTTTTCATTCTTTGGTTAAATTATGTAACAGTGAATTAAGCTTACCATGTTCAATAGTATTGGTTTGATTCGATTTTAGCATTAAACGTAGTAATTTTGTAGCTTCGCTGCTCACAGTTTGGATATTTATACGTCGTTGTTGCAACTCCATCTGGAAATAGACAATTATGTTCGTATTGTCCCTTTTTTCTAAACTTAGCATGTCCTTGTATGACCTAATTTATTCAAGTTATCTTTATGCTTAATGTGGGTACCTGTTTTAGCAAAATATCCAGCATCAAAATGCAGCACGTCAAATTCTGTGGTTTCATCTGATCATCTCTTTCTTTTTTCTCCTTGTCATTGGCTGTTGGAGATTCTTTACCATCCCGGGGTTTAGTACCATCTACAAAGTAATTTCATTACTACTACCTATTTTTAACGATTATTTTAAATTATTAAGTTAGTTTTGTTTTTTTTTTACCTGCGTTTGGTGGTTTGAATATTTTTTCAGGCATGTTGACAACACAATGGCTGAACAGATCGAATAGTTGGCTTAGTGGTATCTTTACTTCTAACAATGAAATCGTCTGTAAGCATAAATAAATATTTTAAGCTGCTGTAATAATTTGGGATCACATTGAATCGGGTGACATTTATTCTCATTTAGAAGTAATAGTTTAAGTAGGTACTAAAGTATTTAACTGTGAGAAAGGATTGATTTCGATAAAATGTTGCACTGAAGTTGCCTCTAAATATAATTTGTTCATCATGTCAGCCCATGCACGTCCACTGCTGGACATAGGCCTCCCCCATACGACGCCACAAACAGCGGTCCTGAGCCGCCTCCATCCACCGACTACCCACGACCGCTACAATGTCGTCGGTCCACCGGGCAGCTGGTCTCCCGACACTCCGTTTCGCGTTGCATCGCGGCCGCCACTCGAGAACCTTTACTCCCCAGCGGTTGTCAGTTCTGCGAGCTATATGACCTGCCCATTGCCACTTCAGCTTACTAATCCTGAGGGCTATGTCGGTGACTTTGGTTCTTCCACGGATTTCCGTATTTCGGATTCCATCACGTAGAGAAACTCCGAGCATAGCTCTCTCCATAGCCCGCTGAGCGACTCTGAGCTTTTGAACGAGGCCTATAGTCAGCGACCACGTCTCGGATTCGTATGTCATCACTGGTAACACACATTGGTTGAAAACCTTCGTCCATAATTTGTTATAGGCATGTAATAGAAACCATAGGTACTTTCATTCATCCTAATTCCTGTGTCATTACATTATCGAGTTGAAGGGTAGATAATCTTGTTGATATACAAAAGTTAATAATCAGTCAATCTTGCTATGTTTCACCTGGAACCACTCCAGTACTGGCAACACGGTGTGCGGCGCAGGAGGTGAGGTCCCAGAGGAGGCGCGTGCCGCTGCAAACGCGTACAGATTTCGTTCGTCCACACCAACCATAGTACCATCAGGCTCTAAGATCTTGCCCAAGGGGATTTTCAGCTCCATTAGCTCCTAAAAATGAATATAGTGAATAGATAGATAGATAGGTAGGTAGGAAGTGATACAACTAATATTTCGAATCTCTTGATATACCGGTTATTAGTCATCTATATAGCCAACGTTCTGACAAAACAAATCGTCTACATCGTATAACTTCTTTTCAGTGGAACATTCCTTTTAGAGGTGCAAGCAAACCACTTTGTACTTCCAATATTTGATTATTTACCTTTTCTGGCACGTCTGTGCAGATAGCTTCCATCCAAGCCGGCATGATGTAGTCCCAAATCGATTGAGTGATGATGCCATATGGAATTAGGCAGTACAACCTGGAAAAAAATATCATTCAAAAGGAACACTGCCGATCCAAATAGGTCGACCTCAGCTAAAAAGCCATCACCAAACATGCTGGTACCACTTCTGACCTATTCAATCCATCTCTAAGATGATGTGTCCTGGATGCGAGCGTGTCCCAATGTCCAGCATGTCGCGTGTAGTGCGGGGGGTGTGGTAGAAGACACGCGACGGCGACGTTGCGTCGCGCTGTTGCAGCCGCCCGTACCCAACCGCATACTGTCTCAGCTTTTAGCTTCTCTACGCTTGCTGCTGTTTCACCTGGAATGTGGATTAGGCTCTAAACGTTTGATTGAAATCTTCTAAAACGGACTTTAATAAAATATCATAAAGGGGTTTCCAATTCGACTGTATATTATTATTTATGGATGTTTGGGTTTTACAAAATGTATGTCTTATACAGAATATACGTTTCGGTTGTGGGATTGTATGACTGTCTCTGTCAAGCAGTATTTCAGTTTGAGAAAAAATATGAAGATGAAGAAAGTAAGTATTTAGTTACCAGTATAGGCGTAAGAGGTGACGTGGAACCAATGGAACAACACTGAAAGCAGTCTACCGAGAACTTCATCAGGAGTGTCAGCATTTGGAGAACAGAGACCCACCATCAGCCACACACCGTATCTGGATGCATTCGAACACTGATTACATTTAACCAATTAAACTATTAGTATCAGCACTTAGAATTTCTATGAACACTTCAAAGACACTCTCTAATTTTTTGTATTATTTAAAGTTCTGACCTTCCCAAAAGTTGTCTATCTTCGACAGATATAGGATCATGTACTTCAACACTTAGTGGAGGTTTCAGATGCTCAGAGGAACTGTCAGGATCTTCCATGTTTAACGGTTTAGCTTCTTTTAGTAAACTGAGAAATTAAGAAAAACTCTCTGTTACTTTAAGAACTATTCGCTAATTTTGAAAAGGGAAAATGAAATAGATACTGAGAAAAAGTAAATATATGATGGAGAATAAGAAAAAGCAAATAATATAATATGTAGCAAAGAAGAAATTGAAAATGAGGAAGAATGAAAAGCGTCAAAATAAAGAGAATAGAAAAAGAGGGTAAAAAGTAAAGTTATTTCATTAATATATAGGTTTCAAATAGGTTTAAGGTGCCACGGATCCTACTTAGCTTATGTTCTATGCCTTAAGCTGTGAGCTCTAGAGTGTGTTGGCTTCTGCACTATGTTTTCCTTCATCATAATTGCATGTGTTTAATATGCACTTAAAGAATAGGATTATGGAAAAGAGGAATGAGTTCTAGCTGAAGAGGAAGAACATATACCTGACGATAGCTTCGACCAAGTTAGTGTGCATGTCGGGATGCATGTGTGCGGCGAGAGGCAAACGCGAGTGTACCACGTGGTCGCCGCCGCGACGGCTGTTGTGGCGATTGCTATGACAACCCATGCAGTATCTGGTGACAAAAAGTCGATCACAAAATCAATAAGAAATAGATTTAATGACTTGAACTTTCAATGAAAATGCTGGAATAAAATACGACAAACCTGATGGGATGATTTCCGTTGTAACTAGCACATTCATTAGAGAAACAGATGGAGTAAGCTGATTTATCATTAGACCGACAGTTCTGAAACAAATTGATGAATTATTTTGAATTCTATTACATTGAAACAAGGCTAATTTTGGAATAACTTACTTTATTCTCGCAAACCATGGAGACTTGCTGTTGTGGGTGTAGGATGTCGAAGAAACGCTGATTAGGATGTTCCCTGAAACAATGTTTAGAGTAAAATCAGATTTTTTTTGCAATTTTTGGTTGTATTGGGTGCAAGCCTCCCTGGGTGGAAGTAATTTTCGGAATAATTCCCACCAAAGGTATGTTTGAATAGCAAAATTAAAATCTATGCTGGAGCTTTAAGCACTAACAGATACCATACCTGTGGATTTCATTAGCACACTCGATACAGAGATAGAGCGGCGGAGGGCTGTCTGAAGCGAAGGTGACGCTGATGCAGTGATCGTAGCAGACCTTAGCTGCCTCAGCCGTGCCTTGGTTCGGGCACATGTCGCGTTGGCATAGGAATGGGACCAGATCGTCTGAAAACACAAGTAAATAAAAATAAACTTTTAAATGACACTTACAATACATATCCTGACTTACAATCTGGAAATTATTGAAACCTTGAGAAAATTCGGCATCACCAATATATTAGTCCTTTATCGGGGATCAAACTTTTTGGAGATCGAATTGAATTTGTACTTTACTGACTGACAAAGAACGTGCAGCTTAAACAATATTTCATAAGTTATCATAGAATCATATTTTTATCTCTACAGCTATTACTCACTGGAAAATTTGCAAAGCAATCCTTTCCTATCAAACAGCTTAGCATCGAAAGGAGGCCAGTAGTAGAAGAGCAGCTTGGCAGCGGACAACCTCGCGCCCCAGGTACCGTATGCGATGACGCTGAGGATGTCCTTGACTACTGTCTGCTTCATAGACATGAGGCATTCGAGCAGTTGACAGTGATGGGCTGAGGATAGTGACATACGGATATTTATGTTTTATGTCTAGGACAAGTACCAACTTGCACTTGGAGTACCAACTCCAGATATTGGTACTCTCTTATTAAATTATTGACTGACCTGGATTGTTGGAATGTTGGAAGACCATCATGACAATGGCGGCTACTGACTGCGATGCTTGACTTTCTTCCTCTTGCCCTGAATACCTTCGAGCTGAAAAAAATAATTCAGAAGTCCAAAAGAAGCATCCGCCTCATCTCTATCCTTAAGAGCCGAAAACATTTCGCATCTACAGTCTTGATGTAACGCGAAATCGACATGATACTCAAAACTTTGTTGCTTTATTTGGTATGATGCATTATTTACTAAAATTCCTGTCCTATAAAGATACTTACGTATAGTAAAAGGTAGTATGTAATAGCAGAGTAGATTGAGGATTTCCTGATGTAGGACTACTGGGAAAACAGCCACGCAGTACGCCACAAGGTAGGGTAGATTGTCGATCATATCGTACTCCAGGAACGGAAGCAGACAACCCAGGCATTGGAGGACTGCAGTGCCAAATGCTGAGGAACAAAAAAACTGTTGGGTATTTCCTAACAAAAATAGATTTGTTGAAATTGAAATTGATTGATAGTATTATCTGTATTTTAATTTTTTTCTTCGGGATGATTTGACATTTAACTGTGTTTTGCAATTTGCTCCCGTGTTGAGGGTAGGCAGGCACTGCTCGCTTGCGTCGAGAGAGTGCGGCTATCAGTGCGAGATTTCTCATTAATTAACCATTGACTCGTTAATACGTGTCCACCGCATCGTGCTTCCGATTTTATTGTCGCCGCAAATTTGAATTTTCATCTTCGAAAGAACCTAGTGAACTCCATTAAGACTTTCGTGACATGGCAATTGTATGGACTCTTGTGATTTGTGGAACGTTTATGTGTGGTACCATCATAGCAGCAGCCGTTGCAGGCGTTGGCGATCCTTCCCCAAGACTGCAGGTGAGTGGTCGCATATATCCAGCTAATGTGAAAAACCCCATGCATCATCAACTATTTACACGTGACGTCACCACCTATATTAAGTTACGATTTAGTCATGATTTAGTCTAGAAATGACCAATACTTGGAATGTACAATTCTATAAATGACTGATTCGACAACTGCGTACGTGTGGTAGTTTTGTTTTAAATACTAAAAACTTCCTCTTGAACCACTCTATCTATTTAAAAAACCGCATCAAAATCCGTTGCGTATTTTTAGAGATCTAACCATACAAAGGCACAGCCAGAGAGCGTTTTTCACTCAATAAGGAGTAAAATTTCGGAAAATCCTTTCTTGTCGGATGCCTACGTCATACAAAGAACATACCCTCCAAGTTTCAGGTGTTGGTGTCATTAGTGGTTTAGGCTGTACATTGGTCCGTCAGTCAGTTATTCAGGACAAAGCATTTATGTATAAAACATTTTTTGATTATACATTTTTTTTCGAACACGGCCCGTTTTATACTGGAGTAGGATTTGACTAAATAATGATTGCTAATAACATTTTTACAGGAGATATAAATATTCCTAGTTTTTCCCCTTTATTTCTGCAATGAGCAGCGGAGTCCTTCAACTGTGATACTGCATTGAGAAGTTTATTGTAGTTCGGGTTGGTGTTTCTAATAGAATCTCTATGTTTACAAAAATCCTGATATTTTTCGCAAAAATAGCGATATTCATGATTCCAACTTAAGAAATAAGGATGATCTGTCCGTGCTCTATAGTAGGCTCCGAAAAATAAACGGGTCATTTAATGGCACTTGTGTATTCTTATATAATAAGTTACTTAAAGATGTATATGACGTAATGTCCATTTTTTATAAAGCATAAATTGTGCGAAAACGCGTACCTACTATAATACTTCGTCGTGCCTTAAAGATGATCCATGGATGTGATTTTAATTGCTCCATTTGAAATAATACCTTCAAATATTTGTAATCCTGACCTTTGTGAGCATGAGCACACAAAAAAACCCCATGAGTTTTTTTATGCCTTTTTCTCATTAGTGGGCGCGTTCCAAAGGCACACATCCTAACTTAGTTTTTTAAGACGCTTCTAAGTGATTTCATGCAAATTGTATGATTCCAAATTTGAACTAAATATAAATATTGCAGGATATTTCACACATCGCCAAGCTAAGGAACTAGACTTGTGTTATGGGTGCTAGACAACGGATATACTACTTATATACTTTTCATTTGTGAATATATACATACTATACTATTATACTGTAATACATAGAATCAACTAGACCACAGATAAATATCTAAGCATAAATACTTGCCTGAGGCGGGAATCGAACCCACCACCCTGTGTTTGGCACTCCGGCATAGTGACCATTGTGCCAGCTGGGTCGATGAATAAAGAGTTTTGATTTTGAGTTGACTTTTAATCATTCGTGTCTCGAAATTGAATCGTTGTGTCTCGAGATAAATAAATATGGACGTAGTATATTACTTACCCTGTATACCTTGAGTCAAATGTGGAGCAGAGTCTACAAGCTGCGATATCGCGTTGAAGAGACTCTTGTAGTCAAGGTTGGGGTATAGAGACATCCTTTCTGGGTCATTGTCAGCATCACGGATCATTTCAAGCGGTGATCGGGGCACATCTTTCAGTACACCTGATGGAGGAGTTGATGCATTATTATATATTATTAAGAGCCTATAGTGACCCATTGCAGGGCAAAGGCCTCCCTACTCTCCTTCTACTGATCGCGATCTTATGCGACGGATTGCCAATCTGTCATAAAGTCCATATTATCTCACCACCTTCGACGGGGTCTGCCGGGTAATCTTTTTCCGTTGGTGGGTATCCAAAAGTTTGTTGATTTGGCCCAAAGTTCTTCCGGCATACGGCAGATATGGCCAGCCCAATTCCACTTCAGCGTGGCAGCTTTTTGGGTGACATCGATCACTTGGGTTTTGGAACGCATGAGATAGTTTTACAGGGGAAAAGTTAATGATACTTGTTTATTTGTCTGTTTTTGATTCTCAATAAAATGGTGCTCTACTGATTTGGATGAAAAGTTCCACAGTAGGTATATAATAGAAATACTGTAATGTAAGTAGGTACTCGATGTAGTTGGTACAAAAGGAGTCGATGGTACGTTTCATTAATATTTCGCTTTACTGAATAAAGGCCAAAAATATGAAGTAGTACGGAATCGATTGGTCATCTAATGTTTACGAATATAGTTCTGAAGATATACATAAAAAGTTTTTGAAATGTTTAGTATTTAAAAAGTAAGTTATACAACAATTATAAATACCAACTCCTTTTTTAAAAAACTCTTTTTACCATGACATTTGTAAAATTAACCACAGAAAAATAAATCCCATGAAATTTTTTGTAGCTTCTTCTCATTGGAAGGCCCGTTCCGAAGCCACACATCCTGACTTAGCTTTTTAAATGTTGGCTCATAGTCCATTATTTTTCAAATAATTATAATGCGACTTCAACTAATAATATAGGTGCCTTTTTAAATGATCTCTTAGCTAATACTTACTGAGTAGCGTCTGTGAGAAGTATTTGACGGTGTTAGCAATATCGACGCCAGAGGGCAGCGGCTGGACGTTGTGCATTAGCCGGAGCTGGCAGTCGTACAGGCTCCGGATCTTCGCGGTAACTGTGATGATACAGGGCACAGTGGTACGCTTAGTCATTGAGAAACGAAGGTAGTGTAATTTATACACCATTTTGGTTGGGGAAATAATAAAGAAAGAATAACCATTTTTATTTTTTTTAAATTTTAGGTCTATTTAAGATTACGAACGTTTGCTTAAGATCATAAATTACTGATGGTGAGGTCTCGGAGTTGTGTTTTAGCACTTTCAGATTACCCAGGCTCTACTATGCCTAATAATTTTATCTCAAAACGTGAATGGTGCAATTTCCTTTGGACATTACAATAGCAATATGACTGAACTAACTTTGCACTTCAAGAATGTAATGTGTTGTTTTTTTTATAATAATAAGTCAGCGTTTGACCACTATCTCACCCGATGGTAAGTGACGATGTGGTGTAAGATGTAGCATGCTTCTAATTAGATGATACTTAACACTCGTGACTTAAAGCCTTCCAAATAAACGAGAGCCTTCGACAGACGCGAGTGATGGTAGGAAAACGGCACTTTTCCGTCCTCTTTTTGTGACTTTAATTGCTTCTAAAATTACTTAAAAAATAAATGAACGATTAATCTACCTACTAATAAACAGCAACATAATAAAGAAAGCATTGGATGTGAGACGGACAGACAGATACACAGTCTTCTGTAAGAAAGGTGAGCCACAAAAACAGAATCTAATTCTGCTAACTCTGATAATAACAGATTTTTAAATCTAGTGTATATATGTTTAATAAAGCCTATAGTCAACTAATATAATGAAAGAAAAAAGATTGTATAATTCACTACCTTTCGTCTTGGTCCGCGTAGGAGTTAAATTTTCCAAAATCCTTTCTTAGCGGATGAATTTTAGCCCAATCCGATCATTGGCTTGAACCATGCTTGACCTGTGCGTTGAGTTCTGTCAGTCAGTCAGGCTTTTGAATTTTATATTGAAATTGCTAGATCGATTTTGATGACAATTGGTATGAAGAATAATGAAGATAATATTTTAAATCCATGGGAGTGACATAGGCTACTTTTTATCTCTATATTTCCCAGTGATCGAGTGCGGGTGAAACCGCAGGTTATATAGCTGCTAGTTATATAGCTACGTATATCAAGAAGGGGGCTAGTCATTATCTTGCAGTTTAATTAACTACCTACTTACTTTACTTACAAACCACAAACTAAAACAGGATCCTAGGGTGGCACAAAGGGCAGCCTTATCGCCTAAGGGCGATCTCTTCCAGGCAACCATAAGATACTAAAAACTAATTAGAAATTAGAGTTAGCAGAATCGAAACATTTAGACATCTCAAGACAAGGATTTCAAACACTAAACAGTCAACACCAAGAAACAATTTTCAAGGGTCAGAAAAACAGGTATTTAAGTATGTATTCCACATTTTAAGGGTTACCATCTATCAAGTAAAATGAGACAAAGTCTTGGAAATCGTACGAGTATAATCACAAAACGATGGTTCTACCAAAACGAGCTAATCTAGGTGCAACCTCAGTTTCAAAAGAGGTTGTTTTTAAGGTTTCTATTAGGGTTCAGATGGCAACCCCGGGGAAGGAACACAGTTGAAATTATTTGGTATCACTCCATCAGCCCTTGTTTAAGGAATTAAGGAAGAAAATTTAAGGGAATTTTAGTATTCTGGTAATATTATTCTTAGAATATCTTTCAGGTAATTTGCTAAATGCTGTTCCTAATGAATGCTGCTCCTGTTAATAAATCGAATGCTGGAATGTTTGAAAATATTGGGTTTCTTGGTTGTTTTTTTTTATCAAATCTTGACTTGTCCATACAATTTTGTGAAAAATGTATGTATGTTTTGTTAAAATGTTAAAAATTAAGGTTGAGTAAAATCAAGAATTTGCAATTGTTCTGCAACTGCTGAAAGCAAGAAATAAACCTCTCCCTATAGATACTAGAGAATTATTTCTTGGTTTTAGTAAAAAAATCTTAAATTGATATTTCTTCGACCATATCTCTATGTGATATTCTTAATTTAAATGCAATATTAATAATGCTGCTTATTATTTTCAAGAACATTTGCTAAATACAAGATCTTATTCTCTGCGTCTATAGGAAGAGGAATTTTTCTCACTTCAGGCAACCTTATTTAAATTATTGTCATCAGAGTCATTTTTTTGTATAAATGTGACTATCTAATTAACATTGTGAAAGATTAATTTTGCAAACATTTGATTTTGGTAGTGTATCATTATGAGGTAGCTATTACTTGTCAAGTAGGTACACTTAATAATTGATTAAGTTGAAGCATAGTATATTAAGCTCAAGGTTCAATGAAATTGCGACTATTATTCTCATTATAATATCTTAATTTGGTTTAAAGCTTTGCTACCATTCAACACGGTAATTTTAAAACGTTGCACCACTTTTTTGCAATAGTCAAAGGTTAAAAATTGCTATGAAATAAGAATAGGCACCTTTGATGTTAATTAACAAGAAAGCGTAGTACCTTTGGACCTCATTTCTCTCCGATATTGGAATAGGGCTACATTTGTCAAAATTAAAGTATCTACCTACGTCATTATTTGACGACCCAGTTGGCACAATGGTCACCATGCCGGACTGCCAAACCTAGGGTTGCGGGTTCGATTCCCGCCTCAGACAAGTATTTATGCTTAGATATTTGTCTGTGGTTTGGTTGTTTCTATGTATTAATAGTATATATTTACAAAAGAAAAGTATATAAGTACTATATCCGTTGTCTAGCACCCATAACACAAGTCTAGTTACTTAACTTGAGGCTAGATGGCGATGTGTGGAATGTCTTGCAATATTTATTTATTTTATTTTTATTATCGGATGAAATCATACAAAAATCATTTTTAAAATAACGTCTTATAATCGACGGCAAAATAAAATCGTGACAAAGTAGGGACAGCGAACAATGGGAACTTGGTGCAGTTGTTTTTTGAATGCATCAACAAATATCCCGAGACTCTTTAGAGGTTTGGTGTGAAGGGTTATTTGAACACTGCTATGCTATCGATGGTATCGAAGTGTACCGCGGTATTTTAAGTTACTATATCCGTTGTGTCTAAATGCTTTTATGTGCCTCGGCCAAGAAACCCAGCATTAACGATTCGATGTACTTACGTAATTTATTTACTCAGAATTAGGATTTTTTAAACTTAGACGATTTGTGTTCATATTAATAAAAATAAATAAGAAATCAATGCGATTAAGAGTCAAGAAATTAGTAATAAGGGAGGGACACAAGGAGCTGATAGAAGTGATCCAATATTGTATTGAAACTGTGCCCAGGAACAGATTAACGTGCGACAACATTGATAAACGCAGTTCACCTTTCGAATACAAAGTCTCCGTCTGCATATCTGAATCAGGCTGCATCTATAAGAGAAAAGCTTTCTAATGACGTCGATGAGGCTCAACATATTCTGAAAAATAAAAGCTTTTAATACTTAAACATGCAATGCTCCTTCTTTCGTTTACGCGAATCGAATTGAAAACTATTTTGTACCGGATTTATTGCATCTTATTTAATTTTCCTTGACTTTTATTTTATTACTACCTTTTCGCGATTTCGACTGCGTAGAGGTTGAATTTTCCAAAATCCATTCTTAGCCTACGTCATAAAGTTTATTAGACACACGGCGTAATAAAAGAGAAAAACAAAGAACAGCAGAGCAAAAAATAGAAAACAAAACCGTATCTTAATCGATCCACCCGTTTTGGAGTAAATGGGAACATTTGAGTGCACAAACAAACACCACCTCACCCTAAATGCAAAAACCGTCCTCCGTTCCGTCGCGGGTAAAAACCAACGCAAACGTAACACAAAAAAACCTACGAAGGTAATAGCTATCTTTATGCCAAATTTTAGTCTAACCGATCCGTGTTGTGCGTTGAAATATAAGTCAGTAAGTAAGAGTTTTATATTTATAGAATGATTTTTCATTGTTTTTAAATTTCCCTAGAATTTGATTTAATCACTGGCTATTAACCGCAACTTTGTTCGTGTAAGGGAAAACCTGAAGTTTTGAATACTATAGTTCTCATTGTCATAGGCAGACTCAGGTGGCATTAGTCTTACAAGCTATGCATTTAAAATGCGTCCTGAACGACTGACTGACGGATTAACGCACAGCCTAAGCCGCTGATCGTAGAGACCTGAAACTTGGAGGGTGTGTTCCTTGTATAACGTAGGTTTCCGATAAGAAAGGATTTTCCGAAATTCTACCCCATTAGGGGTGGCAAAGGGGGGCATTATTTATTAAAATAAAAATAAAAAATAAATAAAACGTTCCCTTATAATTGTACCAAGACGAGCATGTCTTGTTTGATGCTTTGGCAATTCTTAGTCTTTGTAGTATTTGCTTACTTTTGGTTCGGCATTTATAATTGATTATTAAATTAATTTAATGACTTAATAACTTTTCCAACTACCATCTCGTATAAATGATTCGAGCAATAAAACCGGTAATAAATAGCTTTATCAAAACATGCAAGGTTTCCTAAACCAGGTATAGGATTTGACTTACATGCCGCAGCCCGCGTCCCCATGTTGATCAGTTGTATCTTGAAGCTGCCCTGCATTGGTCTGCCTTATTGTTGACGATAACATGAACAATCAATAGTATATAGAGAGAGTAAGTCAGCCTGGATCTAGATTTTCTCTTCCTCTTTGGAAGCGAGCGCGTATTGATCTGGGGGTTTGTTTTTGTTTTACTGCGCATGTGCGGGAGACAGCTGGTCGTGTTTGACGGATTTATCTCTAGTGAACGAAATCCGCGCCATGTTAAATCCAAGAGAATGCTTTCAGTGATAAAGAATTATGTTATTTTTAAGGCGGAAGGAGTTGCTAAGGTGACTTGCAATAAAATTTTGATTTTATTAGATCACTTATTGACTATCTTTTTACACAAAACTCCTCAAAGTGTGTGCCCGAGAGGTATAATTTTGTATGTATTATGTGTACATTATGTATATTGTATTAACAAAAAAAGCATAGGTGTGAAATCTTAAAATCTGGCTAATATAACACAAGCGTAGTTGCTTAGCTTAGGACTAGATGGCGTTGGATACTTTGTCCGGAAATATTTATTTATTTTTATAAAAAATATTTAGACAAAATTAATCGATTTTTATTAAAAGTAAATAGGAAAGCTAGATATTTAAAAAGGCGTTGATTTCGTTTAAACTGGCTATTCAAATTTAGTTATTACATTTTTTTAAAATATTGTTTGATTAATTGATTTATTGTTGTGATGCTTATCCTATGTGCACCTACTTCTTTTCTCAACTTTATGAATGAGATGTTTATTGTCATTATAAAAAAAAACTATTGTTAGTATGTTTGCAGATTTTGCTAAATGTTTATTGAATTAAATGATTAAGAAATGTTTATTTTCATCGGAATTTATCAAAGGAAGAATTTTAATAGAAAATTAGCTTCACCCACGACTTAGTCAGCGGAGGGGTTAATTTTTTTTAAATCCTTTCTTAGTGGATGGATTCGTTATAACAGCTATCTGTATACCAGATTTTAGACCGACCCAACTATTGGCACACTATTGGTTTGAAATGGTTTGACATTTCGAACCAATAGTGTGCCAATAGTCTGAACTGTACGTTTGTTTAGTCAGTCAGGAATTTTATATTTATTGATGTTTTTATTGAAGCAAATAGATTGGTAAATATTTTGATCGGCTTACGACAGTGAAGTTAATATTTAAAATTGAATGACCGGTGATCCTTTTTTTTTGACGACCCTGTTGGCGCAATGGTCACCATGCCGGACTGCCAAACTCGATCGAACTGCGGGAATCGAACCCGCAACCCTGTGTTTGGCATGTATTTATCTGTCGTCTGGTTGTGTCTATGTTATTATAAATATATATTTACAAAAGAAAAGTATATACTTAGGTAAGTAGTATATCCGTTGTCTAACACCCATATAACAAGTCGAGTTACTTAGCTTGGGGCTAGATGGCGATGTTTGGAATGTCCTGCAATATTTATTTATTTATTAGGTAATTAAATAGAAAAAGTGTCCTTATACGTATGTATATTAACATGAACTAAAAGTACTTAGTTAAATAATTAAAATCAAATTATTAAATTAAGAAATATTTTATTTGTCATGGTTAAATTAAATATTAAATTATCGTAAAGATCCTAATCTAATCTACCTACAATCACAAAATCCAATCCGTCCAGCGAAAAAACAATTAAAAAAACTAACACGCTTTAAAAAATAACTAACGCTCATCCTATTATCTACTTTAAATATTTAAGAGAAATCTATGCGAAAATATCACCACTCTTATATTAAGTCCGTCGACAATGGGATCCAAACAAAGATAATTAACAATTAACATCATAGAGACAACATCTGATCAGTTTCAAACATCGCTGACTTGATTTGAAATACTTCAAAATGTAACTTTATTGAGGCGTTTAAACTGGTTGATCTCATGCCTACAAATTTTATCATAGTTTTATCATACATACAATGTATCATGCCTCAAAAATTTACTTAAAAATAAAAAATATTATTTTAGATTTTATGCCTCCATAAACTTTTAAAGTACGGTTAGCAAAGTAAAAATATAGGTCGTAACGTAACTCGTATCTAGGAAAACAGCCCGTATACAAGTACAAGTAGGTATATGAAGTAGGTACAATAGTCGAGCAATCCTGTTGGTTAAACTTTCTGGGATCGAGTTTAGCGAAAAACTCAGATGTTTTTTCTACTTCACCGTAAGTTAAGTATCTTCGGGTCCAAACGAGTCCAGTCCGACAATTCATGTTCTATAGTTTGTTGACTTATGTACCGCTGGCATTGAAACTAAATGGTCCGCCCATTATATCATCAAGCGTCGATCGCACCAGTCAGCGCTTGTTGAATAACCAACTGCTGCGCGCTTATTAGTTTCTTCAACTCCCTGACTTCCTGAGTGAGCTGGCGCACGTTCTCAGACGTCTCGTCGAGCCGGGCCTGGATACTGCCCAGCCCTGACGTGTACCCGTACTCCCGGTACCCGGAATCGTTGTTGTTCTCATATTTCTTGAAGCACGAGTAGGCGCCCGTAGTAGAACCGCTCGATGAAATCGTATGCCCGTATTGCTTCCTCATTTTAGCGATGTCGTACGCGGCCATCATTATATCTCGGGGCAGACGTTTCTCGCTCGGGTTTAGTGGCTTCACGCTCAAAACCACTCTGTACGCTTGTGGTGATACCAAAGCGGATGAGTGTAACACTTTCAAGAGACATTTTGGCAGGTATCCGTTGAATAAGGCCAACTCCATGTACGATATCAGCTTCGTTTGACGAACCAGTTTGGAGAGACCTGCTGTTTTCCTCAATCCTTGAATATCGTGAACCGCGATACCGACGAGTAAATTCATCAGGACGACCGTTACGAACATTAGGAACAGCACGTAAGTGATCTGAGCGGAAAATTCGAGCAAAACAGGCGGGTCATTGCCGTCCGGTTCATTCAGCAACAAGTCAAGATTCAGTTCCCCGATCATCATAGTCAACACAGTTATAAAACCCATAAACGGATTCGCAAATGATGACGAGTCAGGAAATATGACACAGAAACTTATAGTGAACCCGATTAGGATACAAGAGTAGGCCATTAACAGTTTAGCGAATTCCTTTTGGACTTTCTGGTACATAGCGACATAAGTGCCGAACACAGGAAGTTGCCCGATCATCATCATTAGATTCGTCCATCCGGCGAGTACTGCGAAAGCACCGACGTGGTTTTGCCAAGTATAAGTTATGTTTGTATAAATATAAGATATCAAAAATACACTGACGATTACGAACCATTCAATAATATTTTCAGATTGCATCAAATATTGTTTTACAGTAGAATAACCCGCGATGCCGTACACTTTCCGAAATATTTCAAATATCGTAATGCCCGCTAGCACCCACCATTGCATTTCGATGACGAAAGGGTTCTTCCGAAGCAAGTCTCCCAGAATTGATTGTTTTTGACAGAGCTCCTGCTCTTGTATAGTTTCTTCCATATCTTTACTACCGTTGTAGCAGTTGTGCGCCAGCGCCGTCAGCACGTACAACGTTAGACATAAAACGAAAATGAAACTTAGAAACAATCTGGCGACGTAATATTTTCTTATTTTCTCCCATTTGATGTAGAGAAATGCGGAACAGAGAGGGTGTAGCAACACTTCCTTTTGACCTTCGTCGACGAATGTATTTAAATAACTTATCTCCCGCGGGTAACAATGCTGCAGGATGCTACGAAAATCAAGTTCGAGTTCGACTTCTCTGTTGCTAGTCTGCGAATGATGCAGAGTAATGGCACAGTCCAATTTTCTAGTTACCATCGCGAGTGAGGCGGGCGTTTTTCTCGCTATTACATTAAGAGCTGAGTTTCCTTTTTTAGACCTCGTAGTTACGTCAGCACCGTGATAGATTAATGTTTCTACACACGAAGACAGGCCATCCAACGCGGCGAGGTGCAACGGGGTGAACCCATATTCATCCTTCTGGTTTACGTTGGCCCCCCAACTTATCAGAGTTTCTATGATGTCACACGCTGAATCAGATTTGCCTATCGCCGCGTGTAAAGGGGTTCTCAAATCAAAGTCTAATGCGTTCGGCTCGGCGTTTCCTTTTCGCAATAGAGACTCGACGCACTCTAAACTGGACGAGCGCGCCGCTAAGTGGAGCGCCGTGAATCCTCGATGATTTTTCAAGCTCGCATCTGCACCCTTCGCGAGCAATAGATCGACACATTCGATGAAGCCACCGTCGGCGGCGAGATGTAGAGCGGTCGACTCTCTGTCGCCTACTCGCGTTCTCACGTTGGGGTCAGCGTCCGGGGTTTCCAAAAGTATCGTGAGACATTGTATGATTCCCAAATCGGCCGCGAGGTGGATGGCGTTGGTTCCGCCCGGCTCTATCAAGTTCACATCGACTCCGTGAGAAATAAACAACTTGAGACACTCGACGGAATTGGCCCTGACCGCGCAGTGGAGTAGACCGCCTTCGCAGTTCACATACTTAACCGCCGCGTGCACGGATGCACCTTTACCGATCAACAAATTAGCCACTTGCACAGAGTTTCCGAACGCTGCACAATGGAGCGGGGCGAAGCATCGCGGCATGTAATTGGGGTCGGCCCCGCACGAGAGCAGGTAGCCGGCGCACTCGGTGGAGCCGCTGAAGGCCGCGACATGCAGCGGCGATAGTCCTAGAGTATCAAAGTAGAGCGGGTCAGCTCCCGCCTCCACCAGCGCCGGCAGCAGCGTCGACAGCTTAAGGAACGCTGCCCAAAACAAGCAGACACTCTTCTCCGCTTCGGAGGCGGTGGCGAAGGTTTCGGCGACCGACTCGACGGTGACGACGCCTGTCTCCAGGTCATCGAGGAGACGCAGCCGGCCGCCGACGGCGCGCATCTGTTCGTGTGCGCTCTGACGTATGGAGTCGCCGCAGATATGCGCAGTTAGGTCGAGGGGTGGCTCCTCGAAGCTGTCGTACATGTTAGGAGCACTCTCCGCCGGGGGCGAGGAGCCGGCCAGCACGTACTCCAGGTGACCCATGGAGGGGAAAGCACGCTCGAGGGACTCTGCGTCGCGGGCGCCGGCCGGCGGGGCGGCGCGGCGCCGGAACCACGCCGGCCGCAGGAGGCGCGTGGCGGCCATGCGGGACAACGGAGCACTGAGCGCCGCCGCCCGCGCCGCTGCCGCGACGCTCGCTCACGTCACTGGACGGACACCGTACACTTGACATCCGATATTCTCTTGACCGACGACGACGACGAGCTGCGCGTGAGTCGAACAATGCATTATTTGCATCTGTGTTTACAAACCACTCCCCGTGGTATCGGTATAGCCGTGTTCACCTAAGCCACAACAGATCACTAATGAAGTATATATCGTGAGATTTATCACGTTGAATTGTTCTGACCTTGCATTGTAGGTAATTGAGGATAATTTTCAGAAAACTGAGTTTTTGTAGAACCTTCATTATTATTCGAAAATTATGTTAAATATTCGGTGTATGTCCGTAAACCCAAATTTGGTAGGTACCTAAATAATCATTTTGATGCGATTCATAATTGAGCATTGACGAAACTGGGAAAACTGTAAGATGTCATACATATAAAAACGTGGGAAAAGAGATCGCTATCTCATCTGCAATGCATTATCTACTGCGTCAATTAGGCGAATACAACGTCTAACTTGCGGTCTAACTGTTGCTAAAATTTTGATTTTATTTAGAACTCAGTACCTACCTCCACTTATAGTGGCCGGCGTATAAGGCTTATTTTCCAAAACAATACCGCAAATCGATGTACAGGGTTGCCGTTTGGTTTACGTCTAGTCTAGGATAAAACAATAATTATGAAAAGTCAAATTTTTTTATTCCTTTTGATGCTTAATACAATTGTACATAGACCACATGGTAACGTCTTAAAAATTTCCCCATGTGTAGGATACCAAAGCGGAATCTTCGAGGGTAATGAGTGACGACGGCAGTGGAATGAGAACTTTTCCGAGTCAAATTAGCCCCCTCGTGTTTTTGGGGTGTATGATTTACGCGAGCGTTTAGGTATCTTCTAGGAAAGCGTACCTCTACATTTTAGACATCATTGTCACTTACCATCGTATGACATAGTAGTGGTGAAGTGCAAGTCGGACTCACGCACGAAGGGTTCCGTACCATATTGTATGGGACTTATTGATTTCTGTTTTTAGTATTTGATGTTATAGCGGCAACAACAATACATAATCTGTAAAATTAGTCTTCAAAGTTTTTTATGATTTCCAGGTAAAAACGTATGTATTCTAGGTTTGTAGAACATAAACATAATCATCTAGATAGGTAACATTAATCCATGTGATACATACAGACAGACCAGTATACAGGAAATGAGCTCGACTAACTAACTACAATGGAATTGATTTCTGATGTGGTGAATCGATCATTGTATGGTCATGGGAAATATAATTCGGGACAAAGTCCACTTTTATGGTGAATTGCATGTGGTTGAATATTATGTTGGGAAGGTCAGACGACGTCAGGTTGCGATCGCATTATTGCACAATTATTTATAAAACAACATGATACTTCCCTAATAAACTACTGAATGAAATTAAAAATATTTTCACGTCAAATACGTTCCTTATGCACAAGATGTCACAAGAGAATATTACTGAATCGTATAAATAAATAAATATTAGTTACAGGACATTCCACACATCGCCAACTAGCCTCAAGCTAAGTAACTAGACTTGTGTTATAATGGGTACTAGACAACGGATATACTACTTATATACTTTTCTTTTTGTAAATATTTCCTTATAATACATAGAAACAACCGGACCACAGATAAATATCTAAGCATGAATACTTGTCTGAGGCGGGAATCGAACCCGCAACCCTGTGTTTGGCAGTCCGGCATGGTGACCATTGTGCCAACTGGGTCGTCAAAAATGTATTCGATAGATTAACTTTTTTTGTACCAATTATAGCCCTAATTTAAAATCATGCTTAAAAAATGGGCAATGTACTTACTTATTAACGGACCGGATGCCCGCCAAATTCCAAAACAATGTTCAATAGGCTCCTTTTTAACCTCCGACGCAAAAACGACGGTGTGTCATATAAGTTTGACGTGTCTGTTTGTGTGTGTGTCTGTCTATGGCATCGTAGCTCGCGAACGGATGAACCGATTTTGATTTAGTTTTTTTTTATCCCAATATTTCCACGGGATTGGAACTTGAGGCGTAATTAGTATTGTTATTATTAAAAATAATATAATATTTGTCATGCTTTTGATGTTTTTCATTATTTTGATTTTATAAACTTGCCTTTTGTAAGGTAGTACATAATGATCTAAACTTTTGTAATGACATTTACGCAAAAAAGATCTTAATTCTGATTCAAATAGTTCAAAGTAAAAAGGTAGTGTGTCTTCTGACTATGGCAAAAATACCCATAGTAACAATGGGAAATTCCCCGAACGAACAATACACTAACCTAGTAATTGTCTATATCCTCTGACTGACTCAGACAACTTCTGCATTGCGACTGAGGTTGTGTGAGTCAGCGAAAATTAGAGGTTCGATTCCCGCCTCAAGCAAATATTTATGTACTTACAAATTTTTGTTTTTGATCTTGGTGTTTCTCTAAATATTCTATCAGTTGTCTGGTTACTATGACACAAGCCTAGTTCCTTAGTTTTTTTTTTTAAATTTGGCGGACATCTGGTAACGTATCATCTCTAAAATTTAGAAACCTAACTTACCTACAAAACATGTAGACATACGGATAAGAAAGTGATCATAAAGGGTTCCTTTTTTAGTAGGTACTTTTGAGGAACCAAACAGAAGAATTTTGTTAAAGTCCAATTTTTTAGGTTTCATTCCTTTATATTGCCAGATTTCAAAATAATAGGTGAACTGAAAGCTCTATAGGTGAACTACATGGTAGTTAAAATTCCCGTTGACCTTACAAAGTCATAAAACACAAGTAATAGGAAAAAATCCTTGAACCATACGAGTACGGAACCCTGAAGACCGCACTCTGTCTACCATATAAATACTTAGTAAGTATAATAGGTACTTACTAAGTATACCTACAGTGAACACAACACGTGTTTCGCCATTAGAGATGTGCGCACGCCGCCGCCGCCGGCATATTTGTCGGCGTAATCGGCGCGAGATTAAAAAAGTCATCTTGTCAAGATTCAAACTTACGCGGTTTGCCAACAATATTTTTTGTTTGACATAAATCATTGTTTGAAATTTTATTCTGCATTTTTTTCTCTAACGCAAGACGTTGGCTTATATTATGTCAATTTCATACAAAAACAAAAAACAAAATGTCTGTCATGTTACTTTCATTTCCGCCGCCTACCGCGCCGATTACGCCGCCGCCACCGCAGATCACAAAATTATCGGCGCACATCTCTATTCGCCTAACACTAGTTTCGCCACGTGAAATGTCCATGTAAGGTGTCACTAACACTAATATTATGTAAGGCCGTGGGTGACTACAATAATAGTAGGCTTTACTAAGATTTGTTTTTTTAATACTTTCAAATATTTGTAATATTGACCGTTGTGAGCGTGATCACATGAAAAAAAAACCCATGAGTTTCTTGTGAATTCTTCTAATTGGTGGGCGCATTCCGAAGGCACACATCCTAACTCAGTTTTAAAAAAAAGGAATAAAAAAATTGACTTTTGACTTTGACTAATCCTAAGACTAAGTAGCAAAGCGGTGCTGCCTATCGAGGTATATTTCTATTTAATTCACTTCTCTACTAGGTATATAGACTAAAAATACAAAAAGACTTGATTGTTTGTTAACATTGAATAGGCTGCCAAACTTCTGGACTGATTTTGATGAAACTTGTTACGAGGATAGGTACATCGATTCATTGGAAGTAACATAGGCTAGGTACTCTTTATGCGGATGTTCCCATAGGTCTTACGCGGGTGAAACCGCAGGGCGCAGCTACTAGTTACATATAAAGGAAATCTTATATCAAAATGTAGACAGGGCCACAAACAAGGTTAATTAAGTAAACTTAGATCAACTAGATAGGTGAAGTAGGTAATACCCTGTTTCCTGTTGGTATGCAAATCTTATAATAGGTCAGTGGGAAGTGCATAGGTACCTATAGTCAGAATAGAATAGAATGACATTTATCAGAAGAGCACACGGACAAGATAATGAGAATAGAAAGAATACCCATTATTATGAAAAATAAAGAAGATGAAGATGTAGAATAATACTGAATAAATATTGCAAGACATTCCACACATCGCCATCTAGCCCCAAGCTAAGTAACTACACTTGTGTTATGGTTGCTAGACAACGGATATACTACTTATATACTTTTCATTTGTAAATATATACTTATAATACATAGAAATAACCAGACCACAGACAAATATCTAAGCTAATAAGGGACGAATTTAAAGCGAGGGCCATAGATGAATCAAGAGCAAGCGAAGGATTCTAACAACTGAATCACGACCGTAGGGAGTGATTCATGATGATGAGGGTTAGAATCCTGAGCCACGCGAGTGATTCATGGCCCTCAATGTAAATCCGTACTTTATTCAAGAGTTGCATACTATACTTTATACCATGACTACGAGAAAAAGAAAACAAAGCGTGTCACGGGACCGACAGACAGACAGTATGTTTTGCGCAAGGAGGTTGTATAACGTGGTATAACCATTGAGATGGATGTCGAATATACAAACACCAAAACAGCGATGAAAAGGCCTTTTAGCTTTTTAGAGCAGGAATGGTATAAAATGTTTTTTTGGCTATATTTTGATCGAACGTCTCTGAAAGCCCATTTAAAAAAATCATCATAATACAATCGTAGTTTCTTGACTTTGGCCTAGATAGCGTTGTGCTGCATTATTTAATCATTTCATACCTAAGGGTAAAATTGATACAAACATTATTTTAGTTGAAAAATTTAATGTTACACAGAGGGCTTATGTATAGACAAGATAATGTACATTGTTCATAACATAATTACATAAAAACATAGACAAATATAATGTTTACAGTCTGACATGGAGCTCCAATAGATGGCGCTAGTGTACGTTGCTTTTAAAGGTTCCGCACCTCAAAACGTAAAAAAGGAACCCTTATAAGATCATTTTCTATCTCGATAATGATTTTTCCCAATTTATTTTCTTACTACCAGATTGCGCTGTATAAAATTGTCTCTGGTAAGGTTTATTTGTGTCCAATACCTGCTTGCAATTTTTTTTCGTTCGTAAAAAATAAAGGAGCTTTCGAGGGGATTTGGGGGGAATTGATGGGGGTTTAGGGACATAGTCTGGGGCTTATTGCAGGCCTCAGTCGGGAGGAATTTGGATTTTTAAGGGGTGTTAGGGGAATATTCTGGGGGTTTGACAGCCATTACTTTCGGAAAAAAACAACTATGGCCGCACTTTGACCACAGACAATCTAAAACTTTACAGAAAAAAAAGGAGATAACAAAAATTCTAATTACTTCCATGACAAACTGTAAAACTATTCATGTTAACTAAGGTTTTTCGTTAGACTAAAAAAACTTTCGATTTACACTTTTTTTGCAACAAACATAGCTGAGAACAAAGAATTTTTAGCTACCAAATAAAGGAAACCGCATCCGAATCGGTTTATCCGTTTCCGAGCTACAATACACAGATATTTTGGGTTATAAAAATCCCATTTTTTATTTTCTATAGATAAAAAAACTTAAGTATACTAATGTTAGAGTGATGTAATATACAAAGAAATTTACACTAAAATGTATTCGTGAAATACACATTTTTGGATAATAAATGTTTTTTAAACTATTAAAGCTACTATATAAAACAACACAGTAATATAAATTATTATTTTTTTATTTACAAATATTACAATAAACCACCTTTTTAATCACTGAAATATTATGTTTTACTGGAGATGAAAAGAGGAAGAAAAAGTTGGATTCAGTATTTCATTTATCTATACTACAAGAGCTACGAGTCTGAAACTTCGCATCCTTTTAGGACGGAGGTGAGTACTAAGAAAGGATTTTTGGAAATGGCTGTTTAAGTTTGTAGATTAACTATTATGTATTCTGTGTTTGAAGAAATAGTATGAGGGCAAGTTTACATAATCTACTCTATTGAGCTGGATCGCCGAAATACAAAACAAAATGTGTTCTTCTTCTAGTCACCTCCATAAAACATAAAAACTCAGTGCTTTTAACATTATTCAGATGTATTAAGTAAATATTTCTCAAATTTTATCTAAATTGACTCGAAAATAGAAAGTTACTGCAGCTTAAGTTTTATTAAAGCGATGATTACATTACCAAAACAATAAAAAATACAAATCTGATCTTTCTTACATTTGGTTTCTGTTACTTTTAGAAAAATATAAAAAGGGAAGGCTGTATTAGTCGCAGCCGCAGTAGAGACGCAAAAACGTCTCGTTTGTCGTCTTAATAACTCAAAGAGCAAGCATTTTTGCAAGTAACCCCCTACTTTAAAACCAACTTCAAATACGTATACACGTAAAACTAGAGATATATTTATTAAATACAAGTTACAAATATAATTATTTATTTATTATGAGAAAATAATAATAATTCTTTGTTGTTATAAATCAGATAAATGATCAGAGAAATGGCACAAATGTAGACCAAAATGAACTCTTTTAAATGAAAATCAATTACGATTTGGGTATGTAAGTACTGAAAACCGTAAGAACATATTCACAGAAAACACAAATGGTAAGAAGATAACGCTGTCTTCTACCACCAGAGCGGCGCCACTAGCACAAAAGATGTTTTTTTTAAATATTGCAACCTTTTCCATAGATATGGTAAAAACTTAAAAGTCCTGAAATGTTCCCATCGCTAACTAATAGATGGCGTTGTTTTAAAGAATAACAAAGCGTGCAATAGCTCACTCAGAAACTAGCTGAGTAGCTTAGACGTTTTGAAGGTACAAATGAAAGAAAAAAATCATGATTAAAAAAATTGACTTATTTCAGTCGATTTTTGGCATAGAATCATGATTTTTACAATTATTTTACAATGAAAAGTGAAAAAGTAAGTGAATTAGAACTAAATTAAAAATATATTACGAAGAAAAGGGCAGTATTAACTTAATTTAACATTTGGCGATACTTTCCAAAATAAAATAAAAATGTATGTTTTTAATTCGAATATTAATTTATAAGATTTTTTTGAAGCTTTGCTCCAATTTGTTTTTAAAAGATAACACAAAAGTAGTGATTTAACCCAACGTTTCGATCGGGTTGCACCGATCATGGTCACGAGAAGACAGGAGAAGCCGCGAACGCCTCATTTGAAAGTATTGATTATTCGAGTTTCTTTAAACAATATTCTTATATAATTCCGTAAAGTTATATGAAAAGAATAGGTACTTATTTCTTATTATAATAATATTATTTATACAAAAGTTCTCAGTCCTTTATAACCACTTTATAGATGTCACTGTAAACGAGGCTTTTTTCCTATTATAGAAGAATTCACCTCCAATTACCGATTTAGACCACAATTTGTAGTACAACAATCCTAAATACCGGGTTGAAATTGCAGCGAATTTCATCGAAAATCCAAGAGGTTTTAAACCTCACTGTTAGACCCGAAATACTCATTCCTCGAAAAAAAAACAGCTCACAACGCGTCTCAAATTCAAGATTCGAAATTACCGTTATGGTTATAAAGTTTCATAAATGCTTTTCAGTTTAGTAAATTAAACTGCGTTGCAAAATAAAAGTTACCCCGGAATCCGATAGATTAGGTTAGATATTGTTACAGAATCTAATCAACCCATCCTTCCTGTTAAAAAGACTTTCCTGTCCCACACTAGGTGTAAAAACAGAAAACCGAAGCTGCATAGGCTAGTATGGTTTCTTGCGCCTTTTGAGACGGTAGGCTGCTCTTAAAGACCATAACGCGTTGTGAGCAGTTTTTTCGCTCAATGAGCAATTTCATTCCTTGAGCCTACATTGGCTGCAAATTCACATCGGTCAGCTTGCAACAATCGTACTGTAATGTGGTCATTAGACCGCGGAGTACTGCCTCCCGTCCTCCCCCTGCCTGCACGCGCGGCAGTAGAGCCGGCCGCGGCGCACACGCACGTCGGCGCCCGCGCGCCCGTCCCCGAGCCGCGCGCCGCACACGCAGCACGTGAAGCACCACACGTGGTAGCAGAGGGATAGGGACTCTATTATCATGGCGGCGCCGCGACCTGCACACATAATACACGTCATGTAGGCGTCTCAGATGTGTTAGCCTATTTTAGGAAAACCATGGAAACGACACCATTATTACAGAGTTTATAAGCACTGGTTTCGCATGACTATACATTATTATTTCTTAACGTGACCCACTTATAGAGCAGGCCTTAATAAGTGCGCCGCAAAGTACACATGGGAGGGAAAAACCACCGGTCTTCGATAAATAGTATGAAAAATCATTATAGCACATGGTATTATTATCACTAAATTGTTTATAGTTCCACCAATATTATGCAATATAATGCGAATTATAAGCAACTCACCAAGTTCCTCCCCACAATGTGAACATTTCTTCTTCCCGCTGACAGTGAGCAGTTTGTCGTCCCGACTAGCGTCTCGTGACGTCACCTCCTGAACCAGTGGCGCGCTGTAAACAGGTGATCAAATTTATGATTTTTTATGTAGTTCGGGGGGTTATTCATAGATGGCACTGTTTTCAAGTTATATTAGCGTGTCATTTTGATGTTTAGTAGGTTACTATCTTTTACAAATAATAGGTCATCATTCCTTTATATGGCGCTGTGCTCCCTGGTTGTACTTGTATACGGGCTATTTTACGAAATCAGACCTCTTTAGTTGGGTCCCCTTTGCGTGAGGTTCTATTTGTCACGGGGAGAACCAGCCCAGCTCTTCCATAAAATTTGGAAGGTTTGTACCGTCACCTACTGTTCTTAGTCTAATCTCCGTTAGCACCATGCAGTCCAGCAGCACATGCGCGGTCGTTTCCTCAGCCTCCATGCACGCTCTGCACAGTGGGCTGTCCGTTATGTCCAGTTTGGGGAAGTGCTTGTTGAAAGCGCCGTGACCGGTCAAAGCGATTGTTACCAAGCGTATTTGCCTGGTAGTAATACTATATAGTTTACCTGTTAGAGTAGTTATTGTGAGAATGTAGCGCTGGTCGCATATCGACGTGGTAGGAGTGCCTGTTGGTAGGTCGCTCGTTCGAGGGAGGAAGGAGCAGCTTGTGTCTCTGTTCCTCTATACGACGCTGCTCTGCTTCCTACAACATTCAAATATATGGGTACTTTGATTCAGTTTGAAAAAGGTGCATCCTTTTTCAAACTGAATCTCCATTAGATGCATTACGATACATAGAATGGAAGAAAAAGAAGTAATATATTGCCGACCACAAATATATTAAATTACGGCAGGCAGACAGACTGCCGTAAAAGGAAATTAACAAAACAAAATATTTTTAGAACAATACAAACAGTAACTACCTAGAATTGCCAAGTATTTATTAAGTTTTCTTTGGGAAATTCCTTACGGAAAAAAGTTACAAGTCCATGTTACAAGTTACCTGTATAAGCCAATGTTGGTTGTAATTAGCTGGCTTCCTGCTTGTTTGTTTAGCTTGCATCCAATCAGCAGACGAGATCAACTTGGGTGTCGGAGCTGCGCTTAGAGCCTTTAAAACATAACAAAACCATTTTATAAATAATACTAGTAGTTCTGTAAGCAGTAGTTCTAGCTCCACCAATCCCTTTCTGGTAGTTAAAGTACCGATTCCACTGATACAAATCTAAAAGAGAGCAATTTGCTACATTTTGAGGAGTTATTCTGCTCATCATTTCCAAGATCCTCATCAAATGTTTATGAACCCTACTTGAGATTTTTCTAACCATCGAAATCGGATCTTGGATTTCGGATATCCAGTAATCACTTTGGGAGAAGTAACTACTGGACCGATTGCGATGTAACTTCGACCAGGGGCAATTTTGCGGCACGTAGCACAACACATATACAAGTTCAACGCAAATGTGTGCAACATTAAAATAAATAAATATTACAGGACATTCCACACATCGCCATCTAGCCCCAAGTTAAGTAACTAGACTTGTGTTATGGGTGCTAGACAACGGATATACTACTTAAGGCGCGCCCTTCCAGTACCGTATGTATTCACATTACCTTAGCCCCCGCTCTCAAAGACGTAGCGTGCTGCGTGCTAATTGTTTTATTTGATCGATATGCAAAACATTTAACCATTATTATCCACAAATATAGTTTCTAGAGGTCAAAACCTATCATTTGATTCATTTTTAGAAACAAACGATAACTATTTTTGAATAAAACCCGATAAACGATCTAATGATTCTCTGTTTTCTAACATTTTTTTATCGAACGAAGTTGTTCATATCATGTTTTCAACCACAATAAACAAAAATATGGTTATTAAACTACAATATCCATTTATATCCAAATAACAAAAAAAGAGTATTTGATTACTTAGAGTTGCTTAAAACAAAGGTCGATTTTGGTAGGTTTATTAGCACCAGCCCTTAAATACTTTTCTTTTGTAAATATAGAAACAACCAGACCACAGACAAATATCTAAGCATAAATACTTGTTTGAGGCGGGAATCGAACCCGCAACCCTGTGTTTGGCAGGCCGGCGTGGTAACCATTGTGCCAACTGGGTCGTCAAACATGAGTTCAGTGAGTTCCACCTACTGAGACTGTAAGTTTAACAATAAAGATATTATGTTTATAAAGTGAGAGTAACCTGCAGCGTATGCCTGGTCATAGGATGGTACTGTCCGTTGGTCTGGTTCTTTTGTCTCAGTTGTACAGCTGTACGGTCGATGTTCACGTATTCCACGGCAGATGGGACGCGGCTGCTTCTGGAAATTACAAAAAATATTTGTCAGACAAATTAAAACCTGATAAGGAAAATTGCATTTAACTTTTGAACGGCTAAACCGATTTCGATCAAACATCGAAAACAAAAAAAAACAAAATCAAAATCGGTTCATTCTTTCGGAAGCTACGATGCCACAAACAGACACGAAACTTCTAACACCCTTTATATTTGCGTCGGGGGTTAAAAAAACACTTGAAAAAATGTAAATTAAGGCGGGTCAGTCAACTCAAGATGTATTGGCAAGGTATATGTGTTAAAAAATGCTACTCTATCTAATAATCTTAAGGTTAATGACCCCTCCGTGTAAGGAACAGCTGATTGTCAGGAAAACATAAAGTCAAAATTTAAAAAAAATGTATACTAACCTCATAGTGATCTCTCTCTCAATACTCTCTCTACTCCTAGGTTTGGGCGCCACAACCGGCTGCTGTACTCTCATCTCTTTCCTTTCTTCACTCGGAACATATCTTCTATCCTTTTCCCCCTCGTACAAACTCGACCGTCTCTCATCGTATAATCTTCTATCATCGTATACACTGTAAAATAGATAGATAGATAAATTATTTATTATAAACACCGGACAAAGGAGTTTAGGAAGGTAAAGGGTAGGGTGTCCAAAATAAGGAAATTAAATGGATTGGTAAAGAAAGGTTGAAGAATTACCAGAAGTTGCGAAGATTTTCCTTTAGTTTTTAAGTGTAAAAGGAAAGAATGAATATTTTTCTAGTTCTCTAAATTTTTTCAACATGGCATAACTTCGCAGCAATGAGTTGGATCTTAATGGTAGGGAAAAGACTCTCCTGTCCCACATGTTAAATTGGCCCTGATGATGGTTTACAACCCAGTTTACAACAAATAAATAACTCAACTATAGCAAAATACTTACTTAAACCTGCTATCCTCTTTCCTCTCATCATATAAGCTAGCTCTTCTGTCCTCTTCTCTCTTCCCGTACAATCTTCTCTCCTCTTTCCTCTCGTCGTAGAGGACGCGACGGCTCTCTTCAACACCGAAGTGTCTTTGTATGTGTTCTTCTGATACGAATGGTTTTCGCTTCAGATTCTCGTCGTAAATCGGTCGTTCGGGTTGTTTTGGTACTGTGTAGCTGGAAAACAAACACAAAAATTAAAAACAAAGAAAATTTTATCTGGTCTCACGGTGGTTTAAAATATTGGAAGTGCAATTTTCCTACAAAAACAAATTATTTATTAAATTTAAAAACAGAATTAAATTATGGAACAACCTTGAGGTTTCGTCTTTTAACCAATAAAATAATAGTAATAGTATTTCAATCAATAGTCTAAGAAATAACACCGCAACATCCTTTAAAAGATATGCAGTGGAATTGAGAAACTCCACTTTTGAAGTCGATTAAAAATTAATTTACTATAAACTGCATCTTGCAGTTACACCCGCGTAAGTCCCGATTCCGTGAAAATATTTTTCCAAATATTCAATTGTATTCTCAAAATCGGTGCCGTAGCTGCGTAGTTCAAAACAAAATACATAAACATCTTACATAAAATATCTTTCTATTAGACCAAGGCGATATTTGTAAATAAAAGTTTAGAAACGGTGGCTATCTTGTTTAAAAAGTAACCTAAAGTTATTCCAAAACACTATTAAAGCGTACTCACCCTTCATTAACAAGTAGATTAGGCATAGAATGTCTATAATTATCATGTTTCTGTCTATTCAAAGGAGGTTTCTCAGGCGCCGAGACATCTTGCACTGATTTCTGTATGATTCTGTTCTGGTCTCGAAGGAGGTTCTCTCTCTGCCTCCTGAGTTCTTCCTGTTCTAGCTGTAGGAGCTCGCGTTCGAACCGTAACACCTCCTGTTTTAGTTTGGAGAGTTAGTATTTGAAAGTTTAGAATAGCGCCATCTGTTACTAAAGTTCAGAACAGTGTGATTACTAATCCAACAATTTAAACGAATTTGAACTCAATACACTTAACGTATAGGGTTCAAGTTACAGTTAAAGTATTTTTGTTTTTTATTTATTGTTTTTGGACTCTAATAACAGAGTTGGCAAATACAAGATTCAAAAAAATTATAAAATCATTATGTGCGAAGGAAGCTAGCGTGGTAATTAGTTTTTCATATGAATAATTATGGATTAGGAGACGATAAAGCAATTTTATAAGGGTTTCCGCCCAAATAATCGGCGGATAGACAAGACATACAAGGTCCAGTTAATTTCCTGGTATAGAGGGCGAATACCCCTTATTCTATAGATCATAATTAGCGCAGTCTTTCAAAATGATAAAATTGCTTTATAGATAAATATAACAAAATGATAGAATAAGGAAATCAGATTTAGCAGATCATATATTTTTGACTATTTTACTTTTTTTTTATTTAAATTTCATAAATGTGAAAGTTGGTGTATGGTCTTTACCTAATTAGGCAAAAAGCATTACATTGATTGCAATGAAACTTGCTGAGAATCTGGATTGACACATTTGTGGCTTTTTATCCCGGTATTTCAATGCGATTTGGATTTAAACCAAGGGAAGCAGCTAGTGTAATAACTATGAAGTGTAGTGTTATGAATCAATGTTTGTTTGTTATGTATTTTCTTTCTTTAAATTCCTTATTCTATCATTAAACAAAAGTATGTAAATAAATGAAAGGTCAATAAAATGATTGTTCACCTTTGTATGCGAGTCATCGCAGTGCCCATCCGGCCAATCCTCGTTAGTGACACACTGCAACCGGCAGCCATGTTGTTAAATGTTATTTATACACAAAATGGCGGACACATTTGGCGGGAACAAGAACCACCTTACCAATAAACGATAAAGATCCACAATATTATGAAATTCTACAACTTATCAACATACAGATGCTATTGATTCGTCAATCGATGATCGACGAACATGAGCCCAAGATGGCGACTGATATCGAATGAAGAACCAATCGAGTGAAAGTTCAGGTAAACCAACCAATAAAAAGTATGCGCATTCTTTGAACAAAGTATTTCGCGATTATTTTGCCGCTGTTGTTCAACTCAAAGTTTATGAACACCAAACAGGTTAAATAATACCTAAGTATAATTTAAATATTTATGCATCGTTTATTGGTAAGGTGGATCATAGTTAGTTTTGTTATTTACAATATTCACACAATCTCATATTTAAATGAATGTATAATGATTTTAAATTATGAACTGAATTTATCAATTTAAAATAAACTTTGTTGTAAAACGGACTGTCTGGAAACATGAATGATAAAAATAAAATAACAATTAATAATAATTTTAGTCATCGCAAATAAATTGATATTTAAAGCAGTTAAAATAAGTGCTCTGATAAATATAAATATAAATAGAAACTACTACTACTATAATGATAGATCTACGTTCAAAAAATGATAGATCACTACTGAAGTAAAAGAATACTAAATGAAACTACTTTTCCAGAAGAGGCTACTTATATTCATGCATACAAATTGCAAGCTACTTCAAATTGAGTGCAGTGCAAAAATAAAAGTCAAAATTCGATTTTATATATATAGTTTTATTTATATAAATAAACATTATTAAACTAAATAAATTCTACTACTTTTATAAAATTTTCAACTTATATAAATTATTTGAAGTAAATTATACAATAAAAGCATAAGAAAGCAGGCTTTTGTTAATTTTTAGGCAGTATTACTTAAATATCACACGAAAATTAATTTTTTATACGACATTATTCATAAAGTTACACAAAATACAACATAAAAGTGTGATATTTAATTTGAAAATTGTAGTACCAGAGTATAAAACCACAAAAATATATTTTTTATACACTGTTATACAGCATTATAATATAAATATTTGGAATTATCTGTGCTTCAAGCTTTGTAGTGCAAATATTAACTAGCCCTTACCATTTAATATAGCATTTATACACTTAATATAAAGATTATAGTACTACAACTACTGAAGAAATTCCATTCTTAGCTTAAATGAAATTACCACAACCTTATTTATATTGGATTGAAGAGAAAAAAATATATAAAGTATTACATGTATATTATAATTTCGAGAGATATAATTTAATACGAAAAAGATATAATTTAATATTCCCTCTTAAAAATCTAAACCAATCTATGAGATCTACTCTGCCCTAAAGGAAAATCAACTTATACCCTAGCAAGTAAAGTAGGAAATCTATAAGGAGTATAAATAATAGAAGTGCTCAATTTCTATTTCATTTTACTTGAAATGAAAAGAATGCAATTTAATTTTGATTTGACACTACTTTTTAAACTGAAAAGAATTACGTTTTTTCAAAAAATGTATGTATTTAATAATTTGATTTTATGAAGCTTGTTTTTTACTAAAGTAACACTGGGTTTGCACGTTTAGAAAAGCGTGCATCATAGCTAATAAGTGCTAATAAGCACTGAGAACAGTTTACTAAGTACTACTGAAAGCTAATATGTACCACAGTGACACTGACAGCTACTTAATACCACTGCGAGCTACTTAGTACCACTGAGAGTTACTAAGTAACAATGTGAGCTACTAAGTACCCCTGAGAGCTACTAAGTATAACTGAGAGTAAGTCAGTGTTCCTAAGAGCTACTAAGTACCACTCGGAGCAAAGTACCACTGTGAACTACTTAGAACCACTCAGAGCAAGTTAGTACCACTGTGAGCTACTTAGTACCACTCAGAGCAAGTTAGTATCACAGTGAGCTACTTAGTATCACTCAGAGCTACTAAGTATCACTCAGAGCTACGAAGTACCACTGTAAGGTACTAAGTAGCACTCAGAGCTTATCAGTACTAATGAGAGCTAGTAAGTAGCTAATAAATACGAGTCTAACAGATAAATAATCTTGAAATTCAGTAAGAAGTAGTTTCAATTCGTCAGCCATTACGTACGCTTGCATCAAGCAACCATCACCCAAGTACCTGTTGGTGTTGCAGCTTCTTGTCAAGCTTGTCGATCGGGCTGTCAGTGTCAAGCTCATGCAGCTTGGCTTGAAGGTTTGTGTTGAAGTCTTTCTTGGATTCCTCCTCGTCTGAGGTTAGGGTGACGTGAGTGTACGGCTGGGGACAGAGATATTTCGGAGTTAATAGTTTTCATTGAATCCGGCGTTACTTTTCGGAACTCCATATCTGTAATGGAAGTATTAATATTTTGTTTTTAGTCCTACGTTCGGGACTAAAAACTAAATATTCCTCGAAATCCATTACAGTTAATATTTTCTTAAATCGATGTTTGTTTCTCAATAAGTGCGAACAAAGTGGTACTTTGCAGCACTATTGAGTGGATAGTGATGGGCACGTTATGGTGCATTTATTGAATTTGGAATATGAATTTTCTAATACATCGCGCGCGAGGTTCCTCCGGTTCTTCAGTTCCTGCGGTAGATACCACTACAAGCAATAAAAAGAAAGTTACGTGAAACCGGAGGTCGTAAGATCTAACCCCATTCTCTGATTATACTTTCCCAAATTGTACATATCAGGAAAGACAAACTCAGGCAACTGATTCCACCCTATCTGCTGCTCACCTCACTATTCTGTCGACTATGCGAGTTAGACAGCTCAGGTGACGACTGCCCCTTGTACCAGGCCTCGGCTGAAGGTCCTCGATCCACATCCACACCGGAGTCTCGACTCTCGCGCAGCTTCGAGTCCATGTCGTGAGAGAGCGTCTTCTTATACAGCAGCTTCTCTATTTTAGTCTCTTCCTGAAAGACCAAAAGAATGTTCTTCTTATCTATACATATAAAATGATTTGTCCTGACTGACTGACGGATCAACGTACAGCCTAAACCGCTGATGGTGGAGACCTTGGAGGGTGTGTTTTTTATGTGACGTAGGCATCTGATAAAAAAGGATTTTCCGAAATTCCACACCTTAGAGGGTAAGGTGTAGAATTTCGGAAAATATTTTCTTATCGAACTTTGTATGGGACAACATGATTCCTTGACCCAATCTACTAATTCTACGCGGATGAAGTCGCGGGCAAAAACTAGTAAACTAATATAGTTTGAAGTATTCTATCTGATGCAGTTGCTTGATAACACAAGCCATTGCCATCTAGCCCCAAACTAAAGAGTAAATGGCGCTACGTGCAATGTTTTATAAAAAAATGCAGAAGAACAGTGCAATTATTACTTCTTCTACCTGCCCTTATCACAATTTATTTGTAGTCGGCACAGTAAGTCTAGTATTCGAGGTTTGAATTATTCGAGTTCATCGTGCAAAATTATAAGACAATAAGATTTGATCATGATTTTATTCGCTTGCCTGACACTAATCCTCTTTGACAATGCTGTAGTTACGGAAGGTTTGCAAGGAAGCCCTAAGGTCTGATGATCACCACAATCAATCAACCTACACAAATACTTCACTTCAGTCGCCACAACACCCATGAGATGAGATGGGTACGATTTTTGGACCCTAATACTCTCAGAACCCTACTTTGAAAACCCCATGAGTTTCTTGTGTCTTCTGATGGACGTGTTCCGAAGACGCACGTTCCAATTTTTTTTAAGACGATCTAATGTGATTTAGTGCGAATGATGAAAACTGAATAATGAAATTTTGGGTTTGACTATTCCCATGACTGCTTATACTAGATACTGTGCTAATAATGTATTAATCTTGAGATTAGCATAAGCAAAGAAACTACCTACAGCTTAACCATAGCCTTCAAGTCTAAACCCAACTCACACAAAATGGTAACTGCGTGATTCACAAAACCAATCCCACCCAAAAGCCTAAAGTAGAAAAGGTATTAGTAATACCAATATCTATATTTACTTAGGAATTAAGGCATATTGTTCGTTTTATGGCTCATGCACACATTCTAAATACAGATATTTTAAGTCATAATGGTAAGGTCGCGGTTCTATGTGTGGGTGACTCTTGTCTATGCAGTTTTGATGATATAGGAGCAGAGAACTTTTGCAAAATTCAATACAAGTAATAGCGCAGTGCCGATTTTAGGAAATTGTTCTGCTGGGACAGTTAATTCAACTAAGTAGTAAGTTTATTTTGTTTGTTCAGTTGAAAATGAAACTACTTTTACACTTGGTTTCTATCCCTCTAGTTTAGTCCAGACTAGCTTTTGCCCGCGTCTTTGTCCGCGTAGACGTCGAAAATGGTACTCTTAAGCACTATAATAACTTTCTACCCCTTTTTAACCCCGTTATGAATTTAAATAAAATACGAAACACGGGTTCCATCAATTCTGTTAAAGAATCTTTTTGCAAAATTTTAAGTAAATTGGACCAAGGAATTACGTTGTCCCATACAAAACTTTCCCCCCCTTTTTCACCCTCTTAGGGGTGCAATTTTGGAAAATCCTTTCTTATCCGATGCCTACGTCATACAAAGAACACACCCTTCAAGTTTCAAGTCTCTACGATCAGCGGTTTAGGCTGTGCGTTGATCCCTCAGACAGTCAGTCAGTAGTTCAGGACAAAGCATTTTATATGTATGGATGAACCAGAACAGACATACAGACCCAGGCACACATTAAATCGCGGGCATATATAACTTAAAATACCTATACATACCTGAAGGAACGAGGTGATGTCAGGTCTCGGAGCGAGAGTCAGGTCTGCATCCAGGTAGCTGTCATCGCCCTCGATACCAAGGAAACTGGAACGCTTGTTGCGGATCTCTTTCTTGATGCGGCGAGCTGATGATGTATGTTTGAAGTTACCCTAGGACATGGAGAGAAAACATGGCTTTAGATTTATCCTAAACATATAATTTAAGATGTTCACTTTGATAAAATTATAGAATAAGAAAAACATTTATTTGGTCAAGCCATCAAGCATACGACACAAGACATTTTTAAAAAGTAAAGAGACAAACAAGCACATAAGAACAAAAGTCTAATCAAGTATAATCGGAAATATATGTTTAAAAACGTATTTTGAGAACCTTTGCGTCCTTAGAAAACTTCGAATTAATCTTGCATAAAATAAATGAAAGCATTGCTGACATCGTTACTAATTTTACTACAATTATTGATGAATAAAATAAACAAATAGACGTCAATAAAATAAAGAGTATTATTTTGTACTGTGAGATGTATGAAATGATTGATGATGTTTTAAAAAAATGTCATGTTATCATCACTGGCAAAGATTACATCATTTCAAAACTTAATTACACAAAATATTGCGATATTTAAACGCCAAATCAAGGTTGAACGTGTCAGAATGATATAATTCATATTGTAATACGAATAAATATATGCGGGATTTACGACAACTTATTGATTGATAAGTCATGCTCATAATGTGTAGATTTCACTGTATTTTTTTAGATGAATCTAAAAATACAATGGAACTGGCGTACGTGATGTAATGCACGCACAAAATCTCAACAATCAATTTGATTTGCATTTAGATACACGTAATTTTTCAATTCAAAGGAGATAATTAGCTCTAGAGATTTACTCACATTGCCAAGAAGTTCATCTACATTGTCTTCAGTGGGTGGTGGAGGAGGTTTCTCTTTTGGCGGTTCCAAAACATTAGTAGGTAGATCCAGAGGGAAAGGCTCCGCCCCAACCACAGAGTTCTGGTAAAATACATCTATATTCTCATACAAAGGTGTGACTGGATCTTTCTTTGTATTTTTAGTGTTTAATTCGGATTGTTCAGTGATTTCCGGTTTGATTTCTTTCTTTTCGTCCTCCATGTTGCTAATATTTATATTGTCTTCAGAGTCCAGCTCTTGAAAGGCTAATTCCAGAGCATCTATAACCTGTAAACATATACGATTATCAATTTTGGATAGCCAACTTCAAAAAATCTAGTCAAAATTGAAAAACAATGGAAGCGTTACTTTTAAATGCAAAATAACGTTGAAAACATTTTACAACATTGAAAAGAAAAACGGACACATATATTTAACTGAAAACACATTTAAATAACCTAAAAGTTAATCGTCAAAAAATGTAAACACAGAAAATAACAATACACAAGAAAGAAATGATAAGACATGCAAAATAGCGTTAGATACCATGCACCATGTTAATAAATGTAAGCGAAGCATACAAGATATTCTCACCTTAGTTGAATTAACCCATCACCATGATGAACCTATTACCTATTTAAGTCTAAAATTTGTGTTGTCGAGAGGCCTACTCTCGACAAAATGGCTTATCTAACCAACCACGGTCATAAAAGATAAGAAATATTTGTCTTAGATATGGTTCATAGAGATAAAGTAGTAGTTGCTGATTTTGCCGATTTTCCCTACTTAAATGTAACAGATAATAAAAAATCAGAAGTGATTACGATTATCAATATGTATGTAATTAGATAAAATCGAAATGAAGGCGCTATGACAGGATAATAAACATACATAAAATGAAACTCATATGATAACGGTGTAACATATATTTTCGATAAAATGAATTTACAATTATCACGAGTTTTTGAGTAAATATACTACATGGATATAAAGTGTAGGGTTTAAAGTCTATATGTCATCGTATATGAAGACTATTTATACATATAATGTTTTGGGATACATATAACCCTGTATAAGTACATGAACTAAGTGCTAGGTTTTATTTTACTATTTTCTTGAAACTAATTGGGACATTAATGTTATGAATGAATTAGTATTTTCTAGAACTATGGATAACAGGGGTGTTTATTGTGATATTGATTTATTAGTGAGAAAAATGGTGGGTGAGATCAATAGATCATAAAAATTCTATAAAACAGTCCTAATTATTTCTCATCTAGCTTGCGTTACAGAGCAATTTATGAGAATAATAGGACCTTAAAGTGTTGTTTAATTAGGCCTTACTGTTTGTAGAGGTATTGGAATTATTATTAGCGATGGTTTTCGTAGTTAATTTGTTATTAATGAATAATATTGTCTTCCTTCTATTCGGTTCTAAGCTACGTCTTGTTCTTTTCTGCCAGAACGGGTTAGAGTCTTGTGAAGTACTTACCGCGGCTCCTTCGGTTGCTGTAATACCACGTTTAATGACTTCATTATTACCATTAACATTATTAGATGTTATATGGTTGGGTGAATCTAAGCATTTTACGAGCGAGCATTCAGATGTACAAGTTACATCAGCGACGTTATTAAGCAAGTTATTTTCAGATATTTTTAGCGTTTTAATGGTATTTTTAGGTGAAATGTTAGTAATGGTGGTTATATTAGAGACAGTTACCATTGGCATGCTTTTGTTGTTAGTCGATACGTTAGTTATTTCGTTAGTTTTCCCAGCACCAGCGTTCAAATTGTTGCATATTTCATTCAGGTTTAAGTGTATTGTCATTTTGCCTTCAAATACTACTGTGTCACCCTCCGATGCAGTCGAGACAGGTTCATTGAGACTTACACTTGTGTCTTGATTTTCCAAACTTTTTAATGTATCATCGTCTTCTTTATCAAGTTGAATTTCAGTCACCTCTTCAGTGACGCTTAGTTCTTCAGGTTGAGAGACGGCTTGGGCGTAATGACTTCCGCTATTTTCATCGCCGTTACTATCTTGATCCTCCTCTTCGATAATTATGTCTTGAACAATCGTTTGAATTGGTTCAGGTTCTGGGGTCTTTTCTATTTCCATTGGTTCTTCTATCTTGAGTTCTTGTAGTCCATCTTCGTTGGAAGATTCGTATTCTGAAGCCAAAGGCTCACCGATCGGAGAAGCGACTTGTGTCAAGTCGGCTATATCATCGGCTGGGGCAGAATCTCTAGCAGTGTGGATTCCACTATCTTCAGTTTCAATATCACTCGGCACAGTATTGTTGTGCATTTCGGCTTCAAAATCTTCAAAGCTTTGAACCCTTTCGAAGGAGCTCGGAGAGGATTGGCCATTTATATCAAGACTGTCGAGAGAACGGCAGAAACTTTGCATCTGATTTTCGATACCTGAAAGGCTCGATTTCAAAGTGCTATCATTGAGCTTATTGACATCTTCAATAACAGTTTCAGATTTCTCATGCCGAGTAATTTCTTCTTCAACCGAAATTTTAGGAATTTCCTTATTCTTAGCTGCATCGAGACAAGACAGCCTTTCCTTTAAGCTCATTGACACTTCTTTGACTTCAGTTTTGACTACCTTAACTTCCTCTTCGCTTTTTTGCGATTTCAAACTAGAAAGACGTTCTCTCAACGATTTGTTGTTAGTAAGGTCACCATTTGAAAGCCTTTTCGCCTTTTCCGGCTCAGTATAGGCATTTTTTACCTTTTCAAGTGAAGACAACCTTTCCTTCAATGGTTTGACTTCAGTAGGTAACTTTGTCAGGTCACTTGTAGATTTAGCTTGACTTTCTTCAGTGAATTTCTCTAAACTAGACAGTCTTTCCTTTATCGACTTTTTGTTGGCGACCTCTGGCAGTTTTGGTTTAATTTGTGATTCTTGTGAGTTTTCTCTTTCGAATTGTTCTCTTCGTTTGTGAATGTCAACTTTTGGTAAGTCTTTCTTTTGATTATTGTTTTTACTGTCGTTTATTCGTTCCAGCTGGAATGAAGATACTTTCTCTTCTATTTTGTTGCTGACTGTCGTTCTGATTCTGTTTAGGTCTGTTTTGTCTGGTGATTTCTCTTTATTATTGTTGACAAGTGTTTTGACGGCATTGCTGTTTGTTTGCGAGATGATACGGGACTTGTAGCCTTCGATGGCGCCCTCGTATGTGTATTCTTCTGGTTCGGGCGAGCTGATGGTCGTGGTGGTGCAGGTGTCGTATTCGTTGGCGCTCGAGCCCAGTTTTCGGTTCGTGTCGAAGTTAGACATGTTGTCGACATCTGAGTGGTTTTTATCCAAGTCCATGCCGTCGCTCTGAAACACAAGCGAAGGTCAAAATTAAGAACATTGAAACTCGACAAAAACATAAGTCCCTCCACTAATCTGAAGCATAATTTATGTCACCGGACAAAAACCTATCTTGAAGGTTATTAATAGGTTACGTTATCAGAGGTGTCAAAAGTGTCTAAAAAAAGAAAAAAACTTACGGCTAAACTGTGGGTGTCGCAGTCCTCGCTGAGACTAGACTTGGTGCTGGAGGTGCCAATACCAAGGTCGCTCAGGTCGTGGGAGTCGTCTTCTGCGTACAGCGCTAGAGGGTTCCGCCTTCTTTTACCAGCTCTGTAAAGATGAAATAATGATTTTAGGAAAATAAAAAAATATTCTTGAAACTGTTTAAGACACTTGGCACAATGTTCTTTATGTAGTCATAAATTATTGATATTTCTTATGTTATCAGAGTATCCCGGATCCAGTAGCGATGTAGAAGAAAAATGACTTAAAAAACAATAAGTAACCATGTACCTACGGTCGGAGTCAGAATTGCAGACCCACCGTAGAGTTCTAAAATTATTGTTATTGGAATGTTTTTATTCTAATCATATTTATCTTAAATTGATGAGTTGACAGACATTAAACATGCAAACTCGAGCAAGACTTTAGAATCTTGCTTAAGTTGAAAACATCCTAAAAATAGCAGTTTTGTGCGGTGGGTTTGAAATTCTGACTCCGACCGTACCTAAACTAGTTAATAAAGGTATACTATTCTGCCAGTTCGGCATGTGTATGTGACACAGATCGGGAAGATTAAGGCGTTAATATTAAATACATAATTGATATAAAATGTCTCAAATAATATCAAAAGGAAGGATCATAGCAAATATGATACTAAATATTGTGCCAAAAATATAATGATACACAAGAATGAGAGTTCATCAGATGTAAAGCTAGAATGTCGCAACGTGCTCAATCGTCTGTTCTATAATTAATTCGATGCATTTATACACCGTAACCTAAATAGCCACTCCTTCGTAACTGAGGTCGGTCACTGACTCACTAATTACTATTATTTTATGATATGGTTTTTTATGATACGTCAGATTTTGACCACAATCCCACCAGCCTGATGACGGTGCGAACTAAGATGTATATGTAGCACGCTTTCCTAAAAGGAATTGGTCTATCGACTTCGACGACCAAACAGGTCGCTGCAGACAAAATATGAGTCTCAGAAAGCTTAAACCACCTTGGTCTAAATCACAAATTGATAATTCACTTTGGGTGAGCCAATGAGGTACTAATCACAAACGAAGGCGCCCTATTTTACTTCATTACATATAAAACAAAGTCACTTTCCGCTGTCTGTCCCTATGTATGCTTAGATCTTTAAAACTACGCAACGGATTTTGATGCGGTTTTTTTCTAATAGATACAGTGATACAAGAGGAACGTTTATATATATAATACATGCATAATATAGCCGTGCGAAGCCGGGTCCGGTCGCTAGTTTTGATTGGAAACAAGTTTGTGAAGTTCTGTGTTCAATAGTTGACGTTAAAAATATGAATTATGAAGATTAATGTTAAAAATTAAGAATAATAATAATAATTTATTGAATAAAAAAGAGCAACATCGTTCATTGAATAAAAAGAAGCAATATATGAATAAATAGGAGAAACACATGCTCAAAACTATCAAAAGTAGCCATTATAAAGGGCATAGTGAACTTTGGTGAGCAATTACTGTGAAAAGAGTTTCACAGTAATTGCTCACCAAAGTTCACTTAGCGAAGTTTATCAAAACTATGCCCTTTATAATGGCACATTCAATGGAACACCTTCACCAATGTGCCCTAACACCTGCACATTGGATGACCTTTACGAGGTCAGTGATGCCATAGCAAGCTATTGGTCAGGCAAAATTTAATTTAATTCAACCTCCGACACGATAAGCTTTGAAAAATAAATATGGTATTTGATAAATGATGTACAAAAGGTCCATTTTTATTACTTGATAACCTATACCATTATTTGCATTCTCGTATGACCTTTAATGGCTGGCATTGTTTCATAATTTTTAGCCGACTGCGGGAGAGTTATTGCATATGCAGTTATGTATTTAAGTGGGTGGTTATGTGACCTCGAAGGGATTAAACGGCTGAATCGATTTTGAAAAATGATACCATGTGATACGTAACGATTTCTCATGACAGCGCGAGTGTCAATAGGGAAAACTTATATAAAAACAAATTATGTACCTGGAAATGGGGGATTTTGAAAACTGTTTTAACCTTCACTGTTCACTGTTTGTTCTGTCTTTTCTTTTATGTCCTTGTTAATTTTTATATGAACGAATGAATTAAATGATTTGCCTTCATTTACTTTTGCGTTTCTTTCTTCCGTAACTATGTTTGTCGAATGTTTCGTCTGAAAAATACTATTCTATTTTGTTTTTTGGGTTCGAAAGTTTTATTTATTTATTTCCTTTTGAATGGAATATTAAATTAATGAAATTGAAAAAAAATGACTCGCAACTAGTCCGATCACTTCAGATCCAAGGTTCTATGGGGCCTTTGGGAGAGGCCTATGTCACTTTACCTATGTTTGTTGAATGCTTTAATCTCCGGACTAAGTCCATGGGAACTACCGAATTCGTTTTCGCCATCGATTAGGTAAATGCAACCTCTTTGGTCTATTTTGGGTATATATCAGAAAGAAGGCTAGGTTGCATATATTTATTGATAATAGAGAACCATTAGAGAACACAAACAAAGCAATAGGAGTTTTGGCGGGAACGAGTTAACAACATGTCGTGCTGCAGTTTTATTTTCATGAAACTTAGATGTAACCCGAGTTGAATTGTATAATTCTGGTGGAATGTTATTCAATTTAGTTCTGTGAAAGTGCACAAGTGTAGTGAAAGTAAAAATCAGTGTCAAACATGCAGTTTTCTCGTTGCCTCCAAATCTCCTATTAAGGTTATGGTAAACTTGCCACCGCTTTACTATAGCCCCTGACTTGACGGACTATGGCGACTTTGACTGTATTGAAACACTTTAGGCCCAATATGAAAAATCGGGTCATAATTTGATGCAAAATATAACTTGACACTGGCTAAATGCACACGTGCGAAGCCATAATAAAAGAAAAAAAAAAAAAAAAAAAAACAAAGCAATGAATACCAAGTTGATCGATATTGCAACACATGGTACAGTTTTACTGATGTTATAAAAATTAAGGCCAATAGTTGTGAGTTGACCTCGTGGATACATGGAGAGGTCACGATGGTGAAATTGAGATTGATTGTTGGAGAAAATTTAAGGGAATTGGTACCTTAAATCAACATTCTTTATATGAAAAGTTATTGGACTATTAAAAAGATTTTTATACCCCAATTCATTAAAATTGGTTTCGTTGTTTAAACGTAACAGACAGACAAAAGAGTTTTAATGTTTTTTTAAGTTTTAAGCCTTCATCATGATTTTAGCTATATAACACGTTCACGACTGAACATAGGCATCCCCCAAACACTTCCGATCGGTCGCATGCCCGATCCATTAACGACCAGTTGGCACACTGGTCACCATACCAGACTGCCAAACACAGGTTGCGGGTTCGATTCACGCCTCAGACAAGTATTTATGCTTAGATATTTGTCTGTGGTCTGATTGTTTCTACGTATTATAAGTATATATTTACAAAAGAAAAGTATATAAGTAGTATATCCGTTGTCTAGCACCCATAACACAAGTCTAGTTACTTAGCTTGGGGTTAGATGGCGATGTGTGGAATATCCTGCAATATTAATATTTTATTATTTACTTAAACGTATATAGATACATATAGTTTATAGTTTCTTATTTTGGTCTTTCAGGAAGAGACTAAAATAGAGAAGCTGCTGTATAAGAAGACGCTCTCTCACGACATGGACTCGAAGCTGCGCGAGAGTCGAGACTCCGGTGTGGATGTGGATCGAGGACCGTCAGCCGAGGCCTGGTACAAGGGGCAGTCGTCACCTGAGCTGTCTAACTCGCATAGTCGACAGAATAGTGAGGTGAGCAGCAGATAGGGTGAAATCAGTTGCCTGAGTTTGTCTTTCCTGATATGTACAAAGAACAATCAGAGAATGGGGTTAGATAATACGACCCCTAGTTTAAGGTAATGGTGCTCTTAACTTACTTAAAACTTTCTTTTTATTGCTCGTAGTGGTGGAGAGTATTTGTCCACAGCTTTAAGATTTTAAAAGATCAAAACCACCAGCAACACGGATTTAATCATCGACACCTGTTACTTTGCGTATTAAATTCATAGTAACAATGAATCAAGACAAACAAACATCGCGACAGAAATGTCGTGTCGTCATGACTAACAGACTGAAACAGTTTCAGGAGATAATGTGCTGATAATTGTAGCAACTGATTCACACCTCGATGTGAATAATAGTTGGTTGACGGGGAACATTTTCGATTAGTAGTTCTGTTAGATGAGTAAGATTATTAGTTTTTTTTAGGTTTTTGCATAGTAGGTAAGTAGGTAATCTACACTAACAAGAGGAAAGTTTTTTTTGTTTGTAACGAATAGGTTCTGAAACCACTGACCCTCGGGATCGGAACTTACGCAAGAGAAACCGAAGAGCGCTGCTAGTTATCTTCTCTTATATATAAAAATGAATCGCAAAATGTGTTGGTAAGCGCATAACTGAACAACGCCTGGACCAATTTGGCCAATTCTTATTTTGGTCTGTTTGTTATTATCAGGAGAAGGTTCTTATGAAATAAAAAATTAAGAAATTTGCGCAGAAAATTATTACGCGGGTGAAACCGCAGAGCGTAGCTAGTATTATATAGCGGAAAGGTTTTTGTTTTTTTGTAACGAATAATCTCCGAAACAACTGGACAGATTTCGATGAAACTTGTGTGAAGATATATTGATTAATTGGGAGTTACATAGGCTACTTTTATTCCTAAAGATTGAGCTATGGAGGGCGCCATATTGATTCACAATTGGAAGGATCGAGACAGCCTCGCTAAATCTATCAAAGTCGCGTCTCTTAGGTCGAGCGACTAATCTTGCCCGTTTTACTTCAAAAATCCGACTTCAGTTATTCATATTACTAAATTCATTGAAAAGAAACCTTTTGTTTCATTGTTATAAGAAATACCATCTCGTTACGTCCATTCACTCGACACAATTGAATTGAGAAATGTTATTTTTGAACGTTATTGCTAAATTCATATATGCAATTTTACTTAATATACGGTAACGACCTTGTTACACAGGCTACTGAATAGTTACTACCGGCACCGGTCGCCTTCGTTGGTGAACAATTGTTGATTGTTACGAATGTGTTTTGTTTTATTCAAAAGTGCTGAGATGGAATTGTAGGTGAGATTTTTACCGACATTTTGGTGTGACTTTTAGCCAAAAAATCCCTATAGTTTTGAAGTTATTCTAAAGCTAAGCATTAAAACTACCATATCTTTGAAATGACAAGGAATTTTCGTCTCGAATTACCCCAAAATATGGGTAAAGATCTCACTTACAATTTCTATTTGAGCACCTTTGAGAAAAACAAAACATTTTCGTTACAATCAACAATGTTAGTTGTAAGCGGGTATTTATGGCGCGTTGCGTTTGGCTGCATAAATAGCCTTAAGTGAATTGTGTAAAGGGGTAGTTATGTATGAGTATGGATCCTGGCATTAGAAAATGAAAAAAAAAAAACGAAACATAGGGGCATAGTCATGGCAGTTATAAGTTTTATGATACAAAAATATTTGTAGTAGTGTCATTCATTATCCAGGTTGGAAACAGTAGACTACGTTTATATGGAGAGAGCCTCCGGTACCCTTTCACCTTAACCCAAACTAATACAATGTCCGTAGGTATTTTTCCATTTTTTTTTATATTTTGTAATAGGGTTACAAGGGCTTTCTTTACACACTGTATAAATTATTTAACTTACCTATAATATTTATTGAGAAAGTTAATAAACTCCCACGCAACCGATGACAAAGTTCAACAAAGTTATCAATACTAACGGTTTTTCCTTGAACTAATAGAAAACGTATGAGTTTACAAAGACACTAGCGCCACCGTCAAGTGATCGAGTAACATGGTATGTGGAACTGGTCTCCAAGGTGAATGTCACCTTACAAAATCTTACAAGATTATAATAATTATATAAGTTATAGAAAGTGAAACTTGGTATGTTGTTTTGGAATTATTATAACATATTAGAAACGGCTAAGTTTAATGGTTGTTAATTTTATTAGTTTTTAAGGGATAAAAATTATATGCAGCTAGTTTATTAGAATAACTATAAAAACATGATATCTCTGCATAATGACACCTGCTCTAAGTCAGTCGTCGTGACCACGGTACCTGCAAAGGGTTCGAAACATCGTAAGGTAAATTTAAAATTTTACTCATAATAAACACGAAATACCCCGTGTGGCTCTTATTACCCGCAGGTACAGTCGACTGCATAGTTGCAGCCTTCGGTAGAGTTAAAAAATTATTATTATTGGAATGTTATCATTCTAATAATGTTTGTTTGATTAATTGATGAGTTAGAGGGCTTTAAACTTCAACTAAAACAGGTGTCTAGGATCTTGCTTGTGTTGAAAATATTCTTATAACAGCCGTTTTGGAGCTCTATGGTGGGTCTGCAATTATGCAGCCGACCGTACTTACCTTATATAAAAAAATTAAACTACAAGGTCTAAGACTCTGTAACTTGTAAGGTAGGTAAGACTCTGTAACTTCGCATGGAGGTTCTATCAAAAGGGTAAAAAAGGCTAATAAAGTTTGTAGTTTGCAGTAACTATTATGTATTCTGGTATTTGTAGGAAATAAATATCACTTTTAAAAAGGCAATAACGCGGGTCAAACCTCAAGGCGCAGCTAGTACTATTACAAAAACATAACCCTCCCTTTTGGTTTCACCATAGTCGGGTTAAAACAAAGCTTTAAGAAATAAAGAAAACATTTATTTGGACAAGCACACGACAGAAGACAGAATTGGAGTCCTGGAATATCACGTAGGCTTCGGTTTATCCCGAAAGTCTTAGAGGATCGGGTTTTTTACCTAGCCTGTTGTGTCTCGTGGCTGGGCAAAGGCCTCCCCCATCGGGATTAAGGGGGAGAAAACCTAGTGCACAGAACATAATAAAAATTTGAGAGGTGTCAAGGGACACCCGGATAGAACGAAGTTTCTTTCGATCAAAAAGTGTCGTTACAACTTTTGGTCTTATTTTTTCCGTCTAGCCTCCTTTCTCAACGCGCGATAAGGAACAACATTCCAAAAAAAAAATTTAAGAGAATACAGAAGAAACATACACATGCATTATAACCCTACCAACGCCATAACATGCAGTTACAACTGCAATGCCGACATTCCTAACAAATTCCCTATCAACTCCCGCCTGAGCCGATCGTGATGTAATTTGTTCGTGAGGGACAACACACGCGCGCCCGCGTGCCGCCGTGAGGGTCCGGGATACGATTCCTGTCTGTGGAAATTACATGTGATCTCCGGGTTATGGTGGAATTCTTCGATTTGAACAAATAATAACTAATTTAAGTACTCTCGGTTATTTTTGATTGGTTCCTCGCACGTCGACGTTCTTTATAACCTTTTCTTACCGTGTTTTGAAGTGAAAACTTCTTTAGCGGCGTTGAGCACTTTTTCTGTAATGGGTATAAAATCTTAAACTCGCGTCAGGACACGTGACCTGATCGAAAAAGCGTAAGACGGATGGAGAGTAGACAGCTATAGTTTTAAAGAGTTAAATTTTTAATGTAATATAAATTGTCATGTTTGTGTACGATAGCGCAATAGGTAAATGAATATTGTATTCTACCACATAAATGATAGTACTTTTATACTGATAAAGCAATTGGTGCAAAATTATTCCCTAACCATTCCAAAATATCAAACATGCTCAACGTTAATAATCAAGTTTTCACTTCTGCCGGCACTCCCGGAGTGCAACCCGTCTTTTTTTTTTATGGAGTTCGATAATCCGACACTTTTACAAGCGTCTTGTTCACGGAACAAAATCAAAAACATGTTAGGTAAATAACTTGAATTAAGTAGGGACCTAGTATAGTCTTACAAAAGCAGCGCGAAAAACTTTCGGTAAGTATAAATAATAAAAACCCTTAAAATCTAAAACATGAAATGACCTTGAAAGCCAAAATACATTATTGACAATAAATTCACGTTTAAACCTTATTTTTGACTATCCACACAATGGCACAAAGGTCACCATGCCGGACTGTCAAACACAGGGTTACGGGTTCGATTCCCGCCACAGACAAGTATTTATTTATGCTTAGATATTAGTCTGTGGGCTGGCTGTTTCTATGTATTATAAGTATATATTTTCAAAAGAGAAGTATATAAGTAGTATATCCGTTGTCTAGCACCCATAAAACAAGTCTAGTTACTTAACTTGGGGCTAGATGGCGATTTGTGGAATGTCCTGCAATTTTATATATTTATTTTAGTAATTTTTTTATGTGGAATTTCTACGCAAATCACCCGTCCACGTAACATACAGACGGTGTTTAAAATTCCCATGCAAAAGGTATTTACGCTAATCAATTACCAAGAAACAAAGTAAGAAATCTCAATAAGGAGTGTAATGCCTTCAATAAATAGCTTGCAAAGATATACGCAGTGTTCCTATTCAATGGACGAAGCTTGGGTAGAACTCCTGTCGGGATGTGTACACTTCACAATGGTTGGTTATTTTCTTCAAGTAATGGCTACGCACGACTTTTGCATATAGCCAGTGTTGAGTAGTGATATCTCTCATCAAGTCATAGAATTAGTAGTATATGCGATTTCTATGCATCAAAATAATAGATTAAAATTTGTCAAGTAGCTCTATCAGTCTTTCGGCCAAGCTGTGGGATTACATTACCTGAACCGGGTCGAAAAGTTTTGGGACAATAAATTATAATAGCGGTGTATATCAGTCTCCTTACATTCGTGCACTTTCAATGACCTAAATTAGATAAAATTACACAAAGTCAAAGTCTAAATTCTTTATTTCTTTTGGATACTTAATACCTAGGCACAAGATCACTTAGCGACATCTTAAAAACTAAGTTAGGATGTGTGCCTTCGGAACGCGCCCACCAATGAGAAGAAGGCACAAGAAACTCAGGGGGGTTTTTTTTTTCATGTGATCACGCTCACAAAGGTCAATTTTACAAATATTTGAAAGTATTATTTGAAATGGAGCAATTAAAGTAACACAAGAATTAACACTAATTTATAGAAATTGAAATACCGAGTACGGGTTTGGTAGGGTTGTAACTATACCTACCTATCTAAGTCAAATACTGAAGTTAACTTAAACTTTAAAATTATGCTTAAATTAACAATTAATTATTGAACGTCTGACGGCAGACATAGCTGTTGTTAAGTACCTATTTTTTCCAATATTACATAACATCTGTAGGTTTTACATCCGAAAAACACATTCAATTAATGATTTGTGATTTCTTTTGCTTTCTTCTCTCTTGTACGAAAACTAATTGCACATGAGTATTTAGTATTTACTCATGTGCTAATTGCTCGGATTTTTGTCAGTGACCCTGTTAAATTCAAACTATTTTGTTTTCCATGTAGTATGCAGGTGCGAAATAGCGGGCAAATGGCCACAGACCTTAAAAGCCTAAAACAATATGCAGTAAAAACCATAGGCAAACTACGTCGCTACTTAAGAATGTTGTCTATCACCTGCCTTCTAAAGGTCTATGGCCATGTAGAATTCGGCACCACCTCCTCCCAATATAGTGATGCAAGCTTTCAACCCATCTAGTATCGACAAAATAGGCAACCAGACAGACGGGAAGCGAAGGGAAGACGGTCGATGTTTTTTCGAACAACTTCTAACTAACTATCGACAACACTGTTAATTCTAACTATCGATATCGATAAAAAATATGCAGGTGGAACTGTAGTTTGTATTTAATTTGTTAGAAATATTATGACGTGAAACTTATATGATGATGAACTACATAGATACATACTTTATTGCACGCACAAATAACAATGTATCAAATAAAAAAATGTTTGTCTGTAAAGTCGGTTTACGGACGATAATTTTACGTTATAACGTCATAAGAAAACATTGATGACATAATACGTTGTTATGGTTACCTCTTAAGTCAATAGAACCTGACACATTACCATTTTGCATACTTCAATACGTTGCTATGGTTACCTTGTCAATAACGGAACGTAAGCGATGACGTCACACTTTTTTGCGAGTGCATTCATATTTATAAGACGTTATCACGTGAAAAATATAAAATCTAGGTGGCACAAGGAGCCATATCGATTAAGAGCGAACTAGTTGTGTTTCGTAGTCTCCAGCTATCTACAAAACTAATTTCATCACAATCAGTTTAGTACTTTTTGCATGAAGAGCTCACAAACTGACATAAACTTTCGCATTTTTAATATTAATAGGATTGGTATTGATTTCATTAGCGGTAAAAATATCTGTACTGGTTTTTATTTGTTTACGATATTTTTTATCTCATAGCAATTCGTTTTATAATGTACTTGATAAAATAATCTATAACAAGTAGGCTACTTGCAATATAAAGGAAGCCTATCTTTTGCACTACTTTTTCAACGTACCTAACATAATTTAAATGAAAATATTATTGCTTTTTATTGCTGATATTTTCATTTTTACATACCTATTTTATTAAGTAAACAGATTATCAGTAATTTAAACAATTAAATGACCATAAAAATTATTTGAATATTATCGACTATTTCATAATAGGCTATCGATAATTGTCTTAAGTAAATTATCGACAGTGGCAATCACTATGCAAACTAGTTGAAAGTCAAGCAATCTGTCCATCAAATGGATGTGCACATTTTTCTGTTTCTTGTTGGTGTCTTGATTAATTATTCATTGGACAGGACAGATTAATACGGTAACGTTAGAAAAATGTACCTTTTCTAGATTTTTGTGTTTGATGGGAAGGTTTAAAATGCTAAAATCTAGCTTGAACTGTAGTTTCCGTGGGAAATATTTATTAGATATTCTATGAAACAAGCTATATTTATCACAAACTTGTTCAACCTACATTAATATTATAAAGAGGAAAGATTTTTTGGCTTCGAAACTACAGAACTGATTTTAATGAAACTTGGTATGAGGATAGATTGATTCACTTGTTATCCCGATATTCGCATAGGATCGGGATTTGCGGATGAAACATTGAGGTGATGCTTGTAGATAATAAAAAAAATAGGTACGTGTACTTAAGTACGCGCGTGAGAAGTTCTAGAAGTTTTACGTATGTCTGTCTGTCCGTGCGACCGTCCGTCTGATATTTATTTCGCGGACAGCGTCAACCTGTAACTTTAGTGCTACATTGATGCATATTAAAATTTCACTCTCGTAGCTTCGACCTCTTTTAGTTTTGGGTTACGCAGCTGCAACGTATAACGTTTGTGTTACAGATGCGCGCGCATCTTAAAATTTTACTTAAAACACTCTCATCATTTTTTATAACGCACCTAAGGAAGTATAACTTCAATAAATTAGGTAAGCAATGATTTATCTCGCTTATGTGACAAAGAATTAATTCACTTAGGACACGTGTTTATAAAATGGAAATCGTGTCTGTATCATCTATTATCTAAGTCCTAGATACAAAGTAAACAAAGACTAAACCTAGATATCAAGTGTAAACTAGATTGTCGACAAGTAACACGATATTATTGTTACTTACTGTCTTATGTCTACAAATATTTTATTACACTATTGCGAAATTATTGGAACGAAGTTCCTTATCGCGCGTTGCGAAAGGGGGCTACACGGAAAAAATTAAGGCCCAAAGTTGTAACGACACTTTTTGATTTTATTACAATTCCTTCACTAATTAGTCGAAAGGAACTTTGTTTCATCCGGGTGTCCCTTGACACCTCTCAAGTTTTTTTATTATGTTATGTGCAGTAGGTTTATGGGGGAGGCCTTAGCCCAGCGACGAGTCACAACAGGCCAGGTAAAAAAAAACCGATCCAGTGGGAATTTCGATGTAAAACGAAGCCTACGTGATATTCCAGGACTCCAACTATCTACACACATTAAGTTTTATAGCAATCGATAGTTTTGTGTGAAAAAGGTAACAAATGTACATTTTATAATGCCAAACACAGGGTTCGATTCCCGTCTCGGACAAGTATTTATGCTTAGATATTTGTCTGTGGTCTGGTTGTTTCTATGTATTATAAGTAGTACCTGGATGACCGAGCTTTGCTCGGTATTTTTTTTTTGTTTTTACTTAGTCTAACCTCAAAGCAAACACTCATTGACTTCGTGTTACTTAACAACGTCATCTGCTGGAATAACTTTATTGCTCACAAAAATAGTATTAGTAGTTCGCCAATAGATGTCAGGAAGAGTCATATTTTGCAGATAAAAAAAAAGTAAGTTTCGATAAAACACGAATAAAATGACATTTTCTAAAAAAAAATGATTCTTAGCTAGATCGATTTATCGCCCCCGAAACCCCCTATATACTAAATTTCATGAAAATCGTTGGAGCCGATTCCGAGATTCCAATTATATGTATATATACTAGCTGCGTCCCGCGGTTTCACCCGCGTAAGTCCCGATCCCGTGGGAATTTCGAGATAAAAAGTAGCCTATGTGTTAATCCAGGTCTCCAGCTATCTACATACCGAGTTTCATTGCAATCGGTCCAGCCGTTCTCGAGTTTGAGTTAGTTTGGGGCTAGATGGCGATTTGTGGAATGTCCTGCAATATTTATTTATTTATTTTAAAAATATCATCAAAATCATATACATATACAACGAAGTTATGCACGAACAGCCATAAATCCTTTTTTGAAGTTGGTTAAAAATTGATGCTATTTCATGAATTTTGGCCGTAAAAATTAAATTATTAACTTGATAGATCTCTACCCGTTCCTGAAAAAATCGTTGGTGACAGCCAGACTGACAATAGAGTGATCTTATAAGTGTTTCTTCTTTTACCTTTTGAGGTAGGTACGGAGCCCTAAAAATTCTCGTAAATTGTTAACCAATTGTTATGGTTTGTTACTTAGTTATGTTGATCTAGTAGTATGGTATGCAACATGTTAGCTAAAATTGATCTGTATATTGTTATTATTGTAATACGTATTAATTTTATTTAACACTAGCTACGCCCCGCGGTTTCACCCGCGTAAATATTTTCTGCGCAGCTTTCTTAATTTTTTATTTCATAAGAACCTTCTCTTATTTTTCTAATATTTTTGTTTGTTCTGCGACTAGACGAACATTTAAATATTTTGTTCTAGTTAAGTTCTCATGTAAGTGACAGTAATGTATTTTTTGAGAATAAAGATCTTTAAACCTAAACCTAAAAATAGTGAAACATTTCACAAACCTTGCTTTCAGTCATAGCGTATACCATTTACAGTCATCACCAAATATGGATGTATATAAAAATATACTACTTTATATAATATATGACAGTATCGTACGTGAACGAGTTATGTAATAGCCACATTGTGGGAAAATATAGACTCTTACAAGTATTTTGTACATGTATTCAATGGAAATTTTACAGGGTTTTTACTTGGAAGTATTGAGGTTTATGGTAGATTTAATGTTTGCACTTCTGCTTTCGTTTACATTGCTATGTTCTTTTTAAGAATTTTTTGGTGCTTACTATGGGAGACCTAGCGAGGTATATAATTAAAAGATGTTCTGAGAGAAGAATACGTATGTTTAATTTACTTGTTGCTTACGGACTATAAGTATAGTGTATGTGTAGTAGTATAGATGTATAAGTAGGTAGGTAATACACTGACAAATTAAAAAGCTTTTAATATGATTATTATAATACAAAAATTAAATTTAAAAAAAAATGGATAAGCTTAATAAAAAAAAATGATTTTTTTGCAATTAATTCTAATTTAATCCAATACCGACGCCTGTGACGCGGTGGGAGAAAAACTGTCTGTTGCCCGCGACTTCGTACGTGTGGTAGTTTTGTTTTATATACTAAAACCTTCCTCCTAAATCACTCTATCTAATAATAAAACCTCATCAAAATCCGTTGATTAGTTTTGAAGATCTAAGCATACATAGGGACAGACAGCGGGAAGCGACTTTGTTATCATATGTAGTGATTTTCTTCATATTACAAAGTTTAATTAAAATCAATTTTCCATAGAATATTAGAAAATAATTTGAGGTTTAGCAATATTTACTCAATGCCTTACATAAACCACAGAAATACTTAGAAAGCCTAAGTTAATCCCGTGTTATCGACCATCACAAATTGCTGACTGCGGCTTGAACAAGACTAGTCGCCTTTCTGGTCTAATCACACAGTTTGTATTGAGAAAGTGTAAGACTCTGCGGCTTTTTATTGGTTGTTATAATATATTAGATAATTTACCTGATTTGTATAACGAACTAGCTTTTACCCGCTGCTTCGTTCGCATAGGAGTTGATTTTTAAAATATGCTTTCTCATCAGATGCCTACGTCATACAAAGAACACCCTCCAAGTTTCAGGTCTCTACGATCAGCGGTTTAGGCTGTGCGTTGATCCGTCAGTCAGTGACTGACTGTCAGTCAGTCATTGACGGATCGTGACGGGTCAGGACAAAACATTCTATATGTATACTAGGTTTTGCCCGCGACTTCATCCGCGTATAAGTCAAAAAATAGGACCACTTTTGAAGAATACTCTTTTTAAACAAACAAAGAATCATCTTAAGAGGTCTCTAAACAAATTAATAAAGAACTTCCTCGGTATAAAATTGTCAAAAACAAGTAATTCACAGAGTAATCTCTCAATTTGCATCACAGATGTAATTTACATGAACTTAGACCAGAAAGCACGATCAGAACCAGCAATCAAGTAGAAAGTCGCGATTATTTTGTCAGACTTAACATCTGTCCATCTGCCTGTCTGTCTGTCCGTCTGTCCGTCGAGTGAGTGTGGTAATTTGCGCTTTTAAAATTAAACTACGTACTTGGGAATTAAATTGTGTTTTCAAAAGAGTGAATACAGAGAAAATATAAAACAAGGGTTCCTTTTTTACTTTTTGAGGTACCATAAACCGGAACCATAAAAGTATTCTTAAAGTTATCTGGTAACCATAGCACAAGCATCAGCTTGAGGCTAGATGGTGCTGGGTCCAAGTCGTACAATATTTATTTTCATTGAAAATTTTAAAAGGATGTCTTATGTGACCCGCACGCAGGAACTCCTTCGATCATGCGATTTAATGAATTTGCAACATATTGCTTAGCACTAAGAATCGCGTGGTTGCAACTTAGCAGTGTTACTCTATAAATATTTAATTGACGAATTATGAGTATTATTATATTGGCATCTTTGGCACAAATAGCTGAATAATATGACCTACATTTACAATCAAATTGGGTTAGTAATAAATCTTGTATAACGGGTTAGCCAGACTATAATTTATTACGAAGATAATTAGATGTCTGAATTTTTCTTCTAATTGGAACAAATAGGTAGATTTTTAAGGTCATTTATCCCAGATCGTAAATCATCGGTTTTTAAATAATTTATAATCTTTTTTTTTATAGTTTCTGAAAACGCGAGATCCATTGCCTGAATGATAAAGGCGTGAATTCTGGTTTTGATTATGTGAAAAGTGTCACGTTCCACTCACGTTCTGTTGGCATGGCAAGTAAACATAGCAAAGTAGTCATGTTACGGGAACGTGAGTGTTATTGACAAGGTAAAACGTATTATCGTTGCTAAGGTTACCATCTGTGTTTTATTTTAACGTTATTACGTAAAATTATTGTCCGTAAACCGACTTTACAACATTTTTTTATCAAGTTACTGAATTATTAGCCTACAGCAGCATTTCCTATTCTAACCTAATATTTGCTAACTTTTGTATCAAACCATCAATGGCCATTATCATGTCAAACTACCTCCATTTTGTTTTAGATTTCATAACGTAATCGCCATAGATTATCACGTTACGTCACAATTCACGAACATAACTATTTCTTACTCTGGGCTTGCTCTAATTCTGTTACTTAAACAATGTTATCTAAATTATGAAATCGATTCGTGATCGAGATGACTTGGATTACTTCTGGGTACAAGTCTTAATATAAATAAATACTGAAGGACATTTCACACATCGCCATCTAGCCCCAAGCTAAGTAACTAGACTTGTGTTATGGGTGCTAGACAACGGATATACTACTTATATACTTTTCTTTTGTAAATATATACTTATAATACATAGACACAACCAGACCACAGACAAATATCTAAGCATAAATGCCTGAGGCGGGAATCGGACCCACGACCCTGTGTTTGGCAGTCCGACATGGTGACCATTGTGGCAACTGGGTCGTCAAATATTACAACTAACTTATCAATTATGGCTAAAATGATTATGTTTTCGTATTCTGATGGATATAATCATTTATTATTAACGATTGGATGAGATTTTACACATGATTATATTTTTACTACAATTTAAAACAGAATATTAACCATAATTTTGTTTTTATTTTATGAAGCATAATATTTCGATGCTGTTACGAGTACAAGCACCATTGGTACATGGTGAATATCCTGTTTTAAATAACTTACTGTAACCATTGACTTGCTACTGCAACCATAGTGAGTAATGTGCGGACGCTTCTAAAGATATTCCGCTTAATTAAGGTAACCCCGCGGATATTGCGACACCATTGCAAAGAATGTATTATTATATAAGTATATTCTTAAATATATATTCACAAGGCAGTAAAAAAAGGTTATTAGGTAGATGTTATATACTTCATTGCGCTAATTTCCGTTCGCGATGTACATGACATAATATTATGTATTCTTAGCTTAGAAATTATGTACTACGGGTATCTATTAATTTAACAAAATGAAGCATTATTTGTCCTGTGGATTCAAAATGACAGTCTAGACTTGGTATTTAAATACAAAGTAATATTTCTATTGAAAACGTTTTTAGTTTTAACTAAAATACATAGGTACTTAATAATATTTGTATGTTAAAAATTAACTTTTAAAGGCAAGGAATGTTTGTGTCTTCCGGAAGTCACTTTAGTTTGGAATGTCAGACTTATTAACAAATGTTACCAACTAATTTTTAAACAATATCAGTAGCTGAGTGTATCTGTGTACCGCTCAATACTACTGAACCGATTTTAATGAATAAATCTGGATAATACTGCTGAATCGATTTTGATAAATGAATCTGGACAACTATGATAGTGAACCGACTTCAAACAATAAGGTATTTTCAATTCGTCGCGTTTTTAAATTTCATAGTAAAATTGTACTTATATTTTAACTAAGTACTATTCGCTATAAAATAGATATTAGGTTCATATTGTTGTTGATTTCACTGTCATTATAAAATACCTATTGGAATTTTAATTTTAATACTAAGGTAGTTTTTTTTAAATACAAAATTAGCCTCAGGTTATAATCATAAAAGCATTCGATTGGTGTCACAACCTTCACCTTTATATGAATATTTGGTGCGTCTTTGTGTGATGTGATCACTGATTATATTTAAACTAACTTTATTCTATGATTTTAACATTAGTAGCATAATAATGTCATTTTAATTAAGACGTTCCTTTAGTTTTTTTAATTCCAGAATATGATTACTTTTTGTTTTTATATTACCCGCGAATTACAACTCACTGGAGTTTTTGTTGCACCTTTATAAATAATATTGTAAAGTTATTTATGCTCCCGTCGAAATAATAGTTTTTTTAAAAGTAATCATCATTTTTCTGTTCATTAACTCGCACGATTGGTCAATTTTTCTTGAAAATTGAATTGAATTTTTCTTGGTTGCAAAATAAACAGTTTGTTTTTCTCAGTCCAACTCTTTTCCAGCAATGTCCGATGTCTTCGATGTCGAAATGATAATAATAATATATCGAGATGAAATGACCCTATAAATAAAGCAAGCGATATACTTTAACGATATAGGGTAACAAAGTGAATCACTTTGCTATTGCCAAACAATTCTATCTACCTATGAAATTGTTATTTTTATTGCCGAACACTTTATTTTATGGTCTCGTAAAATTAATATTATTTTGCTACGCTATCTCTTAGTAATCTTTGCGTAAATGTAACGTTCAAAATGACACAAAATGATAAATAAACATACTTATATAGGAGGACATTCACACATCTAGCGACATCCAGCCCAAATCAAAGCAACCAGGCTTATATTATGGTGGTCGGACAACGGAATGAATACTTTACAGCGTGTTAAAAACCCACATAGGTAATTGTCGGTTCAGGACATTTCTAAATCATATAGCAAAATTTAACATGACAATAAAATAATTAATTATGTATTTCAATTTATAGTTCACGCCTACGTATTTTAGAGAAACCTCTACGCATAAGTGACTAGATAATACTTCAATCAAACTAATTTAAAAGTCCTAATAAAATCTCTGAGATAATTTTTACTTAAAAGCGTGGGTTTTGATTGATGATCTTTGGTTGCGTTTGCGCATGACACTAGTGACGTAGGCGTGTGCTTACATTGTCTTTAGACGTACGTGGTTTGTTTGGGACATTGACGGTGATTTATTGATTTTAGTGATCAGTGATAGCGAACGAAGATTATACGATCGGTCGATATAGCTCGCTGAACCCGTTAAATCTGCTGATCAAACAGTCACTACGTGGGTAACTTAATTCAAAAAAGTGTGGCAATTTTCTAATCTCAAGGTCTTCCAAACGATCGCATATAATATTGGTAAGAAGAATTGCACACTAAAACTTGTCCGAACGTACGAGATACAGAACAGAATTTTGTTAGTTGTTTATGTATCTCTTTTTAGATAATAAACAAAGAAATAATATAATGTGTTATTATAATTTAAAAATAAAAACTTAAATAAATTAATAACATTTAATAAAAAAAAATAAGTAGTTCCTTTCCAATTAAATAATTTAATTATTAATAAAATAATAAAATACATAATATTATTTATTAACGACAAAGTCTATAACATAAACTGCCCCCTTAGACAAGATTGCTTTCTATTAGCGATATCGCCAATAATTGATAGATTTAATTGTATGAAATTGACATAAAGCATTGTATAAAATTTGAATATAAGATGAAACTTATTATTCATTTTTTATCTCTAACGCAAGACAACGTGACTTTTTGTTGGCTTATGTCGAATTTTTTCCAAAAAAAAAACAACAAAAAAGTCTGTCGATTGGCGATATCGCTAATAGAAAGCAATCTTGTCTAAGGGGGCTGAACTATTTATATGATTGCATATAATACATATTTATATGATAATCTTGCAAAGAGTTCCCAACTCAGCGTAAAACTAGATATAGATTGATATTGTCGACCTAGTTGGTACAATGGTCACCATGCCGGACTGTCAAACACAGGGTTGCGGGTTCGATTCCCGCCTCAGGCAAGTATTTATGTTTAGATATTTGTCTGTGGTCTGGTTGTTTCTATGTATTATAAGTATACATTTACAAAAGAAAAAGTATATAAGTAGTATATCCGTTGTCTAGCACCCATAACACAAGTCTAGTGACTTAGCTTGGGGCTAGATGGCGATATGTTGAATGTCCTGCAATATATATTATTTTTTTATAGATACTTACTAGCTGCGCCCCGCGGCTTCACCCGCGTAAGTCCCGATCCCGTGGGAATATCGGGATAAAAAGTAGCCTATGTGTTAATCCGGGTCTCCAGCTATCTAGATAACGAGTTTCATTGCAATCGTTCTAGTAGTTTTTGCGTGAAGGAGTAACAAACATACACACACACACACACACACATTACATTATGTTCTTATTATGCAGATATTGCAAGGTTCAACCAATCCCAATAACGAAGTGTATCTAATTCGCTAACCATCGCTAAATTTTCACAAGAAAACCTGACAATATCATTGTTCAGTTATTACGGTATAAGACATAATGATCTTAAACAATTTGCTTATAAAATGCAATGATATTTCGCCATTAGATTTGAGTAAATGTTGTTTATTTACTATGTACTTGTAGATTAACCTATTTAACTAATGTGGTCGCAATTTATTATGGTTTTTAACCGATTTAAAAAGAAGGAGATTCTTTATTTTATTGGATTGTATAATTTTGTATGCCCTGACCGAAAGGGCATTATTTCGTTGTTTACGAACCGATTTTTTTATTTTAAATACAAAATCTAGCAGATTCGTTTGAGTTCGAAACCGGCGCAGAACAACAACGTTCTGAAAAATATTTTTATTTATTTACTAGCTGCGCCCCGCGGTTTCACCCGCGTAAGTCCCGATCCCGTAGGAATTGATAGGGTTTTCCCGGAAATTATTCGATTTTTTTCTCGCCTTTTAAACCTTCCCTAGACCTCTACGAACATTTCAAGACTAAGATAAGATAAATCCGTTCAGCCGTTCTCAAGTTTTAGTGAGACTAACGAACAGCAATTCATTTTTATATATAAGATAGATATCATTTCCCACACGAGATTTCAGCGTGCGAGTTGCACATAATTTGAGAGGGTATGAGAGTAAATTTCTTTCTGTATAATATATTGCCTACATACAAATCCCTATATTGTTTTGTATATGCGAGTCATCGTGTTTATTATTTAGATTTGTGCATATATTATTATTGATTGTCTACTTCGGAAGACGGTAGTTGTCCATTATATGTTAATTCATAATTAGACGATCATTAGATCATTGTTTTGTTTGTGAGTGGTAGTCAGTTACTTATGGAGATTCGTTATTATATGGGTGGCGCTTAGTTGAATAGTTTCATACACATCCTAACTTAGTTTTTAAGACGTTTTCAAGTGGTCTATGTACAATTGTATTAAGCATCCAAAGAAATAAAAAATATTGAGTTTGAGTTTGAATTTCTTACGAACTCTGAACTATTTTTGCTTTTTCAGTACTAAAAATCATTTTGATTATAAAAAATTAGCAAGTTTAATTGTTTAGCTAACATTTTATTCTTGCTATAACTTTTGGAAAAATAGTAAGTATATTTTGATTCCTCAAATTCGTCAAATTTAAGCCGTAGGTATATGGGACGAGTGAAAGGGTCGCTCGCGATATTCGTGCGAATCAACTACTAACCCAGTCAATTGCCAGAAGAATAATATGGGCATAACCCTTAGTTGATTAATTGACAAATACAACATTTCTGTATTTATGATGTGCGAGTAAATTCGTGCGAATCAACTACTAACCCAGTCGATTGCTTGAAGAATACTATGTGCATTGTGCATAGGCCTTAGTATATTAGTGGGCAAACACAACATTTCGGTACTTATTTACAACGTGCGAGTAGATTCGTGCGAATCAACTACAAACCCCAATAAATTGCCTAAACGACAATAAGCAAAAATTTCTATATTTACAAGACAACTGATTGCATTTACATTGTTACTTTGAAATCTAGATTTTAATTAATTACAAATAAGCACAACACTATTTCATTTAGATCAAATATTCCAATAATAGTCCATATTCTCAATTAAAATAAGGGTTAATTTTGATTAATCCAATTATTATGTTAGTGTTATTCTAAAATGTAGCTTATTTTAAGTGTGTTAAGGTAAGTTTTCATTGATGTATAAGATGTTTATTTGCGGTGTAGTTATCGATTGGAAACGCCTGTAATATTACACTGATGTCATTGACTTGTATCTTGTATCCATTCTTGTATTAAGTTGCATTGTATAGTACAGGCTGGTCGAAAATCTTGTATAAGGTAATTGTCCTAATAAAATCCTAGCTTTTATGGTTTTCGAACACCCTGTACAATCTGTATAAAAATGTATTTTTTTCTATGACTTTCGAACAATTAAAAATTTAGGTTTTTCAATGATTTAAGAACAGCCTGTACTGACCACTCAGTAGGTATTAATAATTCAGCCTAATCTATGATTTTCGGACAGTAAAAAATTATCTTTTTCTATTATTTAAGAAAACTCTATACTTATAGTCATAAAAAGCTAGATTTTGATTCTAATGAATGAATGAGTGTCATTTATTTGCTCGAAATATGGTACAAAAATGTCACATAAAAATATAAAAATTAAAAAATCATAAAAATAGCTAGAATAATAAATATTTTTTTAATGCAATCGTATTCCTGTTTTTTTCTCTGCATGCCTGTTGGTTCCCCTGTATTAGGTATATCACAGATTTGAGAAAGAAACAAATAATTAAATAAGAAAAAAATATGGAAATAATTATGTCGTACTATTGGCTATTATTAGTTACCATTAGTATGGTACTATGGTAACCAATAGTAACATAATTACTTTAAATGATTTTTTCTTATTTTATTATTATTACATTATTCGTATTTTTAAATTTAGTAGCCATAGTACGACATAATTATATACATGATTTTTTCTTATTATTTGTTACTTTTTTAGTCTGTGATAGAGAGTGTGTGTGTGGGAGTTGAAATCCCGCGTCAAATGAAGCTGAAAATCGAATGTTTATGAAACCGGAGCATCCTATATAATCGGTACGTAGATCTAGGTACCAAGAGCGATTCTCACAATGGAGGTCAATTCCGTAATCACTGTATTACATTGTTTTACCTTGATCAAGAATTTTTACTTGGAGAAACTGAATAGTGGGTAGTTCATTATTTGTAAACATCGTGGATTGTATTTGTTTTTCGTATCATGGCAAGACATTTACCTACTGTTAGAGCGGTTTCGCATCTACGTCTGATCCGAATCCGATTCGAACGTGTGAAAGTATGGTCCGGAGTAGTCGTAGAACTATCTCTATGGTAATTTACGATTAATATTTAATTTAGGGACGACTTAATTAAGGTCGCGGGAAGTCTTTGGGGGAGGCCTATGTTCAGCAGTGGACGTGTTGCGGCTGATATAATGATGATGATTTAATTTTGGATCAGATTCAGATTAGACGTAGTGCTCTTAGGGTGTTATAATTTAGTCTTAATAATTAAATATTTTGTATATCAAAGACCTAAGAAAGTCCTTACTGAAAAGACCGGATTTGTGTCTTAAAATGGCGGCTTTTAGGACTCTGTATCCAAACTATCCAAAGGGTAAAAACGGGGCCCAATCACTAAGACTTCTGTCTGTCTGTCTGTCACCAGGCTGTATCTCATGAACCGTGACAGCTATACTGTTGAAATTTTCACAGATGATGAATTTTTGATGCGTTGATGATTTTTGATTTTGATTCGTCATAGTAGAAATGTAACTAGTATAAACGTGTTTCGATATTGCGTAATGAACCCCTATCAACAAATACTAATGAACAGAATATAATGGTACAGAACCCTTCGTACGCGAGTCCAACTCCCACTTGACCGGTTTTTTATGGTGTTTCACAATCCTATATTTTTAATGTTTGCCAGTCGCCGTAGTCGGGTAAAAAAAGAATTTTTCATTACTCATACTCCGAAATTAGGTCTAAAGATGCCTGAAGAGCGTGTAGAAAGAAAAACTTTCAGCCCTAGGGAAAATCGCTTTCACTGACAGCTGTCATGTCAAATTATGGCTTCGCGCGGCTTGTGCAATGTGCTTGTATCAGTGTCATTACGCATTAGGAACTTTAAAAACCTAACATCTTTGGTTTAGGTAACACCAAAGAATAACAATTATGACTTCACACGGCTCATGCATACTGCCAGAGGTAGTATGGAGTATGGAGTCTCTCATTCACTCTCGTTATTATGAAGAATTTTATGTATTATTCGTAACTAGCTGCGCCCCGCGGTTTCACCCGCGTAAGTCCCGATCCCGTGGGCATATTGGGATAAAAAGTATCTAATGTCCGTCTCCTGGCTCTAAGCTACCTCCCTACCAATTTTCACCCAAATCTGTTCTGCCGTTCTTGAGTTATAACTGGTGTAACTAACACGACTTTCTTTTATATATATAGATATAGATGAAAAGCACAGTGTTTACCTCGGGTAAAAGACTCATTAAGTGCCAAACTCCGTCTCGGGACTCAATGAGTGACTTTTACACCTAGGGTTACAATGTACCAAATCGGTCCAGGCGTTTTCGAGTAATCAGCGAACAATCGAACATACATAAAAATAAAATACGCGACGATATGAGAACCTCCTTCTTTTTTGAAGTCAGTTAAAAATAAGAAAGAATCTGACACACATTACTCAATTTAAAAACTTAATTGATTCGTGAAATAATTGTTTGAAGGTCTACGGATATCCGTCCGGCAATAACATGATACCATTGTGTGAAAGTCGGTTAAATTCATTCATTATGTAATATGTATGATTATGTTGGTCAATCGATTTTATAATGTCATCGAAGTTTTTTGCATTTGTAATTAGGGATACTCAATTGGCTTATTTTTTTAGGGTTCCGTAGGTACCTCAAAAGGTAAATAAGGAACCCCTATAAGATCATTTTCTGGCCCGTCTGTTCTAAGCATCAAAATATCGGATAATTATATCGAACTGTCATATTATTATGCTATTGTATTATTTATGTATACTGTTTTCATACCTATGTTTTATAAACATAATAAATTATTTTTAAAAAATCTAACATTTTTTCAGAAAAATCAACTCAAAAACATAAAATCTTCTTATAACTCAGAAAAATCAACTAAAAACATAAAATCTTATTCTACATCAGAAAATTAACTTAAAAAGATAAAATGTTACTATAAATTCCATCAGTCAATGGCTTCATTATTTTTTTAAATACCTAAACTTTAAACGTTAATACCTAAAACTTACTATTAGTATGTTTTAACTTTACTCCAACGCCATCTACATTTAGGATTGAGAAATACAGTAAAAAACTGTTAAATTTGACTTATTATCATCAAATTTTCAAACAATTTTTTGTTTTGATATATATCACAAAAAACATTTGATATATGTAGGATATATACCATGATATATATCCTCGAACCCTGGTTCTAAGCTAGTTCCAAATAAGAACGTTGTAAGAAAACGGGCTGTACCTACGTAGTAATAGAGAGATCATGTCACTCGTCGCACATTATTTTCAAAACAGAACACTACAAAATGACCTATTTCCTTTGATTTGCCATACTATGTTTGTTTCCAGGAATTGATCTCTATTAGCAACACTATCGATTAGTACAAAAACATAGATTTTTTAAACTAACAGGTTCGATTCCTGGCTAGGGTTATAAATTTTCCAAAAATAGAATGATGCAGTTTTAGTTTTTGCTAAAATTGGAGACTCAACTTCTTTCAGCATTTTCGCTATATCTTAGAGCTTAGTTTAGGATATAGAACTGAAGGCCCATATAAAACATCCTGTAATATTCCCGATAGGTTCAATTGACGCGGGTGAAGTTGCGAGGCGTAGCTAGTAAATGAATATTTAGTTACAAATAAGTTCCCTCTTGTTATTCGATAGTTTGGCTAAAAAGATGACCGCAACAACAAGACACAAGTAACATAATAGTCCTTTTATTTGTGTTCACACTGTTGTTTAACCACATCCGCTCACTCTGTAGAGGGGAAACTTTTTTATTTTAGTTGAAAATAGTTATTCCATCTCACTCATGATTGAAAATCAGATGATTAGGTTTAAAAAATAAAATCAGGCACAAAAATTATTGCTATTATTAAGATTTAAACATACAAATTCAGCTTATTGATTAATACGTCAATGGTTTTTAATCATGTCATTAAATGATAGTTAAAAACCATTGATTTCCATTGATTGTTTTGTGTTTATCTAAATAAACACTTTATTGCACCATTAACTATGAAAATAAGTACATAAAATATATAAAATAGAACAATAAAAAATCAACATCCAACATTATAGGGAAAATCCAAGAATGGCAAAACGGGCAGCTGATTTATTTATAACTAGCTGCGCTCCGCGGTTTCACCCGCGTCAGTCCGGAATTGAACTTACTCAGGGATATTACAGGGTGTTTTTATATGGGCTTCAGTGCTACATCCTTAACTAAACTATAAGAGATAGCTAAACATGCTGAAAGTTCAGTTCAGTCCCCAACTTTAGCAAAAACTAAAAGTGCCATTCGATTTCAATATCAAAACAAAAAATAGCATATAGCCTTCCTCAATAAATCAACACAAAAATAATTTTTCAATTCGAACCAGTAGTTTCAACTTTGTTTTCATTAGTCGAATTGTAGTCAATTTTAGAACCGGTGGGCCTCCACTTTTGTTATCAATAAGTACATACTGTTAACACACCTACCTTCAAATTCCATTCATAACTCTAAAATTAGATAAAGGGCAATGATTTAAATCATTGCGCAATCATTAGAAATGATTGATTGCACCATTGATAGCTTTTAAATATAATTCGATTAATGAACTTTGCGTCATATGAATTAAATAAATTGTTCATACAATAATGATCGGTAATGATTGTGATTGTAATTTAGATTTGAGGCGCGAAATTAAGTCGTTTTGTAACTATGGCTAATTTTAAAAGGTTACAAACAAGTAGTTCTCGCGAACTTAATTTTTTTTGCAACAATTATTAAGTTTCTGCTTTTTGAGAAGCTTTTTTGTTCATCACTCCGATGATCCTCATCAGATCTTGAAATAAACCTTTTAAATAAAAAAAAATTGTAATCGAATTTCATAAGGCAGATTTTAAGTAGGTAGTCTCCTTTTTGGGGAAGTGGTACTTTCCCGACGACAAAAAATCTATAAATCACATTTTATTTAACATCAAATTGAGTAGGTGTATAAAAAGTAACTCACCGTTCTTCCAGCATTTCATTGAACGTCTTAGACTTGGCTCGCGGCTGGCTCGGCTCGTTCTCCATCCTTCTCACTTCCACGCACCGCTCAATTATATGTTCTACTCGCTTCCGTCTCGAGGACTTCCAGTTGTCCAGATTCTGGAAGAAAATTACCAATTAAGTTTCAGCATGTTTACATTAGATTTTAGAGACAGTCCCCTCTACCGGAGGAAGAGACAACTGCGCATGTAATCCTCAAATGCAGCAGTGTGGTAAAAGGGCATCTCACCTCGGGTCATCGAGGTCTTTTCCCTGAGCTTTCCTTTAGGAGTTGGAATGACTCATTCCACCCAGACGCAAAACAGGCGCTCAGACGTCGAGTAGGTACTAGCCTGACAACAATACAAGACATTTCCCAGTCCAACTAGAGGAGGCTCCTATGACCCCTCTAGGTCTGCAGTAAAACGCCACGGGTACCTAATCCGGGTTGGAGAATGTCCCATGGCTTCGAACCTTGGTGAGTCATGTCGGTCACTGTTTTTATTCATCGTAAGAGCATGTGTTCTTGGTGTAGAAAATCCACGGTCTATCATTCGGATTTGAACCCACGAATTTCGGGTTGAAAGTCAAATTATCTCCCACTAAGTCCCATCAAAACACATTCATAATAACAAATTATAAATAAAAAATGATGTCACATGAAAAGATTCGTCCAAAATATTTGACACCAATCAAAGCACAGCCTTGTCACCTAATTAAACTCTTGCTTTTAAAAACAATAAATTCTCAATCAAAATTAGTTAAAATTCTTCTTGCGGCACAGAACATGACATAGATACAAACTTTAGATAAAGGATAATATTTAGAGAGCTCGTTACGGAGTATGAACCGTAATTTGCACAATTACGTATTCTATGACGTTTCGTTCGCTTCATGCCATGCAAATTGTCAGACGTGTTGACAGTATCTCCGAAAAATATGTATATCTTGGCGAAAATGTAGAATACTCAGTTACAACTTGCAAAAACGATTGTCTGGAATCCTAAGGTTGCCAGGTTAAAACTGATTTTTGTGGTAAGGCCGCCTATTGTGCCACTGTATATTTAATCTTGATTTTTTATTATTTGGTTTTTAAATTTATCTTTGTGTTTGCAATAAAATGTTCTATAAGGAGTCTATCTATCTCTGAAGCATATAATGGTTATTACATTTTTCATCATTATGTGTTATTTTTTATAGAAAATACGATAACAACTTCTTATCACGACGCTCGGCCTAATGGACAATGAGTGACATGAGAGTTTAAACTACTAAGAGTTTATACTCTAAGGAACATACTACAGACAGACAATTATCTATATTCAAAAGTTGTTATTGTTGAAGCTACGTTTTGCAGAATCATAAGCGGCGACATTCGTTGGTAAAAGGAAAAAGATAGTTTTTTTTATGTAGGCAAGGACATATTATTTATTATACTGTTAAATTTATTAATTGCACTCTGAGGAGCAATTTTCGTAATTACTCCGGAAGATAATCATTAGAAGTCCAATTCTCGTAAATAAAATTTATCAAATTTCATTGAATTTCGATTACAAAATTATTCTTGAGAAAACCAAAAGCTGACTGAGCTGACTGAGGGGTATTCTGAGCTACATTGACGGTATTTTTTGTAATCGAAATGATATTGCACTGTAATTTGATTTTTTTTATCAATTATCGTAAATAGACGGACTAGACTTTAGACCGGATCGTCATACCATAGGGCAGGTGTGATAGTGGTCAAAAGCTGAGCTATTATTTGTAAAAACAGACAGACAGACGGAAAGTGATCTTATAAGGGTTCCTTTTTTATCTTTTGAGGTACAGTACCCTAAAAAGAATTATGAAATGATGTTGTACACGCGTTGAAAATCTCCATCTTATTTTTTAAGCCGGTTTAAAACCAATTGTAGGTAGTAGAGTCGCAATTTTCCTTCAATTTAAATCAATAACATCTATTCCAATCAGTCGTCCACTAACCTCGACTATCCTATACCTAAAGATGTACCTAACTATACCAATTAGTGCTTCAAACTCGCGGAAGAAATACTAAAATACAACAATTAAAGTGTACAGAGCTATAAACAATTCCAATCCTGTAACTATGTTGAAAGAAGACTAATAAAAATAGCAATGGACGAATAAAAACTTGAATTATACGTCCTTTAGGTTCGTGCGCTAATGACTTTGAGGCTTACGTCTAATTATCGGTTTCATTTCGAGTGTTATCTGTTTAACGACGTACTTGGAAATATTTTTAAGGAAAAATTAATCTCCAAGAAAAGAGTCGCATTTTTCGTATATTTATTTATTAAATCAATGTCGTATTTGTTTACCAGATATGCAGGCCTACTTACTGACTTAAATAAAATTGAAACAGTCAGTACTAATCACAAACATTCAAAATTATTTGATTCAAGAAGATTCATTTGCATTCGCATGATATCATTAAATAAACAATTTTTAGTCTTGAAAACGTGAAGACGGAACGCGTATTCCAAACACAAGAAACTCATCTTTTTTTCGTGACCAACGCTCACTCACGAATCACTAGGATCATGATATTATGTAACCCAGCATATAAAAATATTATTTTGTCAAAGAGCTTATGACGATTTTATAGCATATTTTAGCCAGTACTGGATAAAGTTAGTTGCCAGAATTGCTCTACGATTAACTTGGGTAGAAACATAACGTAAACGTTATTGTCATGAGCTCACAGGTGTATGGTAGCTGCAGAGTTATTTATCTCGATGTTATTACAGAGATTATCTGCCATTACATTGCTAAGTAAAGCATTGCGCAAACGCATGTATATATGGCCATCTGATCTGTTCGATTCTTGGCTTGTTATGTTCTGGGTTTGATCTACATGAGAGGAGTAAGCGGTTTGAGATAGCTTTTCGGGGATGTTTGTAGTAATATTTGGCACTGATTTTTAGAGAATGTTAATTTGATCACATTAAATATGTAAAGAAAATTTTCTTCATTGACAACTTGATCAAAGTTTTTGACAGGATTCAAAACAATAGTCTAGTCTACTTTAGGGTGATTAGAGAAAACACTTAAGTATCCTTTGAGCCCCTGAGAAAATATACTTATTTTCTCAGGTGCTGAAGGGAATTGAGAAATTGAAATTGGAAAGAGAAAAGCGGTACCCCCAAGTCCTCAAAAGCGACTCCATAATACGATGATTTCGGGTATCCAATATCCATTAATCACCTGTGAATTTACATAACCACCCAGGTCCGTAAAGGAGACTTATGACCAGTTACTAGTTAATTCATAAAAGCACCCAGGTCCTCAAAGGCGACTCGATCAAAATTATTATTTCGGTATTCTCTAACGGCTGAACTGATTTTGATGGACATTAGTCAATAGTATTTTATTGGTAAAATATACAATTTACAGGTCAAATAGTGTGATGGAACCCTAAAAACTAAACCGTTTATTTACATCATCGGGTACATGGAACTTAATTGCGAAAAATCACACTCGATCACGCGATGTGACATGCGTGCGCGCACCTAACTTAGCAAGAACTATCTGTTTAGATCTAGTTTCGCAATAACCAATATTAAAGTTAAATGTTTTTACATGTAATTTGTTTCACGATAGTTCGAGTTAAGCAACATCTGGTGAGGTCTTGATGGGTAATTGATTTATAAATATTAATGTGGCAAAAAAATAGTGGTGTATTACAGTGTAGAAATAAGGACTAAGGTCTCAATATAGTCAAATTCAGAAATGTTTTATTCAGTTGAAATTATTTGTATGAGATCAATGGTCTTAAAACTAAGTTAAGGTGGGTGTCCTCGGAAAGCACTCTCCAATGAGAAGACACAAGAAAATGTTAACAAGCATTTTATATGTAAAGATAACAATTTTTTTTTCTCTCTATAATACTAGATCAGAAACAACGATTTCTTTAATACCTTTTTAGCTTCGTAATTGATTCTAAAAATACCACAGAGTAAACAATCCGTTCCAGAGTCGAGCCGACAAAGCTGCCTCGAAAGGAAGTCGACGACATTCTCCGGGCTTCGCGCATGTGCCACGTATTTCCGGTGACATAAGGAAATCAGGGGTTTTTGAGGAATCTGTGAGGGATAGTTGAATTTCTTTGGAAGTTTTTGCTAGAGGACATAAAAGTTTATACGTAGGTTTTTTACTTGCTAATTACAAAACGACGACCCAGTTGGTACAATGGTCACCATGCCGGACTGCCAAGCACGGGGTTGCAGGTTCGATTCCCGCCTCAGACAAATATTTATGCTTAGCTATTTGTCTGTGGTCTGGTTGTTTCTATGTATTATTAGTATATATTTACAAAAGAAAAGTATATAAGTAGTATATCCGTTGTTTAGCACCCATAACACAAGTCTAGTTACTTAGCTTGGGGCTAGATGGCGATGTGTGGAATGTCTTGCAATATTTATTTATTTATTTTTACCACACTACTAATTGGCCACCCATCGAAGTAATGACCGCGCCAGGCGCCGCTTAACCCACACGACCGTAAACGATCATCGAGCGTCGCTTCGCTGTGAGCCTCCTCTGGGGGTAATATAGCTAGATTACCATATCTTCGCGAACAGAACCCGCGCCCCACGGTTTTATCTGCGTACTAGCTTTTGCCCGCGACTTCGTCCGCGTAACAGTCGAAAATGGTTTTAATAGGATTGGACCAAAGGAAACACGTTGGCCCATACAAACTTTACCCCCTTTTTACCCCCTTAGGGGTAGAATTTCGGAAAATCCTTTCTTTTCGGATGCCTACGTCATACAAAGAATACCAATCCAAGTTTCAGGTCTCTACGATCAGCGGTTTAGGCTATGCTTTGATCCGTCAGTCAGTCAGTCAGTCATTCAGGACAAAGCATTTTATATGTATAGATGTCTGATATCACGATCGTAATCGCGATAAAAATAGCCTATCTCTGAATCAAAATTTATCAAAATTGGTTCATCTTTTTGTTTAGTCATGAAAACGTTGCAAACAGACACAGTTTATTATATTAAATAAACTAGCTTTTGTCCGCGACTTCGTCCGTAGGGTTTATTTTCCAAAATCCTTTTTCAGCGAGCTTGTTATCTGTGTGTCAAATCTTACCCCAATCCATCCATTGGTTTGAGCTGTGTGTTTATCAGTCAGTCGATTAGAACTTTGAATTTCATAAATATATCTTACTATCAAAGAATGCACTAGAAAAAATCTAGCTATACGTTTCACGGAAATAGCAAAAATTTTGTTAATTTCAAAAAGTCATTAAAATGCAATTAAAATAAACAGACAATCAAAATGATGTATGCCTCCATTTTCACACTATTAACTCAATAATATATCACTAGAATTTATTGACAAAACCCAAGGTATATCACTAATAAGGCGTTCGCAGACTGGAGACTTGAAATATATCTATAAATATTGGAGGACACTTTCCACAGCGCTAGCGTTAAACAATTAGACTTGTGTTATGGTGGCCAGATAACAGATAAAATATTTAAATAGGCGGATAATTAACGGTTGATTGTTCATTTGATGATGTTATTAATATTGAAGTACCTACGTATGAAGGAAAATGTATTTATATTTTTAATTAGGCCTGTGACGTAACAATTAGCCGTGGTTTTTGAGTTTAAGTTCCAGAACGTAACCCAATCACTAATCTCGTCTTAAAACTAGATATAAGTCGAGACTTGACTGTAGAACGTCATTTGAGTGACAATGTAGTTCTCAAGTAGGGATTTTATCTTGATACGGTCATTATTGATGAGTCGATGCGATTGAGATGCGTTCCAGGATAGTAAAATAATTATAAAGATTTAAGTAAAACTATATTTAAGTCTATTTCTCGAATACGGTGCTTTTTTGGGGTCATATTTTTTTCCTCGTATTTTCAATTCGGCGGATTCCGGTCGGGGGAAGAAGAAATTTGTCATTTGTTTTTGACAATCTACAGCGGTCGGCCGACCGTTTTCTCCGTAGTCTGCTGCGAAATATATTACTATAATTTCGTTGTGAAATCAATAAATCAACCAGCATCTTAAAAGGAATTGATTAAAGCTCAGACCATCTGTCATTTAACCTAGATCAAGACTTTCTTGCAGATTCTTTGAAAGTAATTAGGTTAATTTTGAAAGTATTATGTGAAAAATTTATGGCATTGGTTATTTTCTAATTGATGTCTATTTTCTAATTAGAGATTTTCTTCAGTGATGTTCGAGACAGCTCAACTTGAGTTGAAATGTCACGAGTGAAAGTCAACGTAAGAGAATGTTGTTGGTACTTACTTACCTACTTCATTAGAAAATAATTACATATATAGGTAAATAAATCGAAGGAGTAATGGACAAATAAAATACTTAGGTACGCGCGTGAGATGTTATACTTCTAGAAGTTATACGTCCCTCTGTCCGTCCGTCCGTCTGATATTTATTTTGTGGGCAGCTTCAACCTGTTACCTTAGGGTTACAGTGATGTGCGCGACCTTATTTCACCCTCGAAGCTTCGACCTGTTATTTTTTGGGTTACAAAGCTGCAATATGTGACTTTTGTGTTACAGATGCGCGCACATCTTAAAATTTCCTCTCATCATTTTTTTATAACGCGCCTAAAGAAGTATAACTTCAAAAAATACATTTTAAAATACAAGGCACTTTTTTGGGTCAGAAAAATAATCATGTTTCAGGCAAACGACTGGCCAAAATATCATCACACCATCCATCCCAAGCCAAAGACTTTCAATAGGCAAAGATTGTACTTCCAAGTACAAAACGCACAGTCTAGTGGTAATTAGTAATGGTAAATATTGGTAATAGGTAATTTTTTTAGAAAAATAATAGAGATTGGTATCCCTACCGAAAATAAGCGGATTCAGAGCTCACCAACCTACAAAATAATTCCATAAACAAACAAGTTAATGAATGAAAAAATTCAACGTATAATTAACATTTGAACCAGTTTTAAACGGGGTGATGTTACTTCCTTACGACTTCCTAATATCATAGAGGTGATCGTAAAACTCTGGTAAAACGGGAACTTTTATACATTCAAGTTTCTGATAGAATTCATGGAACGAACTGGTTCATGACGAGGAATTCGTGAAATTATTGCATGTCATTTAAAGGAAAAATCATAAAAGACTTCATCGAGTTTTAGAGACCTACCTCAGGACGTCATGGCGTCGTCACCGGGTCCAACGCATCCAACTAATTCGTATTGAAATTGAAAATTCGATCTTCAGACTCTTTCTCACATCCCTTAGAGCGGTGTTGGCTTAGTGGTAGATACCTCGACTTTCATTTTGAAGGTCATGGGTTCGAATCCCGGCCGCCCGTGCACCGATGGATTTTTCTTAAAAAATTTATATGCGCTAATTCACATTGTGAAGGAAAACATCGTGATGAAACCCGCGGCTTAGTTGACTCCAGAAGTATTGACAAGTTCTCTCCTCTGGACATGGTCGACTAAGCTGAGAGGGTAGTAGGTGCTGAGTAAGCCTACTCCATCCTCATACAAAAAGGACCTAATTAAAAAGGGTCTAATTGCGCAAAACAGCCCGTACACAAGTAAAAGTGCTCACATCCCTTTGGGCTGCCCCCGATGCGTGACGGTGTTAAAACTATCTTCTGAAGATAATAAAGGTCATCAGGTGATTAAGGTCAATATCTTTGTACTTAAATTGACTTACCGACTGCCAATCTTCTTGTCTTTCAATCCTCGCCGGTTCAGTTCGTTTAGCTAGCTCTGCCCTGCGGAGCTGTTCCCGGGCCCTGCTGCCGAGATCAGCAGGTCCGACTTTGATGAACTGGAGCGGGTTGGCTGCCGGCTTGCCGGGGATCACGGCTGCTGTGTGTGGTCGTGTGGCTAGGAAATCGGCACTGTCTGTTGTCTGCAACAAGAGATGAGAAGAGGTTAGATTTATTAGCTCATACTCTGGTTTCCTGCCTTAGCATCTGCACAAGTGAAGACCTGATAAAAGCCACAAATCTCGACTTCAATTTAGATAAGATATGGGGAAGTTGAAGTTTTAATTATATAAAGAACCATATCCATACTGAGATAAATCTATACAAATCGGTTTAATCGCGATCGCAAACTAGAGGTATGTCGACTGTTATTTTTTTTGCAAATGATTGATCAGCGTTTGACCTGTCACCTACCACACCTGCCGCCTGATGGTAGGTGACGATTCGGTCTAAAATGTAGCACGCTCTCCTAGACCTGTTCACTCGCAGCTTAAACACACCCAAATTGTACCTATATCTAACAAGTAAATTGTCTATTAGTCCAGTAACTAACCGTATCAATTTCTAATCCTTCAACACATCGGTTAACTAGAGTTAACAAACAAACATACATATATAGACTGATAAACACATTACTACTCTTTTGCGTCGCGCAATCGGATAATAAGTAGGTTCTAGGTAAGTAACAAGAAAACACCTAGAAAGTTTTACTAAACACAACTAATTAATTAGTATGACAAATTAGTATAACTTGATTGACAAGCCAAACACTAGTTTTATATCTAGTTTGTTTATTAATTTGCTACTAATTAGCCTAAATTTCTACACCAAATTTTAATATTTGGTTTTATTTGACTACGATTATTGAGCTATTTCTAATTATTTGACACTATTTTTGTGGTAGAAAGGTAATAAAACTATTTAAAACATAGTGTTTGCGGATTTTGCATGGTGTAGGCAAAAAATGTGCTCTTTACTGCCTTATTAAGCAATAATTACAACAAAAAGTATGAAGAAATAGTAGATTGGTTCACAAAGGGTTGAAATAATGCTTTTTTAGTTCATGGGTACATCTCGGCGGAGTGAAGCGAGGGGACGCAGCGAGGAATCCAAAGTAAGCCCGAGAAAATTAAAATATATTAGAAACTTTACCAAATAAAAACCCACTTTGCAGCACACTTATTGTACGAGCCTACGAGTAAATAAGTGCGCCGCAACTTTGTTAGCACTTTTTAAGGAACAAACTATCGGTTTTCGATGAATTTTCGAATTCGTCTTGGGTGTCCGTGTTTCCATGATCAAATGAAAGGGCTTATTTATTAAACAATAGTGTTTAAATCACTAGGTAGATTTTACTAAACCTTTAACAAAACTGATTAATTTATCAGTTAAAGAACAGTAAGTTAAGATTAAGAAAGTTAATTACCACCAAGACTTTGTAATTAGTGATTAGTTTTAGTTTCGAATTACGTTAAGGAATTAGTTGCGGCTGTTAACAACAGATTTCTAGTCAGACAAGAGACTTGATATCTGGCTACATATCCCTCCTTTGCTGCTGGCTGTAGTTGCGGATGGTTTTAACACACTTGCTCATTAATACTGCTCATAATTTTATTGTTTTTTTTTAATAGGATTAATAGGAAATGGAAAGATAGTTTTCGCCAACGCGGCTGGCGGGAATAAGAACAAAAAAGGAAGAAATATTTTTTATGACACCTATCTAAGAACACTTGGACTAATGAGACGAATCTAAAGAAACCTTAATGAATGAAATCCATTGAGTGGTTTGGAAGATATGCGGGAAAAAAGAATGTTACAAAAAACATACAAAGATAGGGGAAAAAACATAACCCTTTCCTTGCAGTCGGGTTAAAAGGCTGTATGGAAATATGGTTTTTGTCAATGCGGCTGGCGGGAATAACGACAAAAAAGGGAAGAAAAAAAAAAGGATTGCGAAAGAGTTTTTTTAAGATTTTGTGATAAGAATTTGATTTGGAATCAGTTATAAGCCAATTTTGAGGATAGGGCTGAGATCAGCCGAATGTCGTATACCTTATTAGTCGTTGAATGAATAAACTGTAAGTACTATCTGTGAAAGTTCCTATTCAAATCGGGGCTAGGGTCTCGGGAGCACAACCAGTTGCTGACACATCTAAACTAGATAGTAGAGGTTACAATAGATCGTTTTTGTGCCTGTGTTATCATCTCCAAAATTTTGCACGGCCGCAAAACTAGAACTCACGACCGTACGGGTGTGATAACTACAACGTCAATTATAGGATACTTAGGATATTAAAAAACTTAAATTGTACATGTTAACATTAAGATTACACTACAAAAAAAAGGTTCACAAAAATCACAAATCCCTCGGAATACGACCTTCGGAATTAAAGTAGAGGTATCCACCACTAGGCCAACACGTAATTCATTGCAAACTAACCACTATAAAACCTATTCACACAACAATTTAACGGCTAATGCATTTTTTCTGCAAGTTTTTTGTACAACACGAAACTGCGAAACCGAAAGTAAATCGTGTTCAATAAATCAAACCGGCTTTCAAAGTCGCGTGTACAAATGATAGGTATTTAGTGTTTATAAAACTAACTGGACACATAATATAGTAACAGTTTAAATTGTGATGTAAGATAATGTTAGGATTACAGCAGAATGAAGACTACTAGCATCATCTCGTGGTTTTACCCACGTAACTCCCGATCCCGTAGGAATATCAGGATAAAAAGTAGCCTATGTTACTCCCAATGAATCAATGTATCCTCATACTAAGTTTCATCACAATAGGTCTAGTAGTTTCGAAGCCTATTCAATGCAAATAAACAATCAGATATTTTCTCTTTAGAATATTAGTAGGTAAAGACTAGCTTAAGTAAATATGGATGGACTGTGTGAGACAAGACATGAGAGAGATGCATGTGAACAATGAAATGACGGCTAATAGTGAATGGAAGAAGATATATCTACTGCGCTGACTTCTAATAAATTGGGATGAGGGAAGGCAGAAGAAGATAGACTACTGCCAACCGCGGATTCACCCACGTAAGTTCAGATAGATGGGAATATCTGGATAAAAGGTAGCTTTGGGATCGTGAAGTCTCTTATTTTGGACTGACACTGACACAGATACGTTTTCAAGGAGGGCTGGTGGCAACCAGAGGGAAATTGTTGCCAGCCTTTTACTAACGATGCTTCGGGGGTTGAAGATATTTTTGTTAAAAAAGTTAGGCTTGTGGATTTTTTAACAAAAAGTTTACGTGCGCTATTAAAATTGCTCTTACGGTGAAGAAAAACATCGTGAAGAAACCCGCAGCTTAGTTGACTCCAGATTTAGTGACGAGTTGTTTCCTCTAGACACGGGCAACTAAGCTGAGTCAATACAGGTTCTGTGCAAACCTACTATCTAAGACATGTCCCAAGCACTCCATCACCCAGAATAGCAAGGAATTAAAGTCACTAGGTATATAAATCATCAAGATTAGAAGGAACTAGTCAAAACAATAGCAGGTTCAGTCAGATACAAGTATGTCACATTATATCACAGCGAAATACATTTCCTGCGGCGGATATGCGCATACGCAACTCATTGCATTTTAAGTGAACACCATTTGTTATTTCGCAATCTTGATCACCCTGTAGCGTGAATAACATAATGTTACACTTATGTAACTTTTTGCAAGGAAATAGATATATTTTTTCTTATGTATTTTAATATCTAATTTAATATGTATATTAGATTCTAGCAAGCATGTACCTTCTTTTATTTTTATTTTTGTTATGAATAGGCTCGGAAGTTTGTTGATCGATTTTTTTTTTACAAATGTTAGGTCAGCGTCTGACTACGATCACTTGGTGACGATGCGGTCTAAGATGTAACACGGTTTTTTACAAGATACCGTCAGGAAAGACAGACGCAGGCAACCGATTCCATTCCCATTTTTGATTTTGATGAAACTTAGTATGAGAATAAATTAAATCCTTCGGAATAACATAGTCCTTTTTATCCACATATCCTAAAATCCTTTAATCCTTTTTTGGTTACACTACAGGTTTAGAAGTCTGTTTAATTGTTTAGATTTAGTTTTCTGTTATTTATTTACTTTTACGTGTAGTGTAATTACAAGATAAAGTTATTTTTTTTATTTTCTTTCTTTTTTTATATTTCAATGGTACAAGGGTAAAATCGCGTGCTGCAACTAGTTTCATATGAATATTAATTTAGTTTATATTTTAATATAAAGAAAAGTATTTAAACAAATTATAATGTTATATTTAATTTAAATATTTAATCCCTTTTGTTTTCTTTCACTTTAAAAGTCTACTAATTTGCGTATAATAGTAAAATGCATTATACATCTTATTAGAAAGGTTTATGAATATTCTAAATAACAATTAACTTACTTACTGTCTAAAATGGTATTTAAAACTAGCTATATTTCACGATTTCACCCGTGTAAGTTTTGATCTTGTGTGAATATCGGTCTATTAGATGGCTATCTTCATACCAAGTCTTATCATAATTAGTCCAGTAATTTTAGCCTGAACAGCTGACTTTACATAGGTACCAAGTTTCATCGCTAATATTAGTTCAGCCATAAAAAATATAGGTACAATCGAATTGAGGGCCACATAAAAACCACTTGTTAAAGATAAGCGAAAGTCAATTCCAAAAAATCTTTCCCAGTAGAGATAGGTGGAAAAAAATCCATTCTTACACACCAGAGGGGATACGCTAGTATGGATTACTGCAATAGCCGACTGTAAAAGTTTTTGGAACGAAGTTCCTTATCGCGCGTTGCGAAAGGGGGCTAGACGGAAAAAATTAAGACCAAAAGTTGTAACGACACTTTTTGCTATAGTTGTAAGCCGTGCGGCGTGCGCATGTTTCTCTCTCTCTCTCTCTCTCTCTCTTTCTCTCTCTCTCTCTCTCTCTCTCTCTCTCTCAGAAAGGAATTACTAAAATTGAGCCTACTGATTAAGTTTATAGTTAATAATAAAAAAAATATTATAAGTAAAAAAAAATATTACAACCCTTGACACCTCTCAAGTTATTTTTTCCCAAGAAGTACCATTTTCGGTACTATTCCTAAGCCTTTCTAGGAGATTTTATTTGGTAAGTAAGTAGATAGGGAAGTATCTATAAATTGTGCATTTAAGTTGAGTTTAACAAAGCTAGTAATCATAGTATAGGAAATAGAAATCAAATTGACAATAGCAATAAGCAACCAGAGTTGGCTTCACCACAAAGATGTCAGTTGCGTAATGTTGCGTAATCGTAGTTTATTTACCGACAACGAAAAAAAGAGGTTCTTCATTTGTCGCGTGTTTAATTTGGTGGCGCCATGCGATTTCGCCCGCGTATTATAGGATCGGTACTAAACAGAAACCTATGTCCTTCACCAAGAGGTACTCAATTTCAAGAGGGATTCGACGTGGCATTGTCCTCCAAATTCATATTTGGGAAATCCGGGGGATAATGTGATGAATCTGGGGGATTAAAAGTGATATTTTCCCCAAAGTATATCAAGTCCATAATAAATTAATTCAACTTAACAGACTAACCGACGGAGTTACTTTATCTATAAATTTAAAAAGTACTGACACAGCCCAAAGCAATGATGGACAGATCGGGCTTTTTGGCATACAGTTAGCTATTATGACGTAAGCATCCGTAAGGATTTTGGAAAATTTAAACCCTACGCTGACATACGGACAAGAGAGTGGATCTTAGGGTTTCTTTTTTACCTTTTAAAGTAGAACCCCAAATAGTATTCGATTCAAGTCACACTAAAGGGCAAAGCCCTCCTCATAAAAGAGTGTCTGGAAGATACCAAGGGTGCCCAATTTTTTTGTTAGTAAAAAAAACGCATCGTTTCACGGCCAACTTCGGATTTTGAACCTACGACCTTTAGATCGAACGCCAAGGTATCTTCTATTATGTCAGTTTTTTTTTTCAAAGATAATTATTAACGTTAAGTTTACAAAGAAAACCTATTACCGCACCAAAACTGGTGTTTACATAAACAGCTCATTATAAGTTAACATATTAAATTGACAATAAATCAGATAAAATCAATAATACAAGCCACACAACCTGTTCTGCCCATCTAATTTATTCTAGTGAAAGTAATGACAAAATCAAGGGTCTAATCTAACATGTTAAACTGACAAAAAATATTTACCGGTGATGTTACGACAGCTTTCAACCACTTTCACTGTCAATGGCAGTTTTAAAACAATAACCAAACCCCATAATTAAGGATCTTGATATATCATACAATTACATAGCCGTACTTGAAAAAAATAGGCACTGTTATCTATTAAATGCGTAAAACGGAACGCTTTAAAAAAAGAAAGCGGAATCCCTTCGGACAAAGTTCACAACTTCACACTGGCAGCTGCATTGGGATTTTAAAAATAGAACATGCAATCCGTTGGGCGTTCTAAATTTCGGTACGGTATGCGCGTTTAAATTTAGAACTCGACTTAGTTCACTGTTCGACACTGTCGTTTGTCACTTGCTCGTTCTATTTTCGAATAGTAAGAGAAGTTAGTTTAGTTTAGCAACCGCGGGCTGACTGCCTTGGACTTGACTTGGACGTAACTTTCGCAGTTTTCCAAGAGTGGGGAAAGTATGGTTAATTAATTCGTTTATTTTAACTGAATACTTGAAGCGTGTTAGTTAATTGATACGTAAGATAAAATAGCGATAGTTGGTCGAGTGAGTGTTTCGCATTTTCTCGTTGAGACACCTATGATTTGTTGTTGCTGTTACAATTTGTTATTATGTCAGCGAAGTGTGTAAATGATTAATATCTTCTTTTAAGAAAATGGCACAGTATAGTCGCAAGTCTTGGTGGCTCTTTAATTATTTACAAGTTTAGTTTAGTTTTACGGGGCTGTTTCCGCACTTAGCCTCATTATTTGGGCCATTGTGCGTGTATTTACAAGTTTATAAAACATCAAAATCAAGTGATACGATGTTTTTTTTTGATACCTCAAAGTTCTAATACACTGCACGTAATATAAGCCACATTCATTACTTTAACATCTATAGGATTGAAGAAACGAACTAAAAAATCTCCAAAACATTTTTAGCCCTATTTGGGTTACAATTTGATGCAAGTATTTTACATTCTTAGTGGTGGAATTTGGATAAACCCTTTCGTAGTTCAAACCTACACTTCACAAAGAACACACCCTTCAAATTTTATGTCTCTAGAACTTGAAGCTCAATATATCAGTCAAGAATTTGGTAAATTTATATTCATAGATTTAAACTGGCACATTGCACACGTCTTGTAAAGAAAAAATCTTAGAATAATTAAATAAACAACGATAAAGTAACAAAAGTTACCTTTCTAATTATTTTACGCGAGTTCTCATCACGACAGTCGTCATCGTTATGTTAAATGCCATAATATGTAATGTTACGTAACGCTCTTGTAAGCCACGCGAGCCGGCATCGTCAGCCGCGCGTCAGGTCAGGGGTTAATTTTATAATTTCAGATTTTAAGCTGATTTCTATTATACAACTGATTAGTGAACTGAATTATTTAAAAAGCTGACAGACAGACGAACAGTTAATTGAGTTATCATATGGTTCCATTTTTTATCTTGGGGTATGCCACTTTCATAAGATTGGTCTATTATATCTAAGCTAGATGATTTATACAGCGCCAGGAACTTTAAACGATGCTGTTTAGAGCGCTGCCTGTAGTGCCTTAGACATGTATAAGTTGAAGTAAGCTTAGCCAGAACCTGAACCACCCACCCTCTCAGCTTAATTAATCAGAGGAAAAAACTAGTCAATACGTCTGGGTTTATTCACGATGTTTTTCTTCATCGTAAGCGCAAAGTCAATAGCGCACATTATTTTTTCGTAAGAAAAATCCATTAGTGTATGGCCCGGATTCAAAATCACGACCTATGGCACCCTAGTACACTAATTTAATACCTCCAAGTAACAAATCGTGGACTATAATTTTTTCCTGTCTAGGATAGAAAAAAAACTTACCAAGTTATAATTAAAATCACTAAAAAGCACCAAAACGATACCAAGTAATAGGACGACTAAATAGCAACTGACAATTCTTTACAATTTAAATCCAATAGTAGCTATACTTAGATCTCATGGAGACTAGCAACTTTGTATCGGCGGACAATTTGGTAATCAATATGTAAGACAAATAAATAAGTGAGACTGATGATTGTCCGACCGGAAATGGAAATGCTACTTCAGTACGTCCTTCAAAATTCTAAGATTAACGGTATACTGGGACGTACTGCAGTAGGATTCCTGAGATGGCATTTACAATGTTTTACCAGTAGATTACTGGTAAAACATTGTTTTCGACGCGCTACAAGTGAATGACCTTTCCTGAAATTTCTTTAAGTCAGGGGTATAAATAAATAAATGTGAGGCCCCCTGTCTTAAGGCGGGGAAGGGTTTACCTATTAAAACCAAACTAGGGTTCAAAACAGTTCGTCGGGAATAGGAGTGCTGTGTGTCATTCACGACAGATGGGCCACAAGATGTTATTCTTATATATTACTTATTCTTATAATAATATAATCTATACTTAATATTAATAAGAGGGAAGAATTTTTTGTTTATTAGTAACGTATAGGCTCCAAAACTACTGGACCGATTTTGATGAAACTTGGTATGAGTATACATTGATTCATTGGGAGTAATATGTTACTCCCAAAAAAAAGTAGCTTATGAGCTACTATTTCTTATGAGCTCATATTTCCACGGGATCGGGCGTTATTTAAATTTAATTGCGCCATCAACACGAAGAATTCAATATAGCCAACCAATGACAAACCAGCTCATCACAACCTATAGGAACGCATAAACTAGCATATCAAAATACGCCGCTCCGGTCTACAGTCTGTGAGGTTCCTTACTTTCACCAAAAACGTGATTATTTTGCTAAACCACTCGATTGTATTCGTTATTCGTAATCGCCATGTGTTGAATCGAATAGTAAATGTAAGTATATGATAATCGTGTTGCAATCGGTATGGACTTTTTCGAATTCAAGAATTTGTGCCTTACGTGAGTGACATTTTCATTTCAATTAGTCCACGTAACAGAATCATTAAAAAAACATCACATAAATTCAAAAACCTCAATAATATCCGGTAAAATCGAATTAAAATAAGACATTTTTAACAAAACAAACGATACTCTTTTACTCTTTATATGAATAGGCACCTACATGTGCTGAAAGGTAATTTTAGTTTCATTTTATAATAATGGTTGTCGATTCTAAAATAAACTTTTAATAGATGAAGAAAAGACTTAAAGACGTTCAAAACCAGGTAATTTTCATTATTCAATTTTAAGGAAAATACATTTTCGAAGAAGAAAAAACAAGACGAAAACAGAACATCATCCATAAAATTAACAAAATTTACTTTATAGTTTTAATTAACAGTTCTTCACGCCCAAACCGCTGAACCGATTTTGATAAATCTTGGCATAGAGATAGATGGGACCTTGGACATGCGGGTGAAACCACTAAGGGCAGCTAGTTTAAAACAAGTAAAGGTTCATTGTCCACAATAGTAAGCATAGACCAAACAAATAGGGCTACAATTTCTCCCGCACGTTATCAGACAATCAAACAAACGCTTGAGTTTGACCGATAGCGAGGTCGATAAACCTGGTTGAACCTTGGCCCGGTGCAACGTTGCAATATTATTATGAATATTGTTTTTTTTTATCGGGTCATTCATTTAGTTCGAAGGTAGCCACTGTGAAACAAATATTTCTTATTTCCGTAATCTACACCAAAATGAGAGAGAAGATTTTTTATTTATTTTTGTAACGTAGGTACATAGTTTCAGGACCTATTGTCCTGAAACTACTGGTTACTTACTTACTGGCTACTGAAACTATGTACTTGGTTTAAGCACCCCCTTTTGAAATCTAGGATATGAGATAATACTCAGTCTAGGATTCAAAAAAGACGGACAAAAAGTGATCTTATAAGGGTTCCTTTTTTACCTTCTTAGGTACAGAACCCTAAAAACTGTAATCTTAAATATTAAGCATACAATCCATGCATGAGATGTATAAAATGGCAACTTATGTACCTCCATACAAACTGTTTATACTGGACCGATTTTGATGAAACTTGGTATGAGGATAAATTGAATCCTTTGGTGTATGAAAGGCTAGGATTTTCAAGGGATTGGGACTATGCCGCGGGGGGTTAAGGTACTCGCCCACAGAAAAACTGGTCTGCAGGCCAAACGTCCACTTCTAAAAATGTGTATGGGTAGCGGGGCACTGAGTTGCAAAGTTTCTTGTTTCGGAGCTAGATGGCGCTGATGTATTAAAATATAAGTATGACATTCTCAGTATGTATGTATTATAATAGCACCGCCTACATAACCACACAGTGTGGTATAACTGTTGCATAACGAGATGTCAACGACACTTGACCACTGGCCACTGTAGTGGCCGGCCACTGGCCTTTGCTTGCAAGCGACCACGCGACTATGACTGCTGAAGGGATTTTGGAGCAGGCCATATATATATGGTCTGCTCCAAAATTGAGAAAAACTGGGAGGGTGGTATACCACCCTCTCAGCAATCGACCGTGTTGAGAGTATCTCATCTTCGGCACCATCAGGTGAGATGAGGTTAAACGCAAGCCTATTTTGCGTAAAAAAACCGGTCAAGTGCGAGTAGGACTCGTGCATTACTTTCCTGGGTTCCGTACCATACTGTATGAGACCCACTTAATTTTATTTTTTCTTTTAGTATTTGTACTGTTACAGATATTGAGTAAATCCTCTATTCGTTTATATTATCTTTATTTGACGACTGTGCCAGACAGACGGCACTTCTAGAGAACGACTTGCCTATATTTTAGAGGGTATGTAAATTGATTTTTTATTATTTTTGTGTATAGTCTGCTAGTAATTGATGTAAGTATTAGAATAACATCTGTTTGTAATATTATATTATATTAATTTAATGGACTCTGAGACGTTCCTTAATCATATCGGCATGCGGCAACAGAAATACATTATCTGTGAAAATTTCAACACTATAGCTATCACGGTTCATGAGATACAGCCTGGTAGGTAACACACAGACAGTGGTATTAGGGTCTTGTTTTTACCCTCTGGGTACGGAGCCCTAAAAATGTCGGCAGACGAGCTATCGGCCGATCGACAAAGTCAGTCAACAGCAACACTCACACACTCTACAATATAATATAATTTCTACCGATAAGGTGTAGGTATAAGGCACTGACATCAATCAACATTATCTAACCACTAGAAGTAGAAATCACCTCACATTCGTATAACGCTTTCTTTCATTCATACTACCCATACATAAATAAACTAATAAAAAGTTTGTGTGTTAGTTAAGTATATTTGTTAATTAATCACTTAAACTAGGTATACAGGGTTATTTGTAACTATATTGGCAAGCTTTTTAGCACTTTTGTGCATCTAAACAAACAATTTTTGTTGTAAAACTTTTGGACATTCTAACATTTTTTTGAATTTTTGAGGTTTGTTTACCTGATTGTGATTGAGGTTTGTTTACCTGTAAGGAACAGCTGATTTTCAATCAGCTGTTCCTTACACGGAGAGGTCGTTCACCTTAAGATTATAATTGTTTTTTAAGTTTTATCTACTGTGCTAAGTCTGAATGACCTTTGTTTTAAAAAAATCTAAGCTGATGTACGAAATAACATCATATTTTATAAGAAAAAATCTTTTTAAAAACATGTTTTATTGCATTGTCATGCGATTCACACATGTTTGCAAAATTTCAGCTCAATCGGTAACCGGGTAGTGGATCAAAATTAAGTTGCAAGATTCCATGACAGACATCGGGACAGGTGAAACCGAATAAAAGCTTGTAATAAAATGCAAATTACCAAAAGTCGTAGAACCAAAGTTGTTTGCTTAGATGCACAGAAGTGGCCCTCAACTGCTTGTTAATATAGTTACCAACTAGCTTTTGCCCGCGACTTCGTCCGCGTAGAAATCGAAAATGGACCAAGGAGTCACGTTGTCCCATACAAACTTTCCCCCCCCTTAGGGGTGGAATTTCGGAAAATCCTTTCTTATCCGGTGCCTACGTCATACAAAGAACACACCCTCCAAGTTTCAGGTCTCTACGATCAGCGGTTTAGGCTGTGCGTTGATCCTTCAGTCAGTCAGTCAGTCAGTAGTTCAGGACAAAGCATTTTATATAGTTACCAATAACCCTGTATAAACGAATAGCTTTTACCAGCGAAAAGCTTTTTATAGCGTCAAATATTTTGCTATTGTTAACCCAACCAATGCGGTAGGTGTGATACCTTAAGTCACAGGATTTTGCCTAGTTTGAGAATCAGGGTTTCTTATTTTTTTCCCTTGTGTAATGTGGTTTTAAGAAATAACATTTTTATTTTTTATAGCTCTACCTGTGTGCTTAACGCCTTTTTTAAAGGCCCGATCCGTCTATTTGTTTGAGCTGTACGTTGAGATATCAGTTGGACAGACTTAGAATTTTATATTTATATATTGAGATGAAAATTCAACTTCATAGCTGGATAAAAATTAAGTTGGGTTTTTTAGAGTTACGAGTATTATAAAATAAGTAAACTGATATGAAATGAAATGGAAATTAGCCTTTTAGAAGATATTGTCTATGTCTAATATACACAAATAAGATGGGTCGGTTAGTCCCTTTGGAATGACAGACTAACCTACACGCGTGACTAAAGATCTTATAAACTACCTTGTTCCTCCTCCACATTCATCCAATATAATTCTCCAAAACTATTGACAAAGCAAACACTTACTATAATTCACTACATTTTCTGCGCCAAATCTATCGCCCCCAAAAAGGACAAATGACACAACTATAAAATCAGCATTTTTGCGTCAGAATTTTAATTATAAATTAATGTTGCACCGTGCACGATAACCAATTGAAACAAACTGATGGCACATTGACAGTGACAACAGCTAAAGCAGTACGCAACTGTACGGTACACATAAGTACGGCTATGACCGTCACGTATGAAATATCCAATTATCATTGGGCGCTCTCATATGTGAAATATGATCATGAATACGCAGCTCTAAAAATATTTTTAATTTTGTTATATGTAATCATTTGCGTTTTGTTTTTATGGTGCAATAAAGTTATTATCTATCTATCTATCTCTAAAGAAACACGTGTAGAGTTTCGCTTTAACAATGGAATTCTATTTATTGAATACTAGCTGTACTCTGTGGTTTCATCCGCTTAAGTCCCGATTGCAATCGGTTCAGAAAATTTCGCTTGAAGGAGTAACAAACATACTAACACACAATCAGTCAATAGTTATAATATTAGTAAATTATCTAATAAATTGCTTTATTTTTGTTTTTATGCACTACTACACATTTTTAGACATTTCGTGTTAAAAAAAATAACAATAGGTCAACTTTATATTCACTTTATAAAATAGGACAAGCTAACTTTGCAAATTGTAATCATCATCATTGGATAACTAATAACAATAGAGTAGGTACGTAGTGTATGGATAGATAGTCTTTTTTATGTTTGATCATCAAAGTAAGTATTTGCTCTATGCAAGTGCTCATTGATTAGTGCAGTTGTAGGGAGTTGACGCGTGACCACTGTGCCTAATTAGTGCATCGTACTCTAGGTAAAGTTCACACGGCGCGCGGCTCGGTGGTAGTCGTACTATAATTATTACTAGTTAATTAGGTCAACTACATTCCAAAACTAGAGAGGATTCATAAACAGTGTGCTACACCGAAAATAATCACTTAAAATGTAACTGTGAAAGTTTGTGTGTTAATACAGGGTGTCCGGTGGCGGATTTATGTTTTGGAAAGGTAATAAAAGAAAAGTTTATTTTCTTATGGTTTTATTAACGAATTGAATCAATACAGGGATAATGCGGATTTTACTTTTTAAAAATGATTTCATCCAAATGTTGTCCATTTAGACGCACACACTGTTGAAAACGATCAACCGTATTTCGTGCTACACGTTGCAACAGGCTCGGCTGGATTTGCTGAATTTCATTGCGGATATTTTCCTTCAACTGCACAACAGACCGAGGATTATTAATGTAAACCTTACTTTTGAGATACCCCCATAAAAAAAAGTCCATGGGAGTTAAATCTGGTGACCTCGGTGGCCACGGGATATCTCCAAAGCGGCTTATCAATTTATGCGGAAAATTTTGTCGAAGCAAATCCATAGATGTCCTGGCTGTATGTGGAGTCGCCCCATCTTGCTGAAACCATGTGTGCGTTGAGTAGGATGGATGTGCTCGCAAGTTTGGTAAGAAATATTCAGTGATCATGCGTCCATAGTTTTCACTGTTGACATTTACAGCTTGGCCTCGTGAATTTTCAAAAAAAAAGGGACCGATGATTCCGTTCGTCGATAAGGCGCACCAAACTGTAACTTTTGGGCAATGCAGGGGCCGTTGATGTTTCAGTCGCGGATTACGTGTTTTTGGGGCCCAGTAGCGACAGTTTTGTTTGTTGACATGCCCGTTCAAATGAAAATGGGCCTCATCGCTCCAAAAAATGCAATTTACCGTGCGAAATCTCTCTAACATCCGTTCACAGAAGGTTTTTCGTAAAATGAAGTCGTTTTCTTTAAGTTCTTGGACTAATTGAATCTTAAAAGGATGAAACTTTAAGTCTTTCTTTAAAATTTCGTGAACAATCGTTTTAGGGAGTCCCAAAGCGGCTGCTCTCTTCCGCACTGACAGTCGAGGATTTTCACGTAGGCTTCTTTCAACCTCTTGAATGTTTTCTTTGGTTCTTGATGTCCTGCTGGGTCCCGGCTGAGGGGTGTTTAAAGCAGAAGATGTCTGACGAAACCTTTCCACCCACGATCTAATCAAATTAACACTTGGTCCGTCGCTCAATCGCCGAATATTGAAGTGGGAACAAAACTGTCGGCGCGCAGTCACGTAGGAATCACTACTCTTAAAAAACGCCTCAATAGCGTACGCACGGTGCTGCCCCGACCACTGCGGCATTGTGACTAACGAATCCGCACTCTCGGAGCGTCGAATGACACCGCCCTCCCCCCGCACCGTTTATAACTTTTTTAAATTTACCCTTTCAAAAACATAAATCTGCCACCGGACACCCTGTATGTTTGTTACCTCTTCTCGCAAAATCTTCAGAACTGACTCAAAACGAATTGACGCAAATTCTTCAAAACAGTTAGCTAGCGTTTAGTGCGTTGACTATTTTTAGTAAACAACCAATCTAGTCGATTATTCGGTACCTTAAATTGATAGCCGGAGTCCTGAAATAATCACAGGTTCGGGACTTACGTGAGTAAAACAGTTGGGCCCTATAAAAAAATTATATTAGACAGAATTTTACAAAACTATCTCACGACAATTACATAAATCCAACACAAACAAAGTGAAAACTCACACGCACGACATGAACTTACAAATGTTTAATCCCATAGAAAGTGTAACAAACTAGCAACTGACATGGGCAATGTCAAAACTGGCACACATGCGTGTACGCACGTCGGTACTGTTAATCTAAGGGCTTATACACATGGATATTAAAGAAGATTCAATTAAATATAATTCTAAGTTTTTGCCAGCTTTAGAAAATGGTGAACGGTGTTCAGACTTAATAATTATAGATTTTGGCATATAATGAATGAAAACCTTTTTTACACTTATTTATATCTACTAATAAATAAAAAACTAGTAATTTATTAAATTGGTAATACGCTCTGAAAATACTTGAGCGATTTTGATGAAACTTGACAATATATAAGCACATTTAATCGTGAAAAGGTTACTGTTTTTTTTCTATATTCCCATGGGATCAGGACTTATGCGTGCGAAACTGCAGACCCCTTGCGTTGCTAGTAAAATTAATAAATTGTAAAAATCGAACATCTTCGTTTGTTTGAAGGATGTTAAAATACTCTTTATTTTATGAATCTCATGTGCTTAGACCCTTAACTATTTTATGGACTGTTGTAACAGTTGCGAAATCCACGGTTCACCAGATTTTATATAACATGGTGATGGCATTTAGGCTCGTTCTTCGAAAGTTTAAATGACTTTAGATATAGGGCACGCTTTATGATAACGTGTTTGTGTATTTTCAAACGCGATTTTTTGCATTATTTTAAACCTGTCGTTTCGGAAGCTTTTTTCATGGTCAGAGCCAGATTAAGGTAAGATTAGTCTTACAAATTGTTTGAAATGGATAATTTTTTAAACCTAATCACCGCTATTCCACTGTCGGGCAAACGTCTCCCTTGTCTCTCTTCATCGGTCGCGGTTCTGAGCTACCTCCGGCTAACTAAAATATACCGTCTAATTTAATTTAAAATAATCTTTATGTTTAGCTGACTGACTGTAGGTAGAATTCAGTCGCTAATTCGAGTCTCGTCGTGATACTTCGAAAATGTACGATATAGATAATAATAATTTTCTTTTATGCATGGTGTTTCGCATATTTAAAACGACAAAATTCTCAGCACCATACACCATTGTTCACTTTAAACGTGCCGTGCATTGATAATTCCTAAATTGTGCAGTTGTGCAATGTGTCTCACTTGCGGTCGATTTACTCAACACAAAACTTCATGCGTTAATTTTGTTTTGTTTAATCAATTTTCTATGCATGTATTTACGAATATAGAATACGTGTTTTTGTGCAACTAAAATAAACTAGAGAAAATATTAATGTTTGTTTGTTCAGACACAAACTCTCATAGGTGAAATAAGGCTTGCCTACATTTTGACCTTACGTCACCTGATGGGAAGCGATGATGAAGTCGAGGATGTAGCATGCTTCCCTAGAAGGTACGGTAGCAGAGAGTGCCACGTTTTAGCAGAGAGTGCCACTTTTTAGCAGATAGCGCCACTTTTTAGCAAAGAGTGCCACATTTTAGCAGAGAGTGCCACTTTTTAGCAGAGAGTGCCACTATTTAGCATATAGCGCCACTTTTTAGAAAAGAGTGCCACATTTTAGCAGAGAGTGCCAATTTTTAGCAGAGAGTGCCACTTTTTAGCAGAGACTTCCACTTTTTAGCAGAGAGTGCCACTTTTTAGCAAGAAAGGAATGCGTAACGCTTTGTTCACGAAATTGTTGGTATCTTCTAGACTCGCGTCTTACATCTTAGACCGCATCGTCAGTTACCATTTGGTGACTATTGGTCTAAAATAAACCCTGAAACTTGAACAATGGACTGAATTTGATAAAACTTCAATGATACATTTAATCATTGGAAATAACATAGGCAAGCATATCCCGATATTCTGATATCGGGACTTACACGGGCGAAACCGTAAAACTCTGCTAGTATAGATAGTATCTAACTAATAAAAATCGTTAAAGTGAGAAAATTTCGTTTAGTCACAGAACAAATAAATAGTTGGTAAAGAATTTAAGTACATCTATGAAAACAATGATATTTCGTAATATAAACCGGTATATCCAAATATATTCAAATTCGAAGTCATAAATACAATAGGTCATAACCTTCCACCACACCTTTGCACCTTTTTGCACTTCTTTGCATATTTTTGCAATAGTTTTTTTTATCTAAAATTATCTTTTATTTATTTTGAGATAGAACAGTTTTAAATGTCGAATTCTCGAAGCATGCAGTCATGACACGGTTTTTAGTTGATTTAGTGTTATTCATTGTTGTTTTAACAGTTTTTTTGTGTAACTGGTACTTTGCACCTATTTTTACCCAAGTGCGGGAGGGTACTGTGAGAGATGGCATTAGGCCATTTTTTATGGAGGGCGATCAAAGCTCGCCTGCGCAGGAGTTACCAACTACAACCATGCACGTGTCCCCAGCTAAACCAGCTGAATATGCCGATAAAAACTTTATACGATTTTCGATACTTATACATTTTATACGAAAATTCTGATCACTCTAAATATAGATACCCAGGTGAAGAAACTAGGTGCAGCATGGGTGCAGCACGGGTCCATAGTCAGTCATCTAACCAAGCTTTTCGCCGTTGGCGGATTCGCCATGAAGGACTTCATTCTTTATTTATTCAGTATAGCTTTTGCCCGCGACTTCGTCCGCGTAGAAGTCGACGGCAACTTTGTTGATACAAACTTTGTCCCCCTTTTTCACCCCCTTAGGAGTAAAATTACGGAAAATCTTTTCTTATCGGATGCCTACGTCACACAAAGAATACACCCTTCAAGTTTTAGGTTTCTACGATCAGCGGTTTAAGCTGTGCGTTGATCCGTCAGTCAGTCATTCAGGACAAAGAATTTTATATGTATAGACTAGCAGCGCTCCGCGGTCTCACTCGCGTTACTCCCGATCCCGTGGGAATATCAGGATGAAAAGTAACCTAGCTAATCAATGTATCCTCATACCAAGGTTTATCAAAATCGGGCCAGTACTTTCGGAGCATATTTTATTCCAACAAACAATCAATCCTCTTTATAATATTAGTATAGATAGATAGATGCCTAATTTTCGGTAATAATTTGTTACTATTGCCTTGTCCTTTCTGCTTCTGGTAGATAGTCTTTGAACAAACCTTGACGCCCCATATCTAATCGCAGATAGCCAAAATCATCTTCCTTTTTAGTCCGTAAGGCGTGATTCCATTTCCTGAACCATTTGTAAACAGTACATTGTTTATCATTAGTTTTCTATTTGTATAGGTACCTTTGTCTTTCACCGTTCAAGGTCGGCTTTAGCCATTGTCTTGTGGGAAACTATAGAAAGTATGTGTGGTGTTATGATTAGTTTTGAACATAAAGTGGGACGGATCGTCACGCGAGTTCACGGGACCTGCGTGAATCTAACGTGGTTCCTGGCCATACATCTAATCTAGATGACTTATGCAGCACCCTGGTGCTGACATTAGATGCATGTTATTCAGGACATGTATAAGATGCAGTAGGCTTGCCCAGAACCTATACCACTGTCTCAGCTTAGTCGAACATGTCGACTCAGTTGGCACAATGGTCACCATGTCGGACTGCCAAACACAGGGTTGCGGATTCGATTGCCGCCTCAGACAAGTATTTATGCTTAGATATCTGTCTGTGGTCTGGTTGTTTTTATGTATTATAAGTATTTACTAAAGAAAAGTATATAAATAGTATATCTGTTGTCTAGCATCCATAACTCAAGTCCAGTACTTAGCTTGGGGCTAGATGGCGATGTGTGGAATGTTCTGCAATATTTAAAAAAAAGTCCAGAGTAAAGAAGCCGACTAAGCTGCGGGTTTCAACACGATGTTTTTCTTTACCGAAAGACGATTTACTACTAAGAGCATTTAGCGTTCTTATCTTTTAGTAACTACGGAGTTTTAATATCAAGACGATATCATCATTTGGCAATATGGATATTCAGATGTTACTCCTAATTAGCGTAGTGTGTCTGCACTTGGCGAGTGATCATCGTATAAACATTTTTCATAATAAATCCCATTGGTAAGTATATAATGGTGCTACACTATTCCTTTCGTTAATGTCGTGGAAAATGACTAAGGTATCTGTGGGACTCTCACGGAGACGTAAAATATTTGTTTCTTAGAGAATCAACAGCACTTAATGAATAGCTATTAGACGTTATACAAAACATACTGCCAATAACAGATTCTTACTATCTAATTTCATTACATTATAAGAGAAGTTCAGTGGAAGTACGCATGCAAGTATCCCTATACTTGCATACGTGCTTCCACTGAACTTCTCTTGATACTATCACTATATCCCTATCCCTATAGGGATAGGAATAGTATAGGGATTTCTACTGAACTAACTCTTAGTAAATGGTAAAACGGCAAAAGGTGCATTTGAGCGCGATAAGTTTCACCTAGAAAGAATTGTCAACAAGAATTATCGCCTAGAGGTGAACAACCTTTTAATTTCACAAAAAAAACTTATCTAATATAATAAAATAAATTAAATATGCAATGGGGTTTCCTAAAACAGGTAAATTTTATCTTTTGTATGCGGAAAATAAAGAATGTACAAGTGCATTTTACGAATTTATTTATAAGTTTCAACAAAATATGCTGCATTTTCTACTTACTAGTCTCGACATGGTGATTGGTAAACTGACACTTAAAAGAGCAAAGTAAACATACTTATCAAAAAATGTTTTAATGAATTAGTCATACAAACACTTCAGTTCATGATAAGCTACCACTTATCTCCATTTTACAAATATGTATCTTAAAATTCATAAATTAATTAAGAACGAAGTAAACTCGTTCCGTCACGATCAAAAAGTTGGAGGGATTGAATCAATCAATAGTCGTGAGCGCCAAGCATAAGGCGTATCATTATGTAAGAATCGCATGCTATGGACAATAGCTTGATGCTTGAAGGGTTAAAATGTTGAGTGTTTGTGACAAGCGCTGCAGATGGAGTAAGAGAAGTCCTTGCAGCATACATCCTGCCCGTTCAGGACATTGTGCGTGATCATCGACTGCTATTCCAGCTGATCCATACTCGATTAGAAGCGCAGTTGCCTGCTGGGGTCCTCGCACGCCTCTCGGAATGTTTTTGGGTTGCCAAGTATGACAGCCCGGTATGCAGCCAGGCTATTACACTCCAGGATTGCGTAAGCAATAGTCTTCTCAAAACACTCTCTGCAGAGCAGGCTGTCGGAGATATCCTTGCACGGAGTCACGATCTTCAAGTTTCAGCGAACCTAGACTCGGTCCCTGGGCTTGCGCTGATTGTCTGACTGATCGTGTCCTAGACGTTAAAAGTTTAACATCAATCTGGTTTGATCGTGGCCAAACTTCTTTAGCTAAATATAGTACCTGAGTAAAAGTGGTATGGAACCAGTTCAAGCGACCTAGGTCTCAAAATGGGCATACAATGTCCCAAAACTTGATCTGAAATATGCATTTCACTCTCAGCACACATATTTTCAGGGTTCCGTACCCAAAGAGTAACAACGGGACCTTTTTACTCCACTGTCCGTCTGTCTGTCTGTCACCAGGCTGTACGTACATATCTCATGAACCGTGATAGCTAGACAGACTAGACAGTTTAAATTTTCCCAGATGATGTGTTTCTGTTGCCGATAAAACATTAACTCTGTAATTTAATGGCACGGAACTCTTCGTGCGTGAGTGCAACTCCCACTTGGCCGGTTTTTTATTAAACACATGAATGATAAGTATTTTGTCTCGTTATAAAATGAAATGACAGAGTGAAATTTTATAATGAGCATTGATACCGAGTGAATGTGTGGAATTGGGAACAATTTGTATATTTTTTTACCTTTTTATTTAATTTATTTTCACTACCTTACCTTGTTGTGTATTGTCGTAAAAACTTGTTAAAAGGCACTTAAAAGGGAAACTAAGACATAAGTATATATGTATGTTTTAATAAATTGGTAATATTTTAAATGCATATCAGAAAGTATTTTCAAAAAATTCTTTTCATATTGGACACCATTAATGTACAATATTTTAACTAATGTGCGTTATCGTAAGCATGTATAGGGCTAGTATTCCGTATGACTATTTGATGATGTTAATCGCGAAATACGCTTCAGTCATCATCATCATATCAGCCCATACACGTCCACTGCTGGACATAGGCACCCCCCATATGACGCCACAAACAGCCGCCTCCATCCACCGACTACCCACAACCGCTACAATGTCGTCGGTCCACCGGGCAGCTGGTCTCCCAACACACCGTTTCGTGTTGCATAGCGGCCGCCACTCGAGAACCTTTACTCCCCAGCGGTTGTTAGTTCTGCGAGCTATGACCTGTCTATTGCCACTTCAGCTTACTAATCCTGAGGGCTATATATATGTATGTATGTATGCATACGGGCTTTTTTCCGCAACTAGACTCTTTTTTTTAATTGGGTCCTTTTTGCGTGAGGATGGAGTAGGCTTGCCCAGCATCTACTACCCTCTCAGCTTAGTCGACCATGTCCAGAGGAGAGAACTTCTCAATACTTCTGGAGCCAACTAAGCCGCGGGTTTCATCACGATGTTTTCCTTCACCGTAAGAGCAATGTCAATTAGCGCACATAAATTTTTCTTAAGAAAAATACATTGGTGCACGGCCGGCTGGGATTCGAACCACGACCTTCAGAATGAAAGTCGGGGTATCTACCACTAAGCCAACACCGCTCTGTATATATATATACCGTCTATATATATATATATTCAGTAATACCGTTTATTTAAGAAAATCAGAATATATTTTGAAATGCCACTAGCACAAATCTGTTGCTTTGAGCTGTGTGTTAATATACATAGTTTTCAGTCACTTTAAATTTTATATCTATAGATTTCCGAAAACTAGGTCAAATTTAAAAAAACATATCAATATGAATGATACAACAGAATCGTTAAGTTTGTGCCATATTTGCCAAAAGGCGCAAGTAAAGAATGATTTGGGACCGTATTTCCGGACTGCGCGGGCGCCAGCCATCATCAATTTTAATCAGGCTTAATTTATTGATGCTCAAGATGCCCAAAAAGGTATGATCAGAAGGAAATGCTTAATTTTTTGGCTTTGTACGGGTTGCGTATTTCGCCAGCTTATTTTATAAGCAACGATGTTTATGAAAGGACTTCAAAAGTCCTTTTTTGACGTTAATGCATCCTTACTTAGTTTGCTAATTATTCCGAAAAAATCCACCTGGCAAACACAGGATCATTATGCATTTAATCGAACCGGTGACCTTTGTTTGCCGCACCTTAATATTTTTGTCTAGACACAATACCATCCCATTAACCGTTTTATAATTTTGCGGGGGCGAATCCATCGGAAGCATAAATTCTACATTAAAAATTCCATAATACAACGGGATCGTTTAAAATATTAGAATATTGGCCTTTGTGTATATAGTGTTCTGTTTCTTCCTGTGTTGTACAAATAAAGTTATCTATCTATCTTTAGATCATTTATACAGCGCAAGGAACATTCAAGGCGTTGTAGTGGCTGGAACTTGTATTAGACGGAGTAGGTTTCCCCAGCATCTCTCAGCTTATAGTTGACCATGTCCAGAGCACTCGCCAATACGTCTGAAGCCAACTAAGCCGCGGGTTTTATCAGGTTTACTTCACCGTAAGAAAGTTTTTAAGACCATTTTACGTTGATGACGTTTAGCTCTCAGATAATTTTATATCACAGTCGTCGATATGCACCCAAGAACATTTAGCTTCCAAAACATCTTGATCCGAAATGAGAGCAATGCCCACTTGCAAGCTAGGATCACTCCAAGATGCCATGGACCGATTATTAGGGCACGCTTCCTAAAAAATGCTGAACACGAAATGGCCACATTCTACATCCCAGGTCTAAAAAGAAAGAGTAGACCAAAGATAAAGACGACAGACGTGATCAAAAATGACCTGCCAATTGTCTCCAGACGATGCGTCAGAGAGAAGACCAGAAAAGTAGACCCTACTATTAAATGAGATTAATAACAGCACAGGAGAGAAAGAGAGAGATATTTTAGGTTGTTTAACAGACTCAAAAAATACGCAATTATTCATTCAATTATTGTACTTACGGAACTTGAAATTAAACATTAATTAGTACGGCCTTTATCTCATTGTGTCGGTCCATTGTTTGCTAATGTCCACGGTTTGAAATATCCATTCTTTTGATGTTAGAAACGCCCTTGAGGCGCACAGTTGACAGGCAATACATTTTAGGTATTTAAGTAACTGCTTAAAGCTGAATAAAGATTTATGATGCATATAGGCAGAGGAATTGAACTAGCATCGTAGGGACTGCCCCAGACAGGGACCAGAGGAAAGAGGGGAGGCCTTTGCAGGCAAAATGCCTTCAGTCTAAAAATAACTAAAATCTGTTGTACCTACCGTTTATAGGTGGAATCTTTTCCTACATTTTCGTATAATTTAAAGATGAAAAATCCAAAATTACGACTAAGTAAAAAAAGACTGCATAGATTTCCTCACATAACCATAGAAATGCAAGTATTATTTTATCATTATCTTTATTTAGCTACTTATCTTTAGTAACAAGAACAGCTGTAAGACAGCGTTTAATTTAACCAATTGTAATCGGCATCATCAAAATATTGGATCAGGCAACGGGCAATTGAATCTCTTTTTGTTCCATTACTCATTGCCCATCAAAGGATTTTTCTTTTTTGTTTACGTTTCATGAATTTCGACGGAGCGTGAAACTGAATGCTCATTAAGAAATGCTGGACAGTTGCCAAAGATCTGCTTAAGTTTATGGATACTTCGAGTCACCAACAACATTGCAGAAGCAAGGAACAGTATAATGATTTCGTATCCTTTAAGAGGCAATTGAAATTTAGAAACATTCCAAAGTTTTCAGTGCAGTATATCACTTTACGACCCAGTAGGTACTACATTTAGTCCAAATCTCAAATTTTAACAAAAACGACGAAAATAACAATTTTTTAAGGAAATCACCTCTTTACATAAAAAATATTCTACTCAATCGGTTAAGCCGTTTTCGATCAATCGGTGAACATACTTACATAAAAAAAAGCGATTAATAGAAAACCTCCTTTTTTAAAGTTAAAAATAAAAACAACTGACCTTAACAACAACTTAAATTCCAACACTAAAAAAAATTCCAAATAACTATGTAAGACAGAAACAATTAATAATTACAAGGTACTGGAGAACATGACCACTAGGAATCCAAATCAGACTAACGATCTCGATCCTAAATTAAAATCACCTCTGTAGATGATAGATACACTATTAATGTTGACCTTATAGATTCAATGTTAGAGCTCTCGCAGACTACTGATCTTTAGTTGGCCAATACTAACATTTACAACCATTTAAACCTTTTATTTACCATATACAAACACATATATACATCCAATAAAATAAACAAAAGTAAAACATACATAAGTAGCATGTATAAACATATATAAGTAGTATATCCGTTGTCTAGCACCCATAACACAAGTCTAGTTACTTAGCTTGGGGGCTAGATGACGATGTGTGCAATGTTGTGTAATATATATTAATGTGTGTGCATAGACGGTACAGGCCATCACACTTCTGCTACGACTCAGAAGCAAACATTGAACCATCTTTACTTCAACAGCCACGAAGATTCGCTGAAGACATGTCCTGGAAGATCATCACATGCGAACGTGCTCGAATCAAACTCCTCATTGTGTGAGGGAAACATCATGATTAGAGAAAAGACAATATGTCTGAAGCCAACTAAGTCGCGGGTTTCGGCTTTGTTGACTTCAGACGCATTGACGAGTTCAGCTGGTTGACTAAACTGAGAGGGTGGTATAGCTTCTGGGCAAGCCTCCATCAAATTAATGTCCTAGGCCCGCGCCCTCAATAGTATGGATTAAAATTAATGGTCAAAATCATTTGTTATTTACATACGTACATTTTCTCGAGATGACGTTACCTAGATTAAATTCCAGTCCAGTTAGGAGAATATATCATGACGTGAAGATTCGTATTCAGGTGTTTTCAATCGGTCTCAAATTATAGTAAATGGTTTTGCGTGTTTCTCCCAGTAATCACTAAATCGGCCGACTAAAAGTCTACAGTTTGAGCAACTCTTAGATACAGATCAATACAATATGTAGTTTCCGCGGTAGACAATGGAAGGTACCCACACTATGAAATATGTTTACAAAGCAATTAGATGTTAATAAACAGTGATTAGTTAGTCATTTCATGTATGAATGGTACATTCAAATTGACAATGAAAAAAAAAAACTAAAAGGAATACTAACATACATATACCTACGAAATGCATTGCCAAAAAAAAAACTAGTCAAGTCAGATTCGCGTAATGAGACTTCCGACCGCATTTTAAAAAAGTCCACTTTTTTCCTCTCAATTACGAACGGAGTCCTACAGATAAAGATTTTGTTTATTAAGAGCCATTATTTAATTATTTCAATTCCTTTTTAATTTTTAAATAAGTACATTTTTTAACTAATTGTGTCAGTGAAGAGCTGATTAAAATTATAGATGAAGTTAGAGAGTTTCGCAACTCGTTAATGAAGAGTAATATCACTAACTAATTTCACTTTAGAATGAAATGAACACAACAATTACATAAGCGTAAATAATTTTAATTAACTCGCGAACATCACAATCCCCTAAACCAGAATTTCTTACAATAATTATCGAATAACTGAATGAAGCACGCCATTTTAACAATTGGTTGATCTAACATTCGTGCATCAAACAGGTTCCTTGTAATTAATATTACGTAGGACGATTAGGGCCAATTAGTAAGCTCAAGACTGCATAAGGCGAAGGCAATTTCTATTATTATCTATTCATGAGAAAGATAGATAGATAAATTCTTTATTGTAAACACCCTTTTCAAATTACATTAAAAATAAAAAAACAAAGTTTAACTCTAAGAAATATGGCAAAAGACAAACGAGACTGCGTATCAATGGTCAGTTTCCTTTGTCGTCAATTTCCTTAATTCGTCAGTTTCCTATTTGACCATTTTTCTTATTTGCTATTTCACTAAGTATTAGTTTTGCTAGAGTCAGGACAACCGAGTGATCCTTGTGATCCTCTGAAGACAACCGAGTGATCCTGTAAGGGTCTCGTTTTGTCTTTTTGAGCTATGGAACCCTTAAAAGAAGAACCATTTTGGACAAATTGTGGCGCCAAAATAAAGTTAAATTTTAGATAATCATTTTGTGTATTATTTACAGTATATATACAACCCCTTAAATGTAAAAATTGTTCCGATCTAATGATCCATTGTCTCGTATTCTGTCCGTGAAAGTTTGAATATCTTTATGTGTTTATGATGGGTTCTTCCGCGTAGTTTTGTTTAAAACATTCCGTTTGAGCGCTTTTTGTTTGAAATTATGATTGTCATTTTGTCTTAGCGGGTGTAGGTGGTTGAATGCGTCATTCTTTTATGTCATCCGAGTTTTATTATTGTCATTTCTACAAAAAATAGTTTTGTTTAAGCTTTTAAACATAATTAACTAACTGTCAAAGTATCAAACACAAGCAGCTGTGATGCAATAATATCAATTTTGCGGCCATTGAAACAGAATATAATTTTAGATACCCATAAACTGTTTTTAGCTAATTATGTTTAAGTATAATCTCAAGCAAGCCCTACTTTTGATGTCGTAACTTATCTTTAAAACGTACTTCCTAGAACGTCCTAATTTATCAAAAGTCTTAATAAAAGAAAAAGAACCTATGAGTTTCTTTCGCATTTATGCGCGTGCTACATCTTAGACAGCATCGTCACCTACCATCAGATCTGAAAGTGGTCAAACGCTGGCCTATCTTCTTATCTTTTTAGCACGTGATGTCCCACTGCTTTGCTGGGCAAAGGCCTCCACAACGCTGACCTATTGTATTTATTTAACCATTTATAAAAAAAAAAACTATTAAAAACATCCCATTATCTCATTAATTAGACACAAGGACATACGCGATAAACTTTAAACGAACACTAACTCGACAAAAAGTGTTAACTTGTTTAAGTGTCTTTGTCACTTAATTAAGTCACTTGGTTCTAAATACGATGAATAATGTGCATTTTGCATGACAATTCACTTTCGTTTACTATAATATGTATGGTAGATACGTGACTGTCTGATAGACGTCTGCGGACGTCAGGTGTTCATTGGATGACTTTAAATTAGAATTTATAAGGAACCATCCATCTCTATCCGAAATTCATCAAAGATGATTTAACGGTTTAGGTTTAAAAAGTACCAGAAAGATAGACAGAAATTAATAAAATAATAAATACATATTTGATCAAGAATAAGCCTCGTCCACACGAGTCCAAAACTAGACCAATCGGGTCCAATAAACCCAAAGATGGGTCACTACTAAGATCACAAACTATAGTTTATAAAAACAATAATCGGGTCCATTAAACTCAAAGACCCACTACTCTAGTCTCCTTGTGACTAAGGCTATTACAATATCGAAACGTCGTGGTAAAACAAAACGATTAAGACCCGGGAAAATAATTACTATATCAATAAAATTCGTCATAAAATTAATTCCTAATGGCGAACACACTATCGTTTTGTTCTGAAATATTTCATTTCCATTCGATTTATCAGTAATGTTTTTACGAAACCTCATCATATTTACATTTTACGTAAAAAAACTTAATCTAATTTTAAAATCTTCAAAGCCAATTTAACCAGATTTAATGTACCTAGTTGCAGCAACATCTGAATCATCAAACAGCAGTCATTTGCGTAACATCATCGTATTAAAATATTCAAGCAATGTTTATAATTAAAACTGCCATCATTTTGTAACCTTCCTTCTAACGAGTGATTAATCATTTCTTAATACGACGTCTTATAGACTGGCCATATTACCTACACCATCCTACACCTATATAATGCTATATTATGAACTTATACGCTACTCTATTTCACCAACCTAAGTCGAAAATCGAGATAAAAAGTAGCCTATATCCTTCTCCAAGGTCCCATATCTTTATTCCAAAATTCATCAACAACAAAATCAATCAATTCACCATTTTTCTGTTTGCAAAATTTGTTAACTAAATTTGAAATTATCTACATCGCATCGACAATATTCCCAAGATCATGATCGGTGCGACCTGGTCGAAACGTTAGGTAAATATCAAAAACTAAATAGTAATCACAACGCGATCACGACCCGTGTTTAATTAAAATTCATCAAAGTTTTAATTTCATTAAATTAGAATGTATAAAGAACTATCCATCTCTATCCAAAATTCATCAAAGTTTATTCAACGGCTTAGGCGTAAAACGTACCAGAAAGATAGAAAAAGTTTTCTATTTGGTCAAGAATAAGTCTCGTTCACACGAGTCCAAAACTAGACCAATTGGGTCCAATTAACACAAACATGAGTCAGTACTCAGATCACAAAGTATAGTTTATAAAAACAACAAGAAAATGAAGTTATTAAAATAATAAACTTGATAACAATAAAAAGCTATTCTACTTAAAGAAAGACTCGGAGAAACTGTGTTACGTTTGTTTCTGCCCGTCTCACTTCATTACAGTAATTATAACTTATTAAATGTAACACGAACTGTGAGCGCAGAGATTACACAATCAGGTACGTCAATGTCTTGGAAATTAAGTAGGAAGGTATAACGAGGTATGGTTAGTTTGATTATCTTGGTATTTACTGCAATGTTGTTAGTATTGGATGAAGACAGTGGATCGACTGCACCAGGAGAGTCACGATACTCAATATTGAGGGAACAACGGAGCAGGGAGTTTCAGAGAAGTTTGTCTATTAAGCGAAATATGCTTTTTAATCTAAATATAGTAACATGTTTCAATCACTACAGCTATCATTTTTAGGAATTATTAATTAAAAACAAGTAAACAAATAGTAAAAACATGCAATTTAATACAATCTTCGCTTTTGAGGACCAGGAGCCCAACCGCGCTTATTGCATCGGCTTCAAACCGACGTCGAAATCCCAACCCCCACCTCACACTGGGCGGAATTTTGAGTCTGCCTTTCATAGAAAGTTTGAAAAATAAGGTTGCTTTTTTCGTGTGTTTTAAGTATGCAGGATTTTTGGAGATATCAAACCATTCAAAAATAAGTGATTCTGGTTGTTATTTAAAAAAAAAATAACAAAGTCATATTTGTGGTGTTTTAAAAAAATAACATAACCAGAATTACTTATTTTTGAATGTTTTGATGTCCCCGACAATCCTGCATACTTAAAACAAACGACTAGAACAACTTAATTTTTCAAAAATCCTATGAAAGGCGGGTTCAAAATTTCGCCTAGTGTGGAGCGCAGGTCAACATAAGCCGACGCGTTGGTTTGAAACCGACGCACTTATCGCGGTAGGGCCCCTGATTGAGGCCAACTCTGCAATTGCAGTGGCCAAACATTGGAAGGAAAAATTTAGGAAGGTCGAACATATACTGATATGAAACGAAGAAGAAAACAAATCTTACACTGTTTCAATCATAATAACTAATTAATGAACTATATAAACCTACTTTAATATCAATAATAAACAACGAATGACAAATCAATTATCGTTAATTTATCGTTCGAACCAATAACTCCCGTGTTATCAGTGGATAATAAAATTTAATGTACGTGTTGACTACTTGATAACAGAGTATTGAGACAGACATTAGTCTGATTGACTATTATACGTCTTTTGACACGATCAAAATCATCTCAAACCTCAAGTCTCAAGCTTAAAAAACTGTATCTGCTTGAATTATGTTAATGTTGGAATCAACTGCCTGCATAATGGGGAAGAAAATACTGGTATCAGAGGCTTGATGGCTTGATGTGATTTCTGAATGAATGGTTAAGAAACTCACGCTTGTGGCTTGAATATCTACCTGATCATCTCTTGGACATTTGAAAAGCATTTGGCTTGAGACAAGCCATATCATTAAGAGTTTATTCCTAATTAAATGGAATGGTCTGCTTTGGACTCGTGTAAATAAGCCATTAGTTATTGATATAAAGGATTATCTCTAGAATGATTTCATAGAGGCTTGTTGATTTCATTAGTTAGTAATTTTCCTAACATTGACATAGGAAGAAAAACAATTATTACGCATTTAGATAACCTTTGAACTTAAGGAGGCAGCTTAGGTGGTCAGATAATTGAAAGATAATAGTAATGATAAGGCCGCCCTTCGTACTATAAACTTGATTTATTTTCGGCACATTTTAGCTATAATTGATGGAATTACCTATTACTTGAAATACATGATGTGGAGCCATTAAAATACTTAAGACTAGGAGTTTTTGTCGCCAAGGGGAAATGGCGTTATCCTTTTTTTTTTCAGGGTTCCTTACCTCTAAAAGTAAAGAAGGAACCCTTATAAGATCACTCTCTTGTCCGTCTATCCGTCTGTGTTCGTGTGTCACCACCGATTTTCTCAGGAACGGGTGGATCTAGAAAGTTGCTTTTTTAATGTTACTTTGTATGTTACGATAAATTAATTGGATAGATTATGAAATGATTTTAACGAAACAAGACAAAAGATTAAAGAGTAACAAAACTTGATGCAAATATTTAGATACTTGGCACTGGCTATTTATGTAAAATTGTACGAAGCCCAAACTAAAAAAAATCTATGCCAATGTCAATAGACAAGATCAAAGTTCTACCCTTGAAATGGCCCAGTCAGATGGCAATCCGTGCGTAACTTTGACCGTTTGTTGCGGTCTCACAAAACAGTCAATTCCAAAAAAGTTGTCCAATTTTGCGGTATATTGCCTGATTTTAGTGTATCTTTTGTTGCTTTTTAGGCAATTAAGAGTAATTGATTTTTTAGATCAGTTCTGAATTCTTTAAGCGAATGACATGAGACTTGTGGCTCGTCTTCAATAATTCAGATTATTTTTTCAAATTTTCCGTCTTGAGATGAGTATTGCGGCTAACACAGTCTATGGAGCACTTTCAACAATTTCCAATGTGCCCTAACACTTCCGAATTGGACGTGGCCAATTATGCTGCCGCCACTATAGCAAACTATTATTGGCCAGACTTTATTCTGCTGTTTGTCTCCTATGAGGCTCTGTCAGTTTTCAAATCTTCTCTACCGCGTTTTTCTCTTACAATACTTTTAATTCCACACAACATACTTATTTTTATTACCTTTCATTTTCCACATGAGAGTGCCCTCAAAAAAATGAGAACGTAGCAAAAATCTTTAAAAATAGCACAAGTTTCCACTTAAAGCTTCAAAGGGCTAGAGACTAGAGACACGCCAAAGGCAACAATTTCAAAACCGTAAAACTAGTGCACCGTAGTGCTCTGGAACCTTTTCAAAGAGTCCTGTTTTAGAACTGGGACGTGTGCCACTTGTTTTGAAGTTAGACATAGTTGTATGTGGAATGGAAAGCTTTATTTATGAAAAGATGAGAGCCACAGGTAGAAACGTTATGCATGTAGAAGATTTTTTAGGACGTACTAATGTCCCATAAGATATAAGTCTTTAATTGTTTAGGCACCAGAATATAAGTAAGTACATGCTTTTGTACGAAAACGACACCTGCCAACAAAAAGAAGACTGACAAAGTGTGACAATAAACCAATTAGGTTCAGGTGAAACGTTTCATTTTTTGTCCATTCGATACAATTCTGATTGATGACACCTCTTTGTGAGAAGGTTAAGGTAAGGTTAAAGTAAAAGACGATAACTTGAGTACCGTTGCTCTGATCTTTATAATTTTTGGTATACGAGTAGTTGAGGCATAGTTTTTACTTTAACTTTCAACATAATTGATAGAATCAGGCGTTACTTTTCGGAACTCCATAACTGTAATGGAAGTATTAATATTTAGTTTTAAGTTCCGAGCCTAGCGCCAAAACACAAAATGCAACATAAGCAGGATCTATTAGAAGGTTACGAAGATAGGGAAATCAAAGATCTATTTGTATAGATAGAACAGGCCAATGAAGGTGATCCGGTATAGAAGGCAGAAACCTTAAACATCTATCCCCGTATCATAGTATGATCGTATCTATTAATTTAGAAGTCGATATCGACAGGAAGGGAAGCCGTACTATTCTTAGTTTGGCACCAATCGATATATTCAATAGGTCAATAGGCGTAACACTCTTAACAGACTATCTATCTATGTAGCCACTAGCTAGATATATCAGCTTAGTCTTTAATTGTGATCAGACGACTTAGTTAAGGTCGCGGGAACCCGTTGGACGCAGAGGGCATGCGACGATCAATTTGGAAGTTTTTGGAAGAGGTCTATGTTCAGTAGTAGACTGGACGTCCTGTGGCTGATATGATGATGATGATGATGCGATGAGGTTTTGATGCGTTCACATGTAATATGCCGCATGAGTGATAGATTTGTGACATTGACGGTAAAACTGCTTAGTTTAGGGATTGAAGAATGACATAGGATATTTAAAATGATGAGTATGATCAATAATTATTTCAAATACTGAATTAACTAAAAGTGCAAGGTCGTCTGTTATGCTTATTCTCACAATATTAACAAGCAAAAGATAATATTCTCAAAATATTAAACTACACATCACAGAAGTTTAAGTATCAAACTCAAACACCTATCTGTTGTAGTTAAAATTTGAATCAATAAACACGATTTCTAAAATTGTATGTGATTTACGCACGACATGAACAAAATAATCAGCCGTAGTTTATACAGAGCCTGAAAGTAATCACTTTACTTTCACATCCATATTTACGGAGAGATATATTCATAAATCCCTTGAACATAAAGCCATAAAGATATTCCATTAAAATCTGCCCCTAAAACCAAAGTTATGGTTCACGAAATCTATAACTAAGAGCTGTCTCTAACTAAGTGAAGTCTGCGTATTTGCAGTCTACCTAGACTGCAAATACGCAGACTTCAAATCGATCGATAAATAAATACATCTGCTTCGTATCGAGGGCAGGACAGGGTGACGTCTTCCACTCCAGTATACTGCTAGGTCTTTGGCGTTGTTGTTGGCTGACATTTGGTCAGCCAACGTACAGCTACTACGGCTGGAGTGATAGTTTAAGAGGAGTGTGTGAGTGCAGCACAGTTTGCAGGCCCCCTGAATTAATGATGGATCCCAGCTGCCAAGAACAGTAAGTCTTCCATACTGTTCTTGGCAAGTCCAGCGGAAAGAGAAGATAAGAAGAGTGATCTCCAAAGTAGTATTCAATCCACTGCACTGGTGGATCCACTCATTGGATCCTAGTGGAGTTGCAAGTATTACATGATCCACAAAGACCAATGGGACTCCTATTTAACTTATTGAATTCTAGTGGGTTGATAAAAGAAACGGTTTAATTATTTTTGTAAGACTAATATCAGTAAAGTTCTCAAAACGTCAGGTTTCAATAAAAAATAAAGGCGATTATATTTGTTAAAATAGTTTCAATATGAGATTATTTTATTTTTGTTAGCTTTTAAACATGAAAGTCAACGAGCTATCGTCCGACCGTTTTGTCTATGGTCTGAAAATTTATGTTAAATCCATTTCTTTAATAACGGTTTCGCTAAATTGAATCTTAATACCGTAAGATTTAAAATTCAATTTCGTTTCGTACGGTTTACAGATATATAATTTACAATAACCCTATTAAGTTGTTACTTATGGCATTGTAATAGCGGTTACTTTCGCTTGTCGAAAGTTGTTGGGTCAAATACGTTATTTAATTCTGTAAGTATTTCATTGTAATTTATGTTCTATATATAATACAATTGGTATTAGATTGAATTGTCTGTGGGTCATTTAGCATCGCCATTTCGTTGTAGGACAAACGGTTTTAGGTATTTTTAAATAGGTACCTTTTTTGAATATGAATGAAGAGAACACAAGAAATAATGAATAGACAAGAGGAATAACGGATGCGTGCGAAATTCCATTTCTTTATTCGTTTTCCGTGAAAATGACTCAGTATGAAATCGAAATGTAGTATTGCATCCAGACCAAGAACAAATATCTGTGCATAAATATTTGTTTGAGGCAGGAATCGAACCCATAATTTTCTGGTTCTAACAGGTCGTCATATTGGCCTTTACATCTAGCCCCAATCTAAGCAAATAGCCTTTTGCTACAGTGGCCAGACAACGGGTACCTAAAAACTTTCGTAAATATATAAGTTTCTACTTAATATACAAATATAGACACCCAGACCAGAAACAAAATATCTGCACATAAATATTCCTTTGAGGCCGGAATAGTACCTATAACCTTCTGCATCGAAGGGGGTGTTCGCCCACTGCACCACAGAGGTCGTCAAGTTATTACTATAAATGATCTCATAAAAGCAGCAACAAAACAAATTCCTTCCAATACCAAAGCAACTGACCCCTAACATTTGACAAACATTCTACAAATGCAGGTATAGTCAGTCTATGAATGCGAAGGTCGTTTCAAATGGCAGCCAGTCAGGTGCAATCGAATAGATCAGGGTGTGGTCAACGCATTCATGTCGACTTTAATCAGACATACAATAGAGGTGGGTAAATAGCTTAGAGCTATTTATCTACGATCCTGAGAGAATAATTAGCCTTCTCGTAGAATTAAGGATATGGCATATGGATTCCGAAGACGAATTTCCCAGGGAAACGCCCTGAAGCCCCCGGAAGTCGTGTAATCTTCGGTATAGTATAACATTACATTACAATTTCACTCGCAACTTGAAGACCCAAGTTGCAATTGAACAAGTATCTTCTGCAAAAGCGTGTTACATCTTAGGCCACATCGTCACCTACCATCAGGCAAGTGTGATGATAGTGTTCAAACGCTGACCTATCATTTACAGATTTAAAAAAAAGGCTAACCCATCTTATCCCGTGGATGTTGTAGGTAGAGAATGTAGCCTAAATTCTCAAGCCTATAGACTTATGGATCCGACAGCTTGTGGAGAAACCGTGTAGCCCCCGGCACAGAATAGGGCCAACCCATGTCATCCCGTGGATATTTTAGAGAACGTAGCCTCAATTTGCCGTTAGACTTATGGGTCCGAAAGGCTTATGGAGAATCCGTGTATAGAATAGAATAGCGACCCCCCCCCCTCCCTACATAGAATAGCGCTATCACCCTTCTCCTTGGGTTTCGTAGAAGGCAACTAAGGGATATGTGTACCTTGTGGAAATTGCACTTTGAGTCCCGCGCGGTGACAGCTGTAAGCCATTAGCAACTACAGTAGCAATCAAGGAATGATTTTATCAGGCAGGCCAGCCGTAACTAGGTCCACCCATTCCTGACAAAGTCAGTGGTGACACACGGACCAACAGACAGACGAACATGAAAGTGATCTTATAAGGGTTCCTTTATGTACGGAACCCTAAAAATGGACAAAATCAATTATTAACAGTCGCAAAATCTCAGATTACGAATGACGTCATTAAAATGTTATCCAATTAGTACAAAAATGTAGTTCTAGTACTTAATTCTGTGTTAAGCGCCCTTGTGACGTAGGGAATAGGGAAAGGAAGCCTTTCCATAATTGGATTTTCGTACGAAGTTGTCGACCTTACATATTATGTATACTAGTACTTTCGAGCATGCCGGATTGTGAGCTGATTTAACGTTCTTTATCTGTATTTAATTGATCGAGCGAACGAAGCGTCTCTGCCTCAAGTCTGTCAAAATGTGCTGTCCTCTGTATGTATGTTGGTACTCTTCTACCAGGTCAAATTTCACAACCGATCTTAAGGCGCTCTTCCAGTACCGTGAGTAGGTATTCATTACCTTAGCCACATACACATTACCTTAGCCCGCGCTCTCAAAGACGTAGCGTGCTGCGTGCTAACTGTTATATTTGATCGATATGCAAAACATTTTAGCATTATTATCCACAAATATAGTTCCTAGAGGTCAAAACCTATCATTTAATTCATTTTTAGAAACAAACGTTAACTATTTTTGAATAAAACCCGATAAACGCTCTAATAATTCTCTGTTTTCTAACATTTTTTTTATCGAACGAAGTTGTTCATATCATGTTTTCAACCACAATAAACAAAAATATGGTTATTAAACTACAATTTCCATTTATATCCAAATAACAAAAAAAGAGTATTTGATTACTTAGAGTTGCTTAAAACAAAGGTCGATTTTGGTAGCTTTATTAGCACAGGGCCTTTACAAAACTCAGTGAGTAACTTGGTAGGATTGGCGTGGTACTTCTCCCAGAAAGAACTTTACTAGAAAAGATATATTTTTGTTATCTTTTTGATATTTGTTTGTAATAGGCTCTCAAACTTCTGGACTGATTATGACTTGGTATAGGGATATATTTAATTTGAGAAGTACCTACTAAAGACTACTTTTATCCCTATATTCCCACGGGATCGGGACTTATGCAGGGCGTTGCTTGTGTGCTTATAAGGGTTCAATTAATGTTCCAGTAAAACAGAATTAAGACATCCTGTTTATACTGAGGTTGTGCCGAACAAAATTAGGCGGGAACGAAATAAAAGATAGATTTTTGAAAAGAACAGAAAAATTGCCTATTATCAGTTAAATATATGGGTGCTTAACGCAAAATGTCACCGAGAAGTAAATAAAATCGTTAATAATTGCATTGAAAATTGTTTTAGGTGTTTGTGTGTGTGTGTGTGTAGTTGTGTACCATTTGTGAGTTATTTTATGATAGACCTAATTTAAAGATGAAAATTATTGGTCGTTTCTGTGCCTATCCAAATTGAAGTTAGGCTAGTTTCAAAGTAGGGCTTTAAGAATGTTGAAAATAGTTTTCTTCACACATAATTCGTAAAGAAATACATTTGGCTCAGGTATCGTATGCACTAGTATGCAGTAATCTAGCTTTTATTTTGTTCCCGCCAAATTAAGCTCCGCCTTAATAGAACATCATAATCAGCAACCCACAACATGAATAGGTAAACCAGCTTGTAACCATCACTTCCCTGACATTTGCATAATATTACACCTAATCATATCCCAGTAGCTTAATAATAAGTTGTTAATAACTTTAATAGCCTTTGACAAATCAGTATGGCTGAAAAAAAGAATCATCTAATCGGTTGAGGTGTCTTCGAACATACAAATAAATATGTACAATGTTTTTAGACTAACAAAGGTTCTAGTCCATACATTGGGACAGATCTGGGTATTTGGCATACTTACAAATCGAGATAGATAGATAAATTCTTTATTGTAAACACCATTTATTTTAAATTACATTAAATAAATAAACCACCAAGTTTAATTCTGTTACAAATGGCGGCCTTATCGCTCAAAGCGATCTCTTCGAGGCAACCTTTGGATGGAGAAGAAGTTGAGGAAGGTGACCGGTAGGGTGTCCAAACTTAGGATAATAAGTAGTTTTTTTTTGTTAATTTTTAAATAACTAACCAACGCAAACGAAGTCCCGGGCAAAAATGAGTTTGATAAATTCATAGATTATTTTATATTTACTAGCTGCGCCCCGCGGTTCCACCCGTATTAGTCCCGATCCCGTGGGAATATCAAAATAAAAAGCCTTTAAGCCTTCTTCGATAAATAGACTAATTACCCAACACAAATTTATTTTTTCAATTCGAACCAGAGTAGTTCCTGACATTAGCTTATAATATTAGTATAGATTATCTAGTAAACAACTCAAAGACAATAGCAAACAAAATGCCTTTCAGACGATTATGAACCTTTACCTATAACTGGTAAATTAATGCCCTAATAAAAGAACAAAGGAGGACTTAATGCCATTAAGGCATTTTCGCATCTAATCAGCCACGAGTCAGTTACCCGTGAGAAACCAAAGGGACATGGTAATACCGCTAATTGTGATCGATTGGGTCCATCCGGTCTGCCTTGACAGTATATTTACCGGTGTTTGAACTTGATAACATATCATACCGGTATTGCTACTTTCTTGTTCTAGGCCTGGTTATATTGAGTTAGCCTTATACTCGTCCTATATACCAACGGCCCATGTGGGATGAGTTTAGGGTTTCAAATGTAAACTCAATATGATTGATGTTAAGTTAATGATCTTAAAGAATTATGACGCAACAAGCAAATAATTAGTCATGTTTTAATGTATTTTCAATAAGAAAAATTAACCGTAGATTCGTCCCATTTTTATAATTAATTAAAATAATAGTTGATGACGGAATTAGGTGAAGAATTTTGTTCCCATACCATACTCAACTCACTCATGTTTTTATAGATATAGTTTATATTAAATGTTAAAATGTCTCAGACCAGAAAAAAGACTGTAAATGCGAAAGACATGCACTAAAAAGAAATCGGGACAAGTCTATCAATAAGTAAAGGGACCAATAAATAGAGGAAAGATTTCTGTTTGTTTGTTATGAGTAATATAGTTAGCTACTTCTTATCTCCATATCCCACGGGATCGAGACTTACACAGGTAAAACAGCGGACCGTTGCTAGTGTGGTAATAAAATATATCTGACACCAAAGTATTAATTTTCAGAACGGAAATACCCCACAATATTGAAACGCACGAGAAATTATAACACAAAAACATTTCCTGGAATCCAATTACGAACACGTCAGCATCAAAAGTAGCCGATAACAATATAGGAATTTTACACAATTAGTTCAATTATGATTCGCTAGATGGTGCTGATCAGGAAGGAAAAAATAAACTGAAAAATGTCTATGACAGAGAGGTCAAACCTTAGAGTAAAAATACCGGATAGATAGCTATAGACAACTCATTTGTCACTCATTATCTGGTCGAATCCTGAGCAATTTTTACAAATCATATTTTCTTTAAAAAAATATAATTTAAATTATTATAATTCCGGGAATCGTTTTTATTATGGAACTCTACATTTCACTAGGTTCGCAAAGAAATAAAAATGTACGTTTTAAAATTTACGTAAATTTCGTCATAATCTACACGCTTGACAATTTGTAAGAAGTATAGCGTACGAAACGCCACAGAATTCAGACTAGAATGGAAAAAATAGATTAAACGTTATTTTTTGGGAGACAAAAAACAATATAAAGCAAAAATTAAGTATAATAATAATTTTTAGTTTTTTATTTTGTGTAATTTAATTTGATGTACTTACCTAGTTTTAAAATTGTGTTTATAATGAATAAAAATAAGGTACTGGGTACTACGGTACTAAGCACAATAGGTTCATAATTCCATTGTAGGCTCTAGATATCCCCTCTTTTGTCAAACGGGTGTTCAAAAGTCTGTATGGCGTTGTGAAATCGGTGATGTGGTAATTTACCAAATTGAAGATGTTACCAAATATCAGCAACTTATTGAATGATATCGGTAGACCTATCAAACATTTGTTATCTTTTGACAAAATCCATTGGCATTATCTCAGATTATTGATAAAATACTGAGCATCAGAGCATTTTGATAAGTCTTAGGATTCACATGTCAATTATTCGAAATACTTTCACATTTGACGTAATAATTACGAAAGGGTTTAATGCATTTGGGCACATTGGCATATGGTTTCATCGCATAGCAATTTTATTTTTACAAAGTTTAGATAACTGGGGAATAATTCTTGAAAGTTATATTTTGAGATTAATTTGAGCTTGAGCCTGCACTGGGATTTTTGAAGACACATTTTCTTTGAAATGTTGCCAGAAATTCAATAAAGTTTTATTACTTATTACTTTCTATAACAGCATAAATATTTTATCTCTTAGTCTCCGATATTTAACAGATAGCAGAATTTAAATAAACAGTTGTTATAAATATTTATCATCAGATTCAGAATATCCTGTCGAATTCTAGTCCGACCAAGTTATTTGTTTTGTTAATGGCGGCGCAAGTGTCTACAAACAAGTAATAAATTTTCAAAGTAGATTTTTAGTTTCGCATAAATCCGTATGCACAGTTAACTTGACTGCATTGTTAATTGTTAGAATTAGCATTTGGCATTGAACATCAATGAAAGGTGCAGTTTTTGACACATTTGCAATATTTAATATCAAGGCCTTTTCGAATATTGTTTTATTGTAAACTAGCTGCGGCCCGCGGTTTCACCCGCGTAAGTCCCGATCCCGTGGGCATATTGGGATAAAAAGTATCTTATGTCCGTGTCCTGGCTCTAAGCTACCTCCCTACCAATTTTCACCCAAATCTGTTCTGCCGTTCTTGAGTTATAAGTGGTGTAACTAACACGACTTTCTTTTATATATATAGATAGTGAATTTTTGAATAATGTCCTCCCAAATTTTAACTTCATTAAAATGTACGTATGTGGAAATAGGCCAATAATAAGTTGTGAAGCCTACTTTTTCAAAATATGAAAATGGTGGTATTGGTGGACTTACAAAATGGTGGTATTCGCATTTGGTCCCACAAATGCGAATACCACCATTTTGTAAATGGGAGCAAATGTATCTAATCCATTTTGACTTAGGCTTTTTTCTAATAAATAAATAATTACATTTATTAATTGATTTGAATTGTCGCACGAAAAATTTCGATGACGTCACTGGCCTATCTTCGAAGGTTCACTCCATAAAAGTTCTATATATTTTCCGATAAAATGTACTGCAAATGCTTTGTAAACTGTAAATTGGAAACTAAACATTTCACAATCGCTACAAGTAGGTATAACAGATAAAACTCTATTTACTTTACTTAATCTAACATAACGACCTAGAGAATTCTAGAAAATTTTCCTATTAATCTAGATTATACAGATAGTACATACCTACATAAGCTTAGTAGGTACTTGGCTCTGTTTAATGGATGTTTTAGTGTTAATTTGCTTTTTAAATCCTGTGGCTTAGTTGGCTTTAGTTAGACGTATTGAAGAGATCATCTGGATATAGTCGACTAAGCTGAGTGGTATAGGTGCTGGCATGGATTAAATAACTTGATTAGATGTAAAGGTCAAAATACCTCTTAATAGCGTTTAAATGCCAAAAAATTTAAGTTGGACTTTATAAAATTCATATTCTTATTTTACAATTTTTTGACGTGTTCGATGTCATGGGTTCGATTCCTACCGTGGTACCGCGATTCGTACCGTGAATATTTGTTTAGTCTATACATATGTTCTGGGTGTTTTTGCATTATCTACACTAATATTATAAAGGAGAGATTTTTGTGTTTGTTTGTAACGAAATTACTGAACCGATTTTAATGAAACTTGGTATGAGGATACATTGATTTATTGCAAATAACATAAAGGCTATTTATCCCGATATTCCCACGGGATCGGGAGTAATGTGTTTCACAAGTATGTATTTACAAAAGACAAGTAGTACCTACTTATTAGATGTTATGTTATCTGGCACCAATTTACAAGCCTAGTTGCTTAATTTGTGATGTGAGCAACATCATACAAATAATGTAGGTACTTTCTAGTACCTACCTCAAGTTTAAAGTAAAAATCATGAAAGGTGATACAAAAGTGAAAGCGATTCGCTTCACTGGTTCCTATTACTTGAATACAATATTATAGGTAAAATTAAATATTGGTTTAGTACTAGTTTAAAGCATAGATAATCGATTGCTACCAAAAAATTGGTTAAGCTATAATATTTTTCTTGCGGAAACGATTGGCCATTTTTCAGTATCCTTGGTTTCGTCCCAGATACTACGACCCACGTTGGACGAGTTTAATGCCAATTTTGGTACATATAGTATTAATTGCATTTTTGCACACATTCTTTGCAGGTTGATTGTTTCATGTGGGTTTTGGCAATAAGATCGGAACAACAAAACTAAATATTTACAATATTGCACTTAAGAGGAAAGGGTACCGGCGCTCTCTCCATGCAAACGTAGTCTGTTTCCTCCCTGAATAATGACATAAGAGCAAATATTTTTATTGCATAAAACTTATAACTGCCATGACAATGCCCTTATGTTTTTTTTGTTTCTATGATAATTACAAAATGAAAAACAAGACATAGGGGCATAGTCATGGCAGTTATAGGTTTTATGTCACAAAAATATTTGCTCTAGTGTCATTATACAGGGAGGAAACAGTCGACTACGTTTGTATGGAGAGAGCGCCGGTACCCTTTCATCTAAAACTTTAAGAATAAACACAGCCAAAGGCAACAGCGAAGTGTTATTATTTATTAACCGCCCACAACAAGGTTAAATGTAATTGCTATCACTTGGCCACTAAGTGACTAACATAGTTATGTAATAAGGACACCCGGTTTTACACCAATTATTGTATAACTTAGCAGCTTAAATAGCAAGTATTGATTTTATTTCTGTTATAAAATTAATGGCTTGATACTTTAATACCTAATGAGATCAAGATTTTGCCGTTCAAATTGCTTGATATCAAGAAGGTAAGTAATTATTAAGTTAAGTTCTCAGCCGATCGGAACAGTAATGCGATTGGGACCAGTTGAGGGTCAGACCATTTTCGAATGGGGCCATTTGGGAAAACGTGACCATTTGGAATTTAAGACTAATTGCTAGAGAATCTGTGAATAGGTTATTCTGCTACTTATAGAGTTATGTCCCGCGGAGACATAAAATTCACAAGGTGTAAACCCTGCATCTCTGCAACATCTCATCATCTTCCTGCCCTTATCCCAATTTATTTGAGGTCGGCGCAGTATGTCTTCTTTTTCCATTCACTACTGTTAGTCGTCATCTCATCGTTCACATTCATCTCTTTCATGTCATGTCTCACACAACCCATCCATCTTTGCTTAGGTTGTCCTCTCTCCCTCCATCCCTCTACATTCATACTCATCACTCTTCTAGTTACATGCGTCTCTAATAGATGCAATATATCACAATATTTACGTTTACCTCAGGTAAAAGGAGAATATTACTTAATTAGGAATAAGTACTTACAGCCTTAGAATATCCGCTGCCAGCACTTCCATCTGAAGAGTTGCTGAGCCTCCTCTCCCCATTGGACGCAGGCGGCGACCACGCCGATCCACTGTCAGAAGGCATTGTGGCACAACACTACTGTCTCACTGTTCACATTATAACTTGACACAGCACAACACTAATCCACTCTTTACACTTTGATACTTCGTCTTGGTTCTGTACCTGTTGACAAATTAAAAACATAATTAGTATAATTTTGTAGGGTAATAAAATTAATTCTATGATACGTATATTTTATTGTTATTTATCTTTACGTGTGTATTTTAGTTTATTTCGTTTCAGTTTTATTTATTTTTTTACTCAAATAAATATAAAACGCTTTTAATCTTGTTTTACAAAACTTAGGCTCTGCCAATCTTGAATAAAAAAGTTAATTTGAAAAAGATCATGGAGATTCTGAGCGACTTTTGTTTCCTAACTATCCGTTTGATAGGTAGATGGCACGAAAGGATTTAAATAATATTTTGATGTTTAAAACTCGTCCCACGTGATCCGTTAGTACCACGGACGAGTTCAATGTTTACCCACCGTATTAAAACTACTTAAAACTCCAAATAGAGTTTGATATAAGAAATAGAATTTTATTTTCACAAGGTAACTATGATGCAATGCATCATTAGAGGTAGGTATGATACCTATCATGAGTCAGGTGATGACAGTGTCGAGATAATAACACTCATTTTGAAGTTGCTATCTTTCACATAATCATTTTTTTACGAAAAAGAAATGAATGTATCTAGAAAAAGTAATTAAAAAAAAGGCGAATAAAGTGAATGATAAAATCCAAGCACATAACTGCAAAATATGGAACAAGAAAAAAATAACACAAAAAAAAACTATTTGATCCACGAATCCACAATCTTTACACAAAAAAATCCAAACAGATGGAAGATCCGAAAGGTCGAATTCACGCAGGTAGCGCCACAAACGAACACTTTATTACATCAAAATTATAATTTTAAACCTCAACAGTATAAAAAAAACCTTTCAAAAACAATTAAGTAACTTCAAAGGTAGAAAAACAACTCTTATTGGTCACAGAATAGATAAAAGAGATTGTTATACTGAAGGTACTCGAGAATCCCTTATCGTAGATAGAAAACTGATAAATTCTAACACACCAAACAATTCAACTCAAAAGCGGGTAGCCGATGTCGTAACCAAAGCGAAATTACTAGATAGGTAAGTTAAAGTTTCGCATCAACACAATAGCATCTGCTAATTACCTGAACACTGAGAAACGTTACAGCTTAACCAGTAGTAAGTACACTTCACAATAACACAGTTGTAATAAGGTCCACAATCGCACGGTTATTCGTAATAGCCGGTGTTGTGACAGACACGTCCGCACTGTTCGGGACCGGAGTCGAGACTGGCGTTGGATGTGAAGTGCGCCTCTCGCTCGGTTCACTTCACTCGATTCGGATAAAATTATCATTTCTTTACGTATGCCGTATGGCTTGAATGTTATTCACATTTTGCTCGAGAATTTATTTTTTTCGAGTCATTTATTTGTGATCATGAAAATAAACACTTTACTTAGCATTGGTTCCAAATAAAGTTTCAGTGACTCCAAAATCAGTAACATTGTCTTTCAAAACCAATTATTTTAATTTTTTGTTTCAAATTTTGCTTTTAATTTTGAACAGTTAGGTCATTATAAATTATGTACTTCCGATTACTACAATATGTGTAACTCTTGGGCTTTTAAATGAAAAAGTAGCCTGTGCTATGTACTTGCCAGGTCTTAATGCGCCCTGGTTACTTAGTTCCATCAAAATAGGTCCAGTAGTTTTAGACCCTATCTATATATATAAAAGGGAAAATCACTGACTCACTCACTCATCACGAAATCTCAGAAACTACAAGTGCTAGGAATCTCAAATTTTGCATGGCGTAGGTGCTCACTAAGACGGTATTTTGCGAAATTCAACCCCTAAGGGGGGCAAATGGGGGGTGGAAGTTTGTATGAAGGTTTGATTTTTTTTTAAGGTAGAAACTTGAAAATTAGAATTATATCTTCTTATCGTAAATAAATGATGACGTGTTTCAGGGATTTTCAATTTTCTTATTTTAAGGAGGGGAAATGGGGGGTGAAAATTTGTATTAAGGTTTGATTTTTTAATAAAGGTAGAAACTTCAAAATTAGAATTATATCTTCTTATCGTAAATAAATGATGACGTATTTCAGGGATTTTCAATTATCCTATTTTAAGGAGGGGAAATGGGGGGTGAAAGTTCGTTTGTTACTTTTTATCTCGAAATTCCCACGGGATCGGAACTTACGCGGATGAAACCGCGGGGCGTAGCTTGTACATTATATTAGAAATGAAAAATTTAAAAAGAACCAAATCTTAACATTTTAACTATTAAGTATAACCTGTTAAAAATGCAGAAAGAATAGTTTAAAAGTGACAGAATTTAAAGTAGCAGCATTGTCCAAACTTGTGACTTTGTTTGCTAAATAAATATTTTTATGATGGATGGATCCGACCAACACGCAAAAAAGGTGTTTTGATCATTGGATGAGTCATCGTCCGGAGACACAAACAAACGATGCTGAGAGCATACTAATATTGTGCTGTCAACACAACAGTCCCAGCGGACACAATTCACTGAATAAACAAAAAACAACAACAAAAAGAATAATGACAAAACTTCGAACAAACATTACTTGTTTGCAAGGAGGTTAGGTTCTTGTAGTTCCTATATCAGATGCTGATGAAGAAAATGAAAAACACGTGACTTTCAAGTACTATGTATCACTATTTAGGTATATTTTTCCCACATCTAGTACACGAAATACTATCAATTTAATTGTAAACTAGAAAAACGGAAAATTTAATATATATTTTCATTTGTGTATAATAATATGCTCAAGTAGGTATAGCCATGTCATCATCATTCTTTGATGTTTTAAACAATGCTGCTGTTCCGTCTGCATAAAATCATCAAAGTCTAAATCAATTTTTTTTTACATATTTATTTGAACTCACACAATTTGCATGACATCACATTGAAACGTCTTAAAAACTAAGTTAGAATGTGTCCAAGTTAGTTAGGATCCATTCAGTTACAATTTGTTTTCTCGCAAAATCACTTGATTCGCGAGAGGAGTAATTCGCTATAAAAACATATTATAAAGCTGAAGAGTTTATTTGTTTGAACGCGCTAATCTCAGGAACTACTGGTTCGAATTGAAAAATTCGTTTTGTGTTGGATAGGCCATTTATCGAGGAAGGCTATAGGCTTTATCCCGTAATTCCCACGGGATCGGGAGTTACGCGGGTAAACCGCGGAGCGCTGCTAGTTCGCTATAAAACACTGACCACAATGATGTTTTATTCAATAATGGCTAAATAATTATTAGATTCATTAGTTTAATTAAATAAATTAAATTCACTTCGTAAATCTCTTATCCACTCATATTCTTAGATCGGTAACCATGATTAATCATCCGAAATCTATATCTCAAGCAAACATTAATCTATTTACTCTCACCAATATGTCTAAACAATGAGATAGGTATCTTTTACTGAGAAATATAGCACCATGTACTATTTGACACATCATCGATAGTTAACCATCGATATCTTTTAGCAGATCTGTCACGGTCAGTATCTAGGAAGCTCGATGTCTGACGGGCACGTCACTTGTCATGACACATTTAATTCAACGGCGCGGGCGGCGGATGATTTTATTTTAAATAAATATAATAATATTTTTTTTATACATAAGCAACTAGGCTAAAAGTTTGCCTGGAAGAAATCGCTTTCAGCGATAAGGCCGCCCATTTGTGCAACTTGTACTTTCTAGCTATTACTTTACTTTGTGTATATAGTGTTCTGTTTCTTACTGTGTTGTACGAATAAAGTTATCTATCTATCTATCTAGGAATGTGTTATGATAGCCAGAAAACAGATAGAACATTATTACTTAATATTTACTCAATATACAGAAACACCTTAACCAGAAACAAATATCTGTACATAAATAATATACCTACACAAAAAAGCGACGAGTTGGAGGGTAAAAATGAAAGTCTTTTTGACTAGCTGACCCAAAGATGTTGTACAATTTTGAATCTGAACCATCCACTCATCCATCCACACACAAAATTTATCAAAATCGCTCGAGACAACACACGTAGATAATTTTTTATACATATTGAACTCGTCTCAAGTGAGCCGTATGTGGGACGAATCTATAGTTCACCCTAATACAAACTGCTTGACCATGACCGAACCCTTTTAACGTAATCTATTAACTGTACTATTTCAACAACATGCCGAATAATACCGATATCTCAGATCAGATGAACCCATTTCACTGTGATCCATAATGATCAGATGACCCCATTTCACTGTGATCCATAATGATCAATTACCCAGTCACGTGACTCTGTGAACTGTACATGAATTGACAAGGCCTAATAGTGTCGCACGCGTCGACGAAATGGTCACATTGTTGTCCAGGTTCGGGTGACCATGCTTTCCAAAAATAAAAGAAGAAGGTACCAATTTTGTTTTATCTCAACTTAAAAATGGTTTTTAATTCAAAACCTACGTCATTGGTCACCACATCACTGTGCTGCAGTTTTTTATTTTAAGAACAACGCCATTTTGTAAAGAAACTGGAAACTATACTTAAAAAAATACACTGACTCATGCTTATTTTCACCTTAATCTTTTCTTATATGTATGCATTTAAAGTATATTTAACCTACAGATGCTGCATTATTTATAACACTCTCTTAAAAGTCTTTACTTATAATATTATTAGTATAGATTTTTTGTTGCTTACGAATTGACTCCGAAACTCTGCTGGACCGATTTTGATGAAACCTGGTATAAATTTACACTGATTCATTGACATTGACTTTTATTGTTACTTTTCCACAGGATCGGGACTTACGCAGGTGAAATATTGAATAGAGTTGAAAGAAAATTAATATGTAAAACGTTAAACATAACAAATGTTTAGCATATATAACAAGCTATTACAACATCCCATGAGTTCTAATTTGTAATTCACACTAGATACATATTACAGCAATAAATTCCTTTTAGAAAACTAACGGGTTTTTATAAGGAAATAGAAGAAATACCTAAACAATGATTGTCTTTTACGCCCTAATGGGCATAAGAGACAAAACCAGTCATCTAATATGGTATTTATTACGCACGCGTTAATTTTTGTGAATCATACAGCACTGAAAGTTCAAGGTTGCTATTGGATTATGTACTTTAACACTATTACTTTACGGTTAAAAATTAAAACAGCACGAAGTCAAGGTGAGCTAGGTTCTTGAAGATAGATTTTTATAAGTCAAAATGATAAATTATTTTAAGATAGTATGGTTCTAGCAAAATGATTTTAATAATGGTGACATTTTAAATATAATGGCGAATGTTCAATAATTTAACAGGTTACAGTAAAATAACAAGTATATCTGATTAGATTCAATTTGTATAACAATAAATGTCGCAATGTAACGAATTTATGAAAATTATCCACTTTAATAACGAAATGTTGGTCACCCGACAGCGGGACACTTTCGCCGCGTGCGCAGATAACGGCGAGATTGTGTCGGTTTTGAATACAATAGATAGTTACACCCTTATTATAAAGGTATTAGAATTCAAGTTTGTTACTAAACTAGGTCAAGTACTGAAACATATTGTTGCAAAGTTTATGCTGGTTTAGGGAAACAAAACTAGTTGGTTAGCTTGGGGCTAGGTGGCGCTGAGTGAAATGTCCTACAATATTTATAATTTAACAAAAATTACATGTTGAAATATTTAATATCGTGTAAAATGTATAAAAAAGGGGTTTCAATACAGAGTATAAAATCACTTACCGCTGTCTGTCCCTGTGTATGCTTAGATCTTTAAAACTACGCAACGGATTTTGATGCGGTTTTTTCCATAGATAGAGTGATTCAAGAGGATGGTTTATATGTATTATACATGCATAGTATAGTAGTGCGAAGCCGGGGCGGGTCCCTAGTATTAAAATAAACTATATAACTAGTAAGAGGTTACTTACATACTTTTCCATACAAAGAAATAGCTCTTTTTTCCCCCCCTTAATATTTCTCGATTTTGATGTTTTTTTTTGTGTAAAAAATAATTAAAACTAGGCTAGTACTTTTTAAATAATAATACATGTAGATATGTAATTAAATTAGAAATAAAAAACAAACTATTCAAACGATTGAGATTATAAACAATGGGATAAAAATAATACGCTCTGGAAGAAAGTTTCATCAAAAATGATATTAGTATGTGAAGGACGATTTGCTAATGGAACAAGTTGCGAATTAGACGAATTTTGTAGGATCAGATGTTCTTAAAGGCTACTTACAAAATATTGTTCAAGTAAAACCTTAGGAATCGGAGCTTTACCAAACAAATAGCAACACAGACGCAGTGTGCTCAAAACCTAACCGCTTGCACTCAAACAAAGGTTCTAAGTTCTAACAAGAGAAACTTCAATGTTCCAATTTGTAGATTTATGTAATGGCTACCGTTGTTCCCGAAGCTTTATAATTAAGAAATCTCTAGATACAATGTAACTGATGATTGGTAGCATTTTGCAGCGTCATCTCTGGTCAATATGGTCATTCATAAAATCATCATCGACTTTTGTAATGTAAATGAAAGTAGCGTTTATGAATTACCCATCAATTATATATGTTAAGGTGATGTCGAAGTTCTTGTACTTGTAATCGCAAACTAGACCTCTGGGGTAAAGAAATTATAATAAATATTGGACATTTTAGGAATTGGACATTCTGCGAATTTCGCATTTTGCGATCTGCGACTAAACGCTTTAGTTGGGCGCTTTTTCCGGGAGAATGAAGTATACTATATCCAGAAAATATCCTATCCTCTCAGTTTAGTCGACTGTGTCCAGAGGAAAGCACTTAATACGTTTCAACTAGGTCATTTTTACAAAAGTATTGGTCTTGAATTCAGCGGGCATCATTAGCGGGAAGGCATTTTGTTTGACGCAGCCGCAGCAAACCAAAAAGTTTTCATATTTGAAAGCGATAAACTTAATAATCATGTAATAATTTAAATGGGTTGTATCAGCAACATCCATTATGACGTCACATACGACATTTGGATAAATGAGTCCAATCGCACTCAAAGTTTGGCCCTAAGTCACTAGTATGACTGTCTGTCTGTCTGTCTTCTGACTATCTGACTTAGGACCAAACTTTGTGTGGCATATCATTTTGTTTAATATTTGTTTTAGTTAATTACAATAACAAAGTACTTCAGAAAAGGGGACTTTCTTAAACTTCTCTTATATCGTTGTTTTATTATCTCAAGAGATAATGGAGAGCTAGAATCTCAAGTGCTTGATAATAGCGAACGTACATACTAGTGAAATGTACACGAAATTCGAGTGTTACTGTATGATCGTTGACGCGACAACCACACGGCGAGGTTTCGTTAATGATTCTAAAGAAAGAATTAACGAAAAAAGTAATGCAAAAAATGGTTGTCTGTAAAATCGGTTTACAGACGATAATTTTACGTGATAACGTCCTATGAACTCTTTTGTATCGATGACATTACCATTTTGCATACTTTAAAACGTTGCTATGGTTACCTCGTCAATAATGGTAACGTGACAAGACGAAGACACAGTTTTTTGTGAGTGTAGGTGTTCATCGGTTTATATAACGTTGTTTTGTGGTATGAACAGTGAGCAAAAACAAATCCAGTTTTATATATTACAATGAAATTGATAGTATGTCGTAAACTAGATGTGGAAAACAGATATAAGCATTTAAAGTCACTTGTTCATCAGTTTCTTCATCAGCATCTTTTATATTAATAATTTTTGTTCTATGTTGGCCATTTTTATTTATAGACGAAGAAGAGTTTCGTTAATATCCCCTTAAAAATCCCTTTTTAAATTATTGTCCCCAGTTTTGGCTTTCACTTTATTTGGCGGGCACATCTCGTGGTATTATAGTGTCATCTCCCTCTCTCGATCGTCGGCTAATTGTAGTACAAATGTGTCATTACACTGGTTATTTTTGCTCGACGCTATATTTGGGTTCGAACAGTTTGATGTTTGATCGACTATTTATAAATCTATTGTTACTTCTACACTGATATCTATATAATCTATGTATAGGTACTAATAATTATAAATATAATTTTTTCATTGTTTAAATTGAATATGCTCCGAAACTAGTGGACCGATTTTGTTGAAGCAACTATTTCGATTGGTACAAAAATATAGGGAATTATTTTTGACGTGATAATGCTAGTAAATTGATGGAAAACCTGCATTCATACAAAAGTGTCATGTTCCGGTAACATGACGCCATGGTCATGACGTCATGATAACATGAAAGTATTTAATAATAATATCGCTTATCTGGGCTTGTGTTATGGTGACGAGTTACGAATGGAAGACCTATATAAAGGAAAATATATATTTATATATATATATAAAAAATCTTAATTTTTCATCGTTTTCTTATGACGTTATCACGTAAAGTTTTTGTCCGTAAATCGACTTTACAGACAACAATTTTTTTTGCAATAATTACCGATTTTTGGCTTTGCTACCTGATTACTCTCCAAGCCACTATGGTCTGAACTTGATAATTGCACATCGTTCATAACTGTGTTGAAGGCACCTGATTACTACCTGATTACTCTCCAAGCCACTATGGTCTGAACTTGATAATTGCACATCGTTCATAACTGTGTTGAAGGCATGCACTGAGCAATTCTCAGCTTTTATAAAATCACGAAGGTCTGGCTGTAGGCGGGATCTTACACTATTATGGAAATATATTAAAATGTATAACATATTGAAAGACATGTGAAATCAAAATGCACTTATGTAGACTTCATCGTTGTCGGTGATAGTCAAATGGCACTTGACGGCCTTACAATCTTCCTGCCAGGGTTCGAATTCCTTAAATGTCATGAAATTAATTATAGAAGCAGTTTTATTTTAACATTTATTATGTCCAAGTATTATATTTCATTTATAAATATGCCATGTTTATGAACGTTCCTCGTTCTTAAATTGTATTCGCTTTTTTTTTATCACAAAGCAGTGTTACTTTTTTATGTTTTTTCTTCGCAATATTTGTACATAATGCCAGTGTCTCTTTGTATGCCAAGTATGAGGATACATTGATTCATTGTTTAGGCTACTTTTTATCCCGAAAATCCCATGGGATCGGGAGTTACGCGGGTGAAACAGAGCGCTGGTAGTAATAAATATTTGACCACTTGCAATCAGCTTGCAATCTAAGTTTTTAGAAAGTATACTTACATACTTGAACAATTAAAAAAATTAAATCATCCAGGCTATCAAAAATGTATAATATAAAAAATCTGTACTTAGAATATAAAAACTATTTTTGGGCTCATCTCTCGGGCTAATAATAAATAAGTCAAAATAGCTGTACAAAGATCCGCAAAAAGCGCATAACGGTGTGAGCACGCGCGCTGCATGACTGTCCGGCTGCCGGTCACCGGTGCGGTGTCTGCTAATCATAGACACAAAATACATATATCAAAATAGAATGAACACCGAGCGTTTTCATTCGCAAATCATCTCGGTTCCATTTCTTGTCATTGTGTCACAATTGACGCAATTAGGGATTTTGACGTAAGTGCTTTTTTTATATTCTAGTACTAAATCGCTAGACACCGATGTAGCTGTCGAAATGAGGCATTGATCCTGGCCAGAGGCCGGCCGGCCCCGAAATTCCTTGCGTTGCGACGAATAGGTAGATGTCAAATTCGAAAACCTATCAGTCTTAAAATATAATTTCACTGAGAATATGGTAAGTAGGTAATCTGTTTTTATATTAATTTTCATCAAATATAAATATCGTTGTTATCAGTGGATCACTTTTCAGTTTTTTTGGAACTAAGTAACTTATCGCGGGGTGGTGACGTATGAGCTAAATCGTGCTTCACCCATAAGGTGTATGAACTTTTTATAAGTACTTGCAACTTAGTGGGATGAGTCTACTTTGATGTACTCTCTACATGTAGTATAAGTATTTTATCTCTAGACCTGCTAATGCTAACGAGACTTTTTATGGTCAGACATTATCATTGTGGCGCGATGTGTCGATACAAGGGCCTAACGGTGTCTTGTACGTGCGTATTATGTACAATTGTACAAATGTATCATGACATGATACTGTAAATATTGTATCAATTTGTTGCGAGATCCTTTAGACCAGAAGGCTGATTCTTGTAAATAACATTGTTCAAATTAAATTGCAATATCATTTCGATTGCAAAAAATACCCTCAAAGTAGCTCAGAGTACCCTCAATGTCAGCTTTTGGTATTCTCAAGAATATTTGGCGTAAATACGTCTTTTAACGACCGCTGTGACGGAATGGGTCACTCGCCTGGCATGCAAAAGGTTGCGGGTTGGATTCCAGCCGTCAAATAAATATTTGTAGTAGGTGTTTTTCTAAGGTATATGAGTCTCCGTTGTATTTCCACCATAACACAAGCCTAGCTTGGGGTTAGATGGCGCTGTGTGCAATGTCCTGCAATATTTATTTATTTTTATATGAAGTTGTTATAAGAATTAATATTGAATTTTAACTTTTAGATTTCGCCACATAAAAATAGTAAAGCATATTTTTTCGTGTATAATAATTTAATTAATGACACTGGCTATAAAATCATGACATATTTACTTAACCAAATATAAGCTAACTGTGAAACAAAAATTAAGACTTAGTTAAATTCTTATACAAGATTACATAACGTTTTTAAAACTAAAAAATGTACCTTTCACTTCGCTTAGTACGGCTACAGTTAATACTAATTATACTCGACTGTTTTTAGTTTTAACACTGCGCAGACCAACATTTGGCGGGAACAAATTAAAAAAGATTTTTGCAAAAAAAAAAACAATTACAGCCATCCAAGCGTAAAATTTTCTCGTGTACCTACTATTTTTAAAGAACGTCATTTTTCACTTCCTAAAATCTTATCTATACTTTGAAACCACCAAAAATTCAAGTATTTAACTTAACCGATTTGGCGGATATCCAGGTGCACAGTTGATAAGCGGTCCGAGTTCGAGTCTCGTCTCGGTTGCAATATTTTAATTCAATACTTTAGCATACTTTTTAAAGCACCATTTGAAGAAGTTGTAAACTGACATTAAGATCTCTAATGGGCTTTTTTTGTTACCCTATATTGTTCCACTGTTGGGCAAAGGCCTTCCAAGCAATTCGGTCCTGGGATAGCTTTGGCCAGTCTCCGTCAAACGCATCGAGATCATCACGCTATCATATTCGACTTGTGGCTGCTCGGCGACAAGAATCTCGACAAATGGTCCAGCCGCCACTTTTTGAAAAATAATAGGTGTTATTCGGCCACTCGATCGCAAAAATATTGGACAATTTCAGGGTCTGGTTTTTTTCCGGCATTTGAGTATTAAAAAAAAAAACAAGTTAATGTTTCGTTCCCTCCAAATTACGGCCTGCACAGCCTTAAGTACCTACGTAGATGGCATCGAAAGCGAGAAGGGTAACGAACCAGGTATCTCAGTTCATACAGTTTGCTAATTACCCTGTGTTATGTGGAAAACGTGACTCAGAGAAAACTAAGAGAAAATGTTTATCTTTAACCATGTCTTATGTATGACAGCAAATGATAGTTGCTTACTATCTTTTATCTGTGAATGTATTAAGCTCCGTGCAAACCCGCATGACTGGTAAGTAGCGCGACCTCTCTACATTTGCGAAAAATCAAGATCCTCTTTTTGCATATACCTCCGAAGGGGCTGGTAAAAGGCTTTTAGCCGATACAGCCTCGTCTAGTGTTTATCTTCTTTTTTCGCAAAGTCAGTGACACTCTTTAACGAAACCTTTTCTTGGAGTTTTGAAACAAAAAGACAACTTGATATTTAAAAAAAGTGAAATCGGCTGACAAGAAGTCTGTGGTTTGTGGAGTTTAATAAACTTCTAGAGTCAAAACTATAATCTGTTTTCATCTAAATCGTGGATAAAAGGTCTAAGGTCTAAATATATGAAGTTTTGTCGCTTGATTTTCGTAATAAAATGGACATTGAATCGAAAGCGTGGGCTTATTAGATAGTGAATGTTATGTAAGCATTTGACGACATTTATAACTATAGCTACTCTCGCAGTTTCACCTGCGTACTCCTGATCCCGTGGGAGAATCAGGATAAATAATAGCCCATGTTACACCTAAGGATTTAATATATATTTTTATTACGTTTCATAATCATCAAGGCTTGCAGATAAATAATTAGGCTGAAGTTACAGCAACTGTGAGGGAGAAAACTGTGCTATTTGCCGCACACTTTCCGCTGCAACTTAAGAGCAGAACTTTTTTTTTTTTTTCTTTTATTATGGCTTCGCACGTGTGCATTTAGCCAGTGTCAAGTTATATTTTGCATCAAATTATGACCCGATTTTTCATAAATCGGGCCTAAAGTGTTTCAATACAGTCAAAGTCGTCATAGTCCGTCAAGTCAGGGGTTATAGTAAAGCGGTGGCAAGTTTACCATAACCTTAATAGGAGATTTGGAGGCAACGTGAAAACTGCATGTTTGACACTGATTTTTACTTTCACTACACTTGTGCACTTTCACAGAACTAAATTGAATAACATTCCACCAGAATTATACAATTCAACTCGGGTTACATCTAAGTTTCATGAAAATAAAACTGCAGCACGACATGTTGTTAACTCGTTCCCGCCAAAACTCGAGAGCAGAACTTTAAACTCGCATATTGTAGAAAAATGTTATATATCTAAATATGAGTGGAATAAAACAAGAAATATTTTATCAAGAGACCGTAATCCACAACCTGTTGACATTGAAATAGATCAAGAATCAAGATCACATTCAATTTCGACATTTGACATTCGATTTCATTAATTTTAACATGTTGTTTTTAATATAAAAGTGGAATATTAAATTATTTTAATGATATAGCCTATGAAAACTGATGTTATTGCATTTTATTATACCTAATCTATACCTAATATTTTTATTAAGATGTAAAATTTGAATGAATTTTTGGATGTTTGTATGAGGTAATCTTCGGAACTAACGGTACTGAACTGATTTTAATAATTTATCCGGATATTCCCACGGGATCGGCAATTATGCAGGTAAAACATGTGGGCGCTGCTAGTGATATTATAAAGAGGTGAAGTATGGATAGTTGTCCGAATGTTTTTAAGAAGTAATCTTCGGTACTGCTGGATTTTAATTATTATTTTACAGATAAAAAGCTAACTGTAAACTAATTATAGTTAATACTAGCTTTTGCCCGCGACTTCGTCCGCGTAGAAGTCGAAAATGAACCAAGGAATCTCGTTGTCCCATACAAACTTCGCCCCCCTTTTTCACCCCCTTAGGGCTAGAATTTCGGAAAATTCTTATCGGATGCCTACGTGACACAAAGAACACACCCTCCAAGTTTCAGGTTTCTACGATCAGCGGTTTAGGCTGTGCGTTGATCCGTCAGTCAGGCAGTCAGTCATTCAGGACAAAGCATTTTATATGTTTAGATAGATATTATACTATTGTCTAAGTAAGAGATAATAAAAGTTACTTATCATTAATTTGAGCACGTCTTGTGTCGCTGGAGAAGCACGACACTTTGTGCATTTTCGTACAGAGCTATAGTTTTAGTGCAACTAGTAATATTAGTATTCGTCTAAAAAATGTGCCAAAACAAGATTTCGCTAGCATTCCTCGCTTGCGAAAACGCTAAAAACAAGTTGCATTTTATTAACCATACATGGTTCAAACATGTCGTACCTACAGTATCTTATGACGAAATTAGATCCCAGCAGATGGCCATTGGCCAGTTTCTAACCCACTGAGCCGCGTAGCTCAGATTGTATAACTAAAAGGTTAACGGGACATACCCAATAAACCAGGAATATGAATCAAGTTTTGAGGAAACCTATTCAAATGAAAAAATCGCAAAAAACACACACAACACATGGCCTCAACGACCTTTGGAATTCCAATGACGTTGGTAGGACAATTGATGATGAACTCAATGGAGGTTGTAAATAAAGTTGAGTTCGGTTTGAATGGTGAAGTTTTTAGGAAGAAAGGTAGTATAAAAAGAGGAATAAGTTTGTACGATGGAGAAACGACCTTGGGTTTTAGTGTAGGCCACATGGCCGTTGGTCCTACTGTTGAAGGTATGCAGGCCGGTTTTGGGAACTACTTTTTTCGGTCCAATGTTTTGATGGATCGGTTTCGGAGCCCTTTAGATATAAATATAGTATGTGGGTATTGTAATGTTAGCTGTAAATTAATGTATTGTTCTCGCTGTTGGTTTGGTTTTTAATTTCTATACGAAATCCTCATAATGCTGTGTGTGTTTTGGTTATAATTCTCCCACATTTCTACCCATGATGTCAATATTTTTAATTGATTTTTTTTTTCAAGAAGCTCTTTTTAGCGAAATTGCGAATTCACTCTTTCGACCGAAATGCGCAAGTATTCTGAAAAAATAACTTAAATAAATGTGTAAGGTATTAAAACATGCGTAGGTTTAAATTTTTTAAAAAATTGGAAAAGTTAAAAATCTTTTTTGAAATTTCGAAGAAAAATCGTGATGATATGACAAAAGCACTGCAGTCTGGAGAATAACTCAGATTAAAAAAGTTAAAGACGATAATAAATTCAGTAAATAATAAGAAATGTGGACACAAAATAAATATAAATAATATTTAGCAAGACAAGCCGCGCCTATGAATCGTTCAGACACATGACAATTAACTTTTACTTTTGAAGGTAAAGTTTATTTTTGAATATTTAACACGGGAGAAAGTTTAGCAAAGTCAAAAGTGAGTTCAGCCTACAGACCAAAAAGTCATTCGATACGCAAACAAAAAAATATAACAACTGTTTAGTTGTTTCTTGCTATCAATTATTCTCAGTTTGTAGTCTACAAGTACATTCACTCCAAAATCTTGGGATCGTCGTTCGTGGGCTTATAATGGTTAAAGTTTTTCTAAAAATCTCGATAATATCTAATCGTGAGAGCATGTCATAGTAATTATTGTATGTTCAGTTCTTTATAGCCATGTTGTTTTCGCGCGGTGTACCACAGGGTCACATCATAGGACCCCTGTTATTCTACCTAGACGCAAACGAGCATTAATAGCGCAATAATTTTAAGCACAATAAATTTACAGTTGAAACATCTCCTATTTACCATAATAGATACATATACGTACATAACCATGAATTAGTACATAGTACCTCTCACTAAAATTGTATAATTGTTTTAATTAGAGCATGAAAAATGTAAAATAATTGTTTTTAGTATGCTCCAGATGGTAAATTTTGATAAAAATAACGTTTTTATTTGATAGGTAACTATGTATAACTGATGGTAACGATGATTATGTAGGAAATTGGTTACATAGTTAACTGTAATACATAGCATAGTGTACATATACAGTTAAAATGTAATTGTTATTCAAATTTTCAATGGCATAGCGGCGCGGGCGCGGCGTTCACCCATCGTTTACGGCTAAACAACGTCTCATGCAGTCACTAATTCGAAGGGCTTGTTCGTCAAAAAATAACACTGTTCTATTCTAATCCAGTGAAGAAATCCATAGTCTGTTTCTACTTTTTGTCCCACTCTAATCCTATAACAGCGATAATAGTACCTACATCGAGCTTAATTTCTAGGAAATCCCTATGTTGGGATCAGAAATCTAGGCAAGTCTACCCATATGAGATCGGAATAATTAATGGTGCGTGTCTCCTCCAACGCACGACTGGAGTTTACATCAAATCGACACAACTCTAACAGTACATCTGCTAGAATTGTGTAGCTAATCCAACCCCTATGTCTGAATGTAAAGGCACAACTCCGTAATTTAACCACTTTGTTACAGGGTGAAGAGGTTAGATTAGCTTAATCCTCTTTCGTCACGCCTCTTGTTAACGCTATATTTTACTACCTATCAAATCCGGGGGCTTTACATAAAATCGATTCTAAAGTAGTAAATACCAAAAAGTTCAGCACAAATGAAGTGCCATATGCAGTTGAATTGGAAATAGAAAAGCATGAGCAAAGTTTTGCACATAAATTATTGAACAGCACATTGTTATTCTATATTCATGAGCGATAAATAAGAATTCTACGGCGCTTGTAAATCATATTGATGAATTCACAGCTTGGAGGCTGCTTGCACATACATTAAATGGAAATTAAAATAATTTCGAAAAATCTAAATCTTATGATAAGAGACGTCAAAAACAACTCTTCTTTTTTACTTCCCCGTAGTCGGGTAAAAATAGACTATGCCAATTACACAATGGACACCACATATTCTACTAAAACCAGTAATAAAAGCGTGTTAAAAAGGAGATCCCCAATTTCGTACATAGTTGGAAGGCCGTCGACCGATTGAGATTATTCTGGTTTTTTTGTTCAGGGTGTAGTTCCATAAAAAATTGGTGAGGATCTGTCGACGATCTTAGGTGTGACCATCAGAATTACAAATCACCTGAGAGACTAACAAATTGTTCAGTTTTTAATGACTAGCCTGCATTATTTTTAACACTTCATATATAACAGACAGCACAATGACTGTATGCAGGACATGAAAAAGACCTTTTTGTGAGGGACAACATAGGTTTATTTAAAAAAAAAAAATTGAATTGGAAAATTTAAATAAATCTGTGTCTTTAGTAAAACAACTTGTTTATACAAGCGCCCTGTGCAAGCAAATAATATTTCGTGATCGACGTCTTCTAAAAGGTACAAGGAATGGGCGGAGTATAGAGCAAAAAATATAGTTCAAGTGCAACCGTATGTCTGCAAAGTAAACTATGTTTTTAATTGGTTGAGATAAGATACTTCAAAGATATTGCAAGAATGTGAAGCTATCAAAGTATAATACACTGAGGTTACTATGTTTGAATGGAGATGACATGACACAGAAAAAGTATGCAGCGCTGGGTGCACAATTAAAAGCAAAGTCTTAGTAATACGAAAATTGCTGCAGATTTTTGACATTTAAACGTCTTCAAAATTAGTCAGAAGAATAGGGGGTCACTTGTAAAACCAAAATGGGGTCCTAAATAGTTTTTGTGACGTAAATTTACTAATTCAACCTTGATTATACTAATCCAACCAACAATAATTCAACCTAAAGTTGCTTGAAAGAGCCTGTGGGCGATAAGGCCGATAATTAAAAACTCTTTGATTTAAACAAGACGTTTTCACATCTGTACTGCGACTGCGTCCCTAAATCAGCCTCCACGATTCTCCTTCGTCTTGTCATCTCCAATCGAACATACTAACTCAGTCGTTATATTAAAAATGTTGCAAAATATCACGGAGTCACGTCTCTACGAGTAACTAGTTAATGTGGAATACATTTTTACAAGGTTATCTAGGTATTTCTTTAGATATACTTTAAAATATCGAGGTTGAAATATAGTCTAGCTTGCAAACAGTTTAGCTTGAAGGCAACCATTTACTTAAAAATATTAATTTTGGTCTCATAATTAACTAAATTTGACTGAAACCCAGCTTGAAGGCAACCATTTACTTAAAAATATTATTTTTGGTCTCATAATTAACTAAACTTAAATATAAATAAATAAATATTGCAAGACAACGCATCGCTACTATCCCCAAACTAAGTAACTAGACTTGTGTTACCCATAACACAAGTCTAGTTACTTAGTTTGGGGACAACTTAGTTGCTAGACAACGAATATACTACTTATATACTTTTCTTTTGTACATATATACGTATAATACATAGAAACAACCAGACCACAGACAAATATCTAAGGATAAATACTTGTCTGAGGCGGGAATCGAACCCGCAACCCTATGTTTGGCAGTCCGGCATGGTGACCATTGTGCCAATACGGTCATCTTGACTTGGTCAACCATATATTAATAGAAAGTATATTTTGTTAGGTCTTAGATCTAATTTAAAGTCTTAAAGGGTCACCAGGTTATAACCGAACAAAGCGAACTCTTAATAGCTTGCTGCACATGCGCGTGGCTATATTATGTCCATTTCGGAACGAATTAAGTGACAAAAATGATATCAGCGACTGACTAGAGCAAAGTAAGATAGATTTATTAATTTCAACTGTAAATAGGCACAAACATTAAAAAAATAAGAGAAATCAATGGAATTCTGTGTCAATTTAGCTGTAGGCCATGTCAAATCAAAACTTTGTCCTTAATGAAATTACCAAACATAAAATGTCGTAATGATATAAATATTCCAGTTTTAATTAATTATTATTGTTTGCAAATTAGCTAATTATTACAATATTACAAAGGTTTCCTCGAAGATAAATTGTAACCAGTTAAAAGCGTCTAGTCAAACGTCAGAGATGACATTTCTTAATGAGAAATTTCACAAGAAAATGACGTTAATCACATTGTTAGTGTTATGTCTGAATATTTTGAATGATATACATGAATCAAAAATGTTTGAAGACATTTAAATGGCAAGAGACAGTGTTGATTCACTTACAATTGCATCAGAATCATTATACCTTCAACTATCCAAAAAAAAATGGGATATTGTATCTCATGAACCGCGATAACCGTGAAATTTTAACAGATTATGTATTTCTGTTCCCGCTATAACAACAAGTACTGAAAACTGAAAAAAATAAATAAGGTAAGACTCCCATTGATTATGATGATGATGCTAATATTATAAAGAGGAAAGATTTTGTTTTTTTTTTGTTTGTAACGACCTATTCGTCCGAAACTACTGGACCGATTTTGATGAAACTTGGTATGATGATACATCGATTCATTGGGAATAACGTAAGCTACTTTTTATCCTACGGAATCGAGAGTCACGAGTCACGAAGGTGAAACCGCGGAGCGCTAGTATCCCGATATTCATGCGGGAAACTACGGGGCACTGCAGTCCGAAGACAAAAGGTCTAGATAAAATCAAGGGTAAATCCAGCGTTAGATTGTGAACAGTAAAGATTACAAATTCTACATAATCTCGTCACAATGCCAAACATTTGTCCTGAATACAAATAACCGTTTAAATAAACCACAACATCTTGAATAATTCGTTGCATGGAATGATGCAATTTTGTAACTGACGTGGTTTTAGATTATCAGGTTATAGTGAACTAGCTGCATCCAGCGGTTTCATCCGCGTAGTAATTTTCTGCACAACTTTCTTAATTTTTGTCTTTCATAAGAACCTTCATAAAAAAAGAATTAGCGAAATTGGTCCCGGCTACGCGTGATGCCGTGACAATGGAAAATACGAATTCATTTCATACGAGGTGAATTTCAGGGCTTATATCCTAAACTATAAGAGATAACGGAAAATTCTGAAAGGAGTTGCGTGGCCAATATTGTTAGGAAATCCAACTGCATCATTCGATTTTTGGAAAAGTTATTACCATAGCCCGGAAACAAGCCTGTTCATTTTCCAAAAAAATAATCAACCTATAAGTTTCCTCCAATCAAATAAATTCCGTAAAACAAACATAGGCTGGCAAATTAAAGGAAATGACTGCATATAGCTCTGAAGACTCATGTTAAATATTCAACCTGTATATTTATATATTCTTTTTCTATAAAAATTTGTCATCTTCGTCGCGTCTACAACCAGTAAATGTTTAATGGCTTCGGGCGTTATGCAACTCAAATGTATTTGATTGACTGATTTGGGACAGAAGTGATCCAGATAGCAAATGGTTATCGAACCATGAAAATACTAGTCATGATAAATTTTGAACTGAAACTGTCAACATTTTTGTTTCTAAGCGTAAAGTGTGGCGCAATTGTTAGATATTCGATAAGAATAAAAACTTTTGATATAGTTGGACCACGGGACCGTTTGAAGTTCCGCGGTCCATCTGGAATTCCGTGGACAACCCCGTACCCAAAATTAGAGGACCGGTGAAAAAAGGAATGGAAAAAGTACCGATTTTCATAAAACGTAGCTAAGACAAGATAAGATAACTCACGGCACATTTAGCTTTTACTTGAATCTGTAAGTACATCCATTCGGAAGCTATCATGTTACAGACAAACTCACAAACTCATATGAGCTCATAACAGCCCAACAGTTTGCATTTCGATCATCTTTGATTTCAACTTCGATAGTCTTTTGATTTCTCTTTGAGTTAGGACCAGGTCATGTTCAGGTTCAAAAAACTAAATCAAAATCGGTTCATCCGTTCGGGAGCTACGATGTCACACACACACACACACACGAGACGAGAGACACGTCAAACTTATAACACCTCATCGTTTTTGCGTCAGCGCTTAAAACAGATTTTTTTTTGGTTATAGAAAAAAAACACTTATTGCGTGCAGGGTTAAAAAGGCGTTATGTTTCTGGATGTTATTGAACCGCCCAGTCTTTCCAATGGATTCGGCATTATCCAAATCACCAAACTTGTAATATGAGTGTTACAAATTCAAGACACGGAAGAAAAAAATAACTCCTATCATTTAAGAAATAGAAGAAAAATAAACTGATTACCAAAGCAATAACTTCGGACATAGCAATCAAACAGTCACAATTAGAAGTTACCTAACGGAATTTAGCAACGTAAGAGCACCCAACAAAGGGTATAGTCATTTTGAACGAATGAAACTGCAATGGTGTTAATGGTCTTTACGGTGCCTTCTAAGAGCCCTGAACACGTTCAAAACATCACCGACCAAGCCTAACACATAACTTTTAAAAGACTTGTTTGACGACCCAGTTGGCACAATGGTTACCATGCCGGACTGCCAAACACAGGGTTGCGGGTTCGATTCCCGCCTCAGACAAGTATTTATGCTTAGTTATTTGTCTGTGGTCTGGTTGTTTCTATGTATTATAAGTATATAGTTATAAAACAAAAGTATTTATGTAGTATATCCGTTGTCTAGCACCCATAACACAAGTCTAGTTACTTAACTTGGGGCTAGATGGCGATGTGTGGAATGTCCTGTAATATTTATTTAAAAAAAAAAGAAGAAAAAAAAAATTATCAAACGAAACATGAACGAAACTAAAAACAGTAACGGAACATACAACTATCAGATAAAATAAACTGCATTAAAATCAGTTAATTGTTTCAGAGCAAAATACCTATTTATCTTTGATTTATCTATTGACTCCTCTTATGTCTTTTTTTTTCTTTTTTATACGTCACTTTTCTGTTTTTGTGTAAATTTTTCTTTGTCATGTTTATCTCTTCCTTTCTGTGTTTGTCGTGTGTTGTACACAATAAATGCTTTTCTTTCTTTCTATTTTGTTTTGTCAAACTTATAAGACCTCTAATCCTTCATGTATTTTAAATTGGGTCAATCTAATGCGCACACGTTTAATGCTAAAGCAGACTTGATGCTGTTTGCCTCAACCAACAACTAGGTACGAGAATGGGTTTTATTCTGAATCGTTTTTTTTTCTAAACTTGTTCTGAATCGCTCGATGGACGGTACTGATCTCATTCTAGGGTCAGACATTTTTTGCCTTTTTAGGGAAGGCAAAGGGCTAAATTATTAGCGCATACAGCCTTGTCACACTAGCCATAATAAGGACATATATCTTTTTAAATTCTGTAGAAAACTGTGTATTAAACTATGGAGCACATCCTGTGTGAATGTGACGTCTTAGTAGCGAAGACTATGAGCCTCCTTGGGTATCCCAAAACGGACGAATATAAGTGGTGGTTCTTCAAAGAGTAAGAAACATTAAGGTACGGGTAAACACAAAAGATTCCACTGGGTCGAAGTGTTGCTGACTTTGTCAGCCCCCGATATAAGATAAAACTGTGACCATTTATCAAGGCATCTGAAAATAGTGTTTTTTTTTTTGAGTAAGTTTTACGATCTCGCATCAAGCAGTTGGACGCGATCGTTTCATGCTTTGTCATCATTTAAGCGTGCAGTTTTAAGGCGTTTGCTTGATGGCGTACCGGGACCTTTAAGAAGCCATTGGTTTTGTGGTCAAAATAACACTATTTGCTCTCCCATTACAAACATTAGTAACGGACTAGATTTTTTGTACGAGATTAAAATTTGTACTACTACACAATGCATCATGATTACTGGCTGTCAGCCGTTGTAAATTAAACCAGATATCTATGGCCGATTCAGAGTGAATTGCTTTTGTATTTTGGACTTTATACTATGGGTAGAAAGAATAAAATGGAATGATAGTATTGCGTTAATCCAAATTGGATTTGAAATATTCTATAATGTATGGGCCTGATCTTAGTTTTCCAAATTAAAGCAGATAAGTATACCTAATAGTTTTACCAATGGATTTTAAGAGGTAGAAATGCAACCAAAGTTTTATTTTTAAATAGAGTAGCAGAACCTTACAAACCTTTTTTTGGAGTAGCGGCCCGCCTAATTTTTATACCCAGTTTTTCGTGAAATGGTCTGTTTAAAAATCAAAATATAAGTGATACTTATTTAGCAATCCGCCACTTGATTTGCTAAAAACTTAATCCTTTTAAGGCATTGTAACTCAAGTAAATGTAAAAGAGTGTGTGTGTGTCTTATTGTAAGTGGACTTTATGTCTTTTAAGAGTGAATAAAAAGTGTCGTTTTATGAATTAATTGTTGTTAATGCCTCATGTTACTTTCTAAACATAACAAGGTTTATAGAATTGGGGAATGATGGAAGCCGCTGTTACCATTATAATGTGACGTTTCGACCTGAAAACTAAGTAAATAAAAAAAAAACATTCTAGCAACCTTTACCTAAAATATAGGGTTATTGGTAATTATATTAGCAAGCCGTTGAGGGCTACTTCTGTGCACCGTAACAAACACTTTTGTTCTACGACTTTTGGAAATTCGAAAAAAATGAAAGTTTTGAGGTTATGTAAATTCTTTTTGCTGCTGCTTTTTTAAAACAAAGGTCATTCAGACCAAGAACAGTAGATAAAACTTATAAAATAAGTAAAATTTTAAGTAAGTGACCTCTCCGTGTAAGGAACAGCTGATTTCTAGGTAAACCTAACCTCAAAATTTTCAAAAAATGTTCGAATTTCCAAAAGTTGTAAAACAAAAGTTGTTTATTTAGGTGCACAGAAGTAGCCCTCGACGGCTTGCTAGTATAATTACCAATAACCCTGTATATAAAGTTTTAAAATCTTAAGTCTTAGTAGAATCGATCTCCTTCACTATCCGAATGTCTGTAGATAGTTGTGTACACTCCTTAGGCAACACCAATGGGGTAATTGTTGCAGATTTGATCCAGTTAATGATTCTAAACAGTGAATGTTGGTTTTCGCCAGAGGTTGTTGCCCTTCATCCGCATTCGACAGGCTATAGTCCGAGAGCTCATGGAACTAATTGAGTTACTAACTGCGCAGCACCTGCAGCTGAGCTTGCGAAAAGAATACTGGCAAAACTTGAACCAAACATTCATTGTTTGCAAGGAGGTTAAATAAAAAGCAAGAAAACAGCTTAAGCTTAAAAATACCAATACCGATCGAAGACACAAAGGAACATCGAAAAAAGTAAATATATCAAAAAAGAGGTCAAGTTAAACCGTTTACATACGAAAGAATAATGGCAAAATTTCGAACAAAATTTAGTTTTTTTTTTTTAAACTAAATTTAAAAAGGAGGTTAGGTTCTTAAAGTTCCTATATGTGTAATGGTGTCAGATGCCGATGAAGGAAATGATAAAAACGTGGCTTTAGATACTTATATCTTTTCTCCACATCGTGTTCACGAATCAATTTCATATTTTCCTAGGTTGACTCTGCAGCGATCAACCTGAGTTCTTAGTCTTTTGTGACTTCCACACTGTCCTATCATGAACAGCAGAAAGGCTTCAGAAAATGCGGGGATTGTGTTCCACCCCAGAAGTTCACTTATTCCGAATTCTTATCGAGAAGAACTGGAGCTCTCGATAAGAATTCGGAATAAGAAGAAACATATGTGTTAGTTAAATTAATCCAGGTCGCCAGCTACATCTGCTAGAATACATAACGACTTTCATTAGTTTTGACCATTTGCGATAAAACATGGTATGTAGATTTTAGATGTCTAAGAGTTCTGGAATAGCAGTATTGTGCCTGTAGCCGACATAAACCTCTATATTTGGCACTAAAGCTCAGCTTTACGATATTGGCCACTAACATAAATTGTACAAAAATTAACGGAATTTTAAATTACCTACCATCGTTCGTCGACAGCCTCTCGGCCTATGTTATGAAGTAACAGAGCATGACTACAAAGCCCTCCTATTTGGTTATTAGTCGGAACAGTTACATATCACTGATTTTTATTCGCATTTACATATTTTTGGGTGACGATGGAGATGTGTTTAATAAATATTCAGGTGATTTTATATTTCACTGTGATTATTTTCTTTAGGTCAAGGTAAAGGCTTAAAGGAGTAACGAGAATGGATAAGATAAGTAATAAGTATATTAGAGAAAGCCTGAAAGTAGTACAAGTAACGGTTGCCTGGAAGAGACGCTTTTAGCGGTAAGGCCGCCTATTGTGCGACTGTTTTATTTTTATAATTTAAATTTATTGTATTTACATTTTCTGTAACTTGTGTGTGCAATTTATCTATCTATCTAGTTACTGGAAAAGTTAAAGGGAACCTTTTCAGTTGGTATGGGACATGTGATGAGTGATGAGAAAGAAGACGAAGACTAGAAGAGTGTTGAGTAACGTAGAGGGATAGAGAGGAAGAGGACTACCTAAGAACAGATGGACGGTCAGAGTCAGACAAGACGTGAGAGAGATGAATGTGAACGATGAGATGACGACTAATACGAGTGAATGGAAGAAGACTTACTGCGCCGACCACAAATAAATACTGATAAGAGCAGGAAGAAGAAGAGGCCTAAAGGCGATCTAAAAACTACATTTTTTTTTTTTTTTCAAATTTTGCGGTTATCCGGTATGCGGTCTGAAATCAATGATTATTTATTTATTTAAAGATAAAAAGCCTCTTTAAAACCTGCTCGTAAAATGAGAAAAGTGATTCCATCAGAGATATCCTGTGAAAACTCATTAGGTTCAGTTCGTTAGTTCTGACATAACAAGCCTCCTCATATGGACGATGGAATAGTGGAAAGCTTTAGTTGGACCACAAATACGGCTGCGATTCTGATCTTACTCCTACGCCATACTGTTCCTGCTATCTATAGATAGATAGATAAACAATTTACTGTAGGTAAGTACCATATAAATAAAGCAAACCTAAAAAAACTAAATAAACTTAGTATTTTCTAAGGTTTTCGCGACTTGAACTATTAATTATATTTGAACGGATATATTCTGCAAAGTTACCGAAACGTCAGGTTTAAAACAAAAATAAAATACGCGAATTTATCCGTTCAAATATAATTATAAAAAAAAACTTAATATATATAATTACATTAAATAATAATATAGGAAGATCT